>JASEVX010000001.1:172915592-173286933 GCA_031761405.1 Serripes groenlandicus | reverse complement strand
GTAATTATCCTAAAGAGTTGAAAACATTGTGGCAAAAGTCATATGCTGCTGATGTCAATATGTGGGACAGGGTAAATTAATTAACCCTCCTGTTCCTACATACAGTAGCTTTCTAACGCAGCTGCAGCAGACAAATTGTCTCCAGCAGATGTGTTGTATATGGGTTAGACTAAAACGTCTTTCCTATATATAGACACATCTGCAGCAGACGACATTGAAATATCTAGACAAATAATTGAAATAGCTCTATAAATTAAATTAAATTTTTTGAATAAAATTGAAAACACTGTGGCAAAATGAACAAGAGCACCGCATACGGCACAGACGCTCGACTGATAGAAAACAGAAAAAAAGCCGAGCTGAACAAAAAACCTTAACCGGACAACCACGCCGCCGCCACAAGACGTCCACGCCGCCAGGGTCATGACAATAGCTTTCGTTTTTTCAAAAGTCGTGCTAAAGATTGCTTGTTTTTAATGCAATTTATCCTTTTGTCACAATGTTTTCAAAAGTCGTCTGCTGCAGAGGCATCGAAAGGGTTAAGCTTGATAAAAGCCATTCATAGAGGAGACATATTCGAAGAAAAGATTACCAGAATCATAATTAAAAAAAGTCTTAATACCATTAGCAGTTGCAAAGAAGACAATGATTGGACATAAAATACTTCAAACCACATGCTTCTCTGTGTCAATAAACTAATGCAATGTGGCAGAGGAATTCAACTCTTTCTCAGTCACATAAAACAAAGATCTGAAGCAGACGACTTTGAATAGATGAAGGAGACACTATGAAAAATCTCTATAAAGTATAGTTATAAGATAAAACCTGAAATGATTGTGGCAAAAGGAGAAATTGTTCATCAAGAGCAATTTCTCATTTTGCCAAAATGTTTTCGAAAGTCATTAGCTGTAGATACATCAAAATGTGTCTGCAAGTGGGAAAGGGTAAACACTTTATTGTTTAGGTATCTGCTTTGAAGTATCTTCAGAAATAAATGTAATGTTTCCTTTTATTACAGAGTTGAAAACATTACAGGAAAAGGAGAAATTGTTAATAAGAGTCATCTGCTAGAAAAACATCTTAGGCAAACAGAGTATGGTTTGATATATTTAGAACAATTTCTCCTTTGTCTTATTAGAATCTACACAAGCTGACAAAACGCTTCTAACAAACTTGTGCATAGTAATATGCGATGTGAACAGTGTAGATCTGGGTATACACTGATCACATAAGCCAACTGGTACCTCTTCAGATGGATGGGCTATTCTCTGAAAGTCAAATTCTATCTCCATTAAAATGGAGTAAGTATTAATGTCATCTGTTTCTGGTCTAGACTGCATGTTGCAATGGCAAAAAATGATTTTCCCCAACCATTTTACCTGCTTTGAAATCATCTTAGGGGGGAGGTTGGAAGTGGTACATCTTGAAAATTGAAAGTTACAAATCAGCTCAAACAAGAAGAGTATTTCACATCCCAAAATCCTTATATGACCCTCAAACCATTTGTTGTGGGTACTCAGTGGAATCGTCTCACTGAGACTTTTGGGTACCCACAACATACGGTTTAGTTGAGTTATAAGAGAGATTTTGTTGGAAAAAGACCAGATAACTGTCGAATCTGTGCTTAAGACCATCTTGGAATAGCAATTCCCTGTCTATAGCGATCATACTTTTAGTTTCCCAAAATACTCATTTTCTGTATAAACTAGAATTGTTTTGACAAAAACATATGTCTCCCCCTCAAATATCTGTCAAAATCTCTCAAAACATTCCAACCTATAAAGCAGACAAACAAAAATTTGACCAAGTTGGACAGTACTCAATTTTTAATTACTAATGTTTTGTCTTGACCTGGTACAAAGTGGACATGATTTCAAATGGTTTACAGAAACACATATTTTTACTGCAGCTGTAACATTCAAGACTGAAGTATTCTTCAAAACAGTTAACAACTGTTGCTAAACATAAGCAATGGCAAATAAAAACTAAAATTGTTGCTTATGATAAATATCATCAATTATCATTATGATATTTCACAAACCATACCAAGTTGACTACCTACATATCGTGGGCTTCATGCAAAACGGTTGTAAAAATGTTTTCAAAATGTACTTGTATGTGCTGTAGATAAATGTTTGCTACAGGAGATTCCAATCAGTCTGATCAGATGTAAAGGGGTTGCACTGTTCCAGTCTTGGTTCTGCATACTGACTAAAGTTACATTCTAATTACAAAACGTGACCTTGACCTTGACCCGGTATGGTCGAGACGCGGGTTATGCACGTCGCCTTGATGAGGTGAACATGTGACCCAAGTTTCATGAAAATCTTTCAAGCCATCTTGGAGATATGGAGCGGACACGAAATAAAGCCTCAAACCTTTGACCTTCAAGCGTGACCTTGACCTTGACCCTATATTGTCGAGACACGGGTTCTGCACGTCGCCTTGATGAGGTGAACATGTGACCAAAGTTTCATTAAAATCCTTCAAGCCGTCTGGGAGATATGGAGCGGACACAAAATAAAGCTTCAAACCTTTGACCTTCAAGCGTGACCTTGACATTGACCCTATATTGTCGAGACGCAAGTTCTGCACGTCACCTTGATGAGGTGAACATGTGACCCAAATTTCATGAAAATCCTTCAAGCCGTCTGGGAGATATGGAGCGGACACGAAATAAAGCCTCAAACCTTTGACCTTCAAGCGTGACCTTGACATTGACCCTATATTGTCGAGACGTGGGTTCTGCACGTCGCCTTGATGAGGTGAACATGTGACCCAAGTTTCATGAAAATCCTTCAAGCCGTCTCGGAGATATGGAGCGGACACGAAATAAAGCCTCAAACCTTTGACCTTCAAGCGTGACCTTGACCATGACCCTATATTGTCGAGACGCAGGTTCTGCACGTCGCCTTGATGAGGTGAACATGTGACCTAAGTTTCATGAAAATCCTTCAAGCCGTCTCGGAGATATGGAGCGGACACGAAATAAAGCCTCAAACCTTTGACCTTCAAGCGTGACCTTGACCCTATATTGTCGAGACGCGGGTTCTGCACGTCGCCTTGATGAGGTGAACATGTGACCCAAGTTTCATGAAAATCCTTCAAGCCGTCTGGGAGATATGGAGCGGACACGAAATAAAGCCTCAAACCTTTGACCTTCAAGCGTGACCTTGACCCTATATTGTCGAGACGCGGGTTCTGCACGTCGCCTTGATGAGGTGAACATGTGACCCAAGTTTCATGAAAATCCTTCAAGCCGTCTGGGAGATATGGATCGGACAAGATTTTGGGGACGAACAGACAGACAGACAGACAGACAGACAGACAGACAGACATCAAGGACAAAAACAATATATCTCCCCTGTATACAGGGGGAGACATAATTATTCTGCAATTAAATACCACTTGTGAACAAAGACAAGATTGGTCACTTCCCATTGGGTGGTCTTTAAACACAGGTTAGACTTTCTCCTTATCTAGTCCTCTGAGTAATATTTCGATACAGAGATGAAAGAATAGTACATGTTGGGAAGCCAGAAATTGTGTATCATATGATAAATTTCTCCTTTTCCAACTGTGTTTTCAAAGGTCTTCTGCAGCACATTTAGTCTGGCATCAAAAGTCATCTGAATCAGGTGGTGGATTAATCTGCTAAGTCCATGAAGTAGACTTTTCTTCTCTTGCATTAACACTTTCCCACTTAGAGACACATTTTGAAGGGGGTTAAATATACATAAGACTTACCTCAGTTATAGCATGAAGTTGGCCCTCATGAACACAAACACCCATAAACCTGAAATACATAGAAATATATATATATATTAAATACATAGAAATATAGATGTTAAATACATAGAAATATATAGATGTTAAATACATAGAAATATAGATGTTAAGAGTTTCATTTTACTCTATTCTCAAATAATATTCATGAGTTATCTGAGCATATTTCTTAATGAGACATGGATATTCATCTCATGCAAATTTTACACTTGATTGACTTGTTTTATTTATGGGGGTTTACGGCATTTTCAACAGTATTTCAGTTATATTTCATTGACAGAACACTTATTTGTAATTCCTTGGCGACAAACCACTGTACTATAGTCTTAGGAAATGTGTACCGAAAGGTCACTCCAATATCACCATCTCGAGGATCAAACCAGGCACACCTTGTCCTGAATTTTGTAAGAATATTAACTCTTTTCCACATTAAGACGCTTTCTGACCCCTTTGCAGCAGACGACTTTTGAAATACATTGTGGCAAATGGTGAAATTGCTCATAATTAGTCATTTCTCCATGTGGCACAATGTTTTTAACTCTAATCAATAATTATACTTTCATTTATAGATATTTCCATATTTTTGTAGGCTTGTTTTCAAAGTCAGTCATCTGCTACAGATTTGTTTTATGTTGGAAAGGGTAATTAAGAAGTGATTAAGTGCATGGCTCTTGTATTTTTGCATGAATGACAGAGAATGGTACGTAATGGTTAAATTTTACAGATAATTGACTGATAAGTTATCAGGACTGCACCCAGCCTCAGGACTACACATTCCGAAGCATTTGCAGCAGACAACTATTTAAAACATTGTGGCAAAAGGAGGAATTGCTCATGATGAGCAATTTCCCCTTTTGCCACAGTGTTTTCAACTCTTTTTAATGATTAAACTCTCATTTATGGAGATATTTCACATTTTTGACAATATGTTTTCAAAGTCGTCTGCTGCAGAGTTGTCGTATGTGGGAAAGGGTTAAGTCGTTCAAAAGCAGGCTATGGATCTCATTCGGTGACATGCATTCCATGAATAAGGAAGACAATTCTACTCACTGATCCCTACATTGATTTCATTGCTTTCATTTAGTTACAGTTTTAACCCTTTCCCACATACAGAAGCTTTCTCACACCTCTGCAGAAGAAGACTTTTGCAACATGACGTCTAAAGGAGGACTTTGCTAAAAATGAGCAATTTTTCGTTTTGCCACAATGTTTTCAACTTTATTCAATAATTGTTCTTTCATTTATAGAATTTCCATATTTTTTTCCTAAATTTGTAATAGTCGTCTGCTGCAGATTTGTTTTTAGTGGGGAAAGGGTTATGTTGTGTCCACAAATTACTGAATTTGGCTAACCTTTACTATGAGGACAAAAGAAGGTTGTTATCAACCACAAATATTGTCCTTTTCCAATCAGCTATATGACTGATATTTCCTTAACCCTTTCCCACCTGCAGATGCATTTGGACGCAATAACAGCAGATGACTTTTGAAAAAATGTGGCCAATGATGAACAATTTCTCCTTTGGTCACAATGTTTTCAACTTTATTTAACAGTTAAGCTATCTTTTATGGAGATTTTTCAGGTTTTTTGTCACTATGTTTTCAAAGTTGTTTGCTGCAGATTTGTTGTATGAGGGAAAGGGTTAAAGCTATATAATCTATATTTAACAGGAGTTGAAGTGTTTGATAAGAGCTTATTCAAACATTTCTAGCTCTTTCCTACATACAGACGAAAGGGTCTTGGTGATTCCAGCTCTGCATGTATCAAAAGTATGCACAGAGGACTGAACAGGGTTTTTTTCCTCACAATATTTCTCTTATTACTCAACCAAATCCTATGGTGTGGGTACTCAAAAGAATTGTCTCACTGACGATTCTTTTGAGTACCCACACCATAGGGTTTGAATATCAAATAAGGATTTCAGAACATGAAAAATGCCCCTTATCTATAGCTCTGTAATAATGCAACATAAATAACTGCTTTAAATTTATCCAAATGTAATTTTTGTGGCGATTGGTTTGACAATCGCCACAATGCTAACAGAAACAACAACAACGAAAAATATTTATATAGTCGGTTTTGAACAATCGGTTGATATTTTTTTACCTTACTGCAAACTAATTTACTCACATCCGTTATAGTTCCATCATTGATGCAGAGACGTGATTAATAATAATTATGTCAGTGCTACTTTGTTACCGGATTGTTACTAATATTTATCGAGACATTATCTACATAGAGTTAAAATATGTAAATATTATCTTCGTCATGATTTGGCAGATAATAAATATCATTGCGCGTTCTGCCTTGCAAATAACGGCAACTCTGATGATACTCAAATCTGGAAATTCCAAAAGGTTCTATAAATAACTCGCGAGACCAAAAACCAGAAGAGCTTGTAAATCTCAATATTATAAACGCTTTATTTTGTATTTGTTTAAATATATGAAAGCGTCTAGATGATAAGACTGGTTTACAAAGGTTTAAAGGACACACGATGTCAGTGTGTACACACGTTATGTATACACGTCTGCACGTTCTAGAGTCAATTAGCAATCAATGCTGACAGTGTAGCCTAATTTAGTTTGGAGATCGAGCATTATAATATATGCCTATATTTTTATAAATTGAACAGTTTGGCAAATAGTGAAATTGTGCTTTTGGAGCATGTTTTGTGTTTGTTTTTGCACTCACATTATTCAAAGCAGTTTAACAACCTCAGAGACATAGAAATACATTGTGTTTATATGTCTCTGACAACCCTCAATCATGCAATGTGAAGGGACTAAATTGAACAAACCTGTTTAATATCGGACATCATTGAAACAAACACCAAACTAATGGATACTGTTTTCTCTCCTTTCTTGATAATTTAGTCATTTCTAAAATATATTTTATTTTAATATGGCCTAGCGACCTGGTGATAAACATGTGATTACCCGAACAATTTAGATTACAAATAGCCATTCTAATGAGCTAAAACGGTAGTCTATCGAATACCAACTAGATTTTTCATAACTTTGGAATGGCCTTATTTTGAACACATCATGACCCATTTCAGAACGTAACTAAATAATCACCAAGACAACATTCTGGCAAACTAACATTATTCTACTGCAGGGGTGATACATTCTCAAATGTACCCGCACCAGAGTCATCGCAAGCCCTACACCGATATACTGCTTGTTACTTCGCAGGATTTTCTATACGATCGCCACTACAGTGCCATTGGCGCTTTGATTTAAACACAGATGGTTTCAAAGCAGGCAACTATACTGCTCTTCACTAGTTTCAAAGGTGCTTTAAAGCCAATTTCAACAATATTTCGGTTACATCACAGCATTTCCTGGGTAAATTACCGATATACTACCCTTAATTGTTATTTATCCTGACACATATATATCAGTCGTTATGCTATATTTTATTTATTAATTAGGGTTTACGCCGCTTTCAACATTATTTCAGTTATATCACGGCGACAGTTCACTTATTCATGATTCCTGGGTAAACAAACCAGTACTAGGCTAAAAAATGTGCCTTGCCCAAGGGCACTCCACCATGACCGAGGTGCCGCGACTGGGGATCGAACCCGGGACACCCGGCTTCGAAATCCCCGACGCTAACCACTCAACCACAGTGGATTCCTCGTTATGCTATCCCTGCAGCTCTAAGCATTAACCATTTCCTACATACAACTTATCGGTTTATGCCCATTTCGTCTAATCCCATTTCATCTACACTTTTTGCACTTTGTCCCATCTGCAGCAGACGACTTTAAAAACATACCCGAACATTTTTGGAAACTCCCTTTAAATAAAAGTACAATAATTGAATCGAGTTGAAAACATGGTGACAAAAGGAACAAGAGGCCCAAGAGGGCACAGCCAGTATCGCTCCACGGCCATAAGGCAAAAATCAAATCTCCAAACAGCCCTGCCCCCTGGTGGCCATGTTTTTTACCAACCACCATGGCTTAAAGGAATCTTGTAGAGTGTCACCAAAGGAATGTTTCTGCATTACTATTTGAAAATCGGCCTGACACTTTCGGAGGAGAGGATATTTTAAGTTTTCACTATAGCCCCACCCCCTGGTGGCCATATTTTTCAAGCAATCAACATGGCTTGAAGGAATCTGATAGAGCAATCAACATGGCTTGAAGGAATCTGATAGGGCGATCAACATGGCTTGAAGGAATCTGATAGAGGGTCAGCCTAGGAACATTTCTACAAAATTATTTGAATATCAGCCAGACACTTTCGGAGGAGAAGTTTTCTCTTAAGCCATATAAGGCAAAATAGCCCCGCCCTCTGGCGGCCATGTTTTTTGACCAATCAACATGGCCTAAAGGAATCTGATAGAGGGTCACCCAATGAACATTTCTACAAAATTATTTGAAGATCGGCTGAACACTTTGACGGAGAAGAAGATTTTTTAAGTTTTGACTATAGCTATATAAGGCAAAATAGCCGCGCCCCTTGGCGGCCATGTTTTTCAACCAATCAACATTTCTTGAAGGAATCTAATAAAGTTAATAACCCAAGGAACATTTCTACAAAATTATTTGAATTTTGGATGGATCAAAAAAAATTGAAGGATTTTAACCCTTTCCCTCATATAGACGCTTTCCGACGCCTCTGCAGCAGACAGATTTTTGAAAACATAGTGACAAAAGAAGAAATTGCACAAAACGTGCAATTTCTCCTTTTGACACAATGTTTTCCACTTTTAGTCATAGGTTATCCATTCAATTATAGAGATTTTCCATATTTTGACAAAATACGTTCAAAGTCGTCTGCTGCAGAATTGTCGTATGAGGGAAAGGGTTTTAAGAGAGGACATTGAGAGGATGCTTCCTATGAAGTTTCAACCAAATTGGCAAAGTGGTTAGGGAGAAGAAGTCGTTTAAAGGAAAAAGTTAACGCACGCACAATTGACAATTCGCAATGACATAAGCTCGAATGGCTTTCAGCTAAAAATTGCTATCCCTGAATATTAAGGAGCAGGGCCCGCGCTGTCGTTCGCCACTTTCGCCAAATGCAAAGATTATTTTAAAGTGGCGAAGTTATTTCATGAGTGGCGAATGTAAGTGGCGAAAGGTTTTTATCATCAACATTTACCTGATTTGGATATCAGTTTACGACATGTAACAGTGACTTTTTCCGTTAATCTAAGATAATGCACTGCCATTTGATTCAATGTCGGGAACCAGTGACCACTTTACAACATTCTTACGACACCCGTTTTTATCATTTTGACAGCTTGTGTATTTCACACTTGTGTTATTGTTGTGAAGTGTTAATTCAGCCTTTTAATCCGACTGACCAACAACTCTGAGCGATATTGATACATTAAAGGCCGTACATATGATAATTGGCAATAATTGGCAATTATAGATGCATTAAATATATCAACACGCTTTTTGAAGCAAGTTTCGGCGATCAACGTAGGCCTTTCATGATTTAATGACAATGTAAGTTTGTCATTTTTGATTGGGAAAAATCTATTTAATTATGGGCGA
The DNA here is from genome assembly GCA_031761405.1 of Serripes groenlandicus. Classification (NCBI taxonomy): domain Eukaryota; kingdom Metazoa; phylum Mollusca; class Bivalvia; order Cardiida; family Cardiidae; genus Serripes; species Serripes groenlandicus. The sequence goes on along the minus strand of JASEVX010000001.1, from coordinate 173,277,629 downwards.
GTACAAACAATTATTGGACCCATTGATGAGATTGGCGAAAATGAATGGCTCCTAAAAATTAAAAGTGGCTCCTAAAATTTAAAAGTGCCTAACTTTATTTCAATGTGGCGAAAGTGGTTGCGAAAGAAAAATTCAACCCAGAGCAGGCCCTGAAGGAGCCTTTCCCCTCATATAGACGCTTTCTGACACCTCTGAAGCAGACGGCTTTTTGAAAACAGTGACAAAAGAAGAAATTGCTTAGAACGAGCAATTTCTCCTTTTGCCACAATGTTTTCCACTTTAAGTGATAGGTTAACCGTTATCCATTCAATTATAGAGTTTTTCTATTTTTTGACAAAACATGTTCAAAGTTGTCTGCTGCAGAAATGTCGTATGAATTAAGGAAAGGGTTTAAGTCTTTGGTATGATGCGACAGATGATTGAACCCTGATCGCCCACTCCCGAGACAGAGGCTTTAACCACTTTACCATAGAGACAGTACCAATTGCACTAAAGGAAATATTAACCGATTCCCACATACAACAAATCTGCAGCAGACAATTTTGAGGATACAATATAGGCAATTAAAAAAATCTTCATAAATGCGAGTTAAATTATTAAAATTGAAACATTGTGGCTCAAATGAGTGCATTTGAGTAAGGGTTAACCCTTTCCCTCATATAGACACTTTCTGACGCCTCTGCAGCAGACAACTTTTTGAAAACATAGTGACAAAAGAAGAAATTGCTCAAAACAAGCAATTTCTCCTTTTGCCACAATGTTTTCCTCTTTTAGTCATAGGTTATCCATTCAATTATAGAGATTTTCTATATTTTGACAAAATATGTTCAAAGTCGTCTGCTGCAGAATTGTTGTATGAGGGAAAGGGTTAAATAGCTTCAGTAGGTTAAATAATGAATAAGGGCATATACTAAATGATAAGATTCCATGGTTGACAGGGGTTAAGTCCATTAAATTTGGATACCCTTTAGAAGCTATGAGTCAAGAAATTTATTTCAATTACCCTCTCCAGCATGTAAGAAGCATTCTGAAACATTTACAGTAGACATGTAACATTTGAAAACACATTGTTGCAAATTAAGGGAGACAATTGCTTATTTTTATCAAATGATTATACTTTCATACTTTTTTGCCTAGGTTACTTCAAAGTCGTTTGAACTTCAGATTTGTCCTATGTAGGAAAAGGTCAAACTGTTTGAGTCTCCAGATTTCTTGACCAGAAACATTGACCCATTTGACCCATTAATACAGTATGTATTAACCCTTATCCTGCTGAATTCCTACAATCAATATCAGCATGCAGTCCTGATATTTGTAAAGTTCTAACATATTTATGGACTAGAATGATAAACTGTTTTTTCACACTGTTTTCAACAGTATTTCAGTTATATCACAGCATTTCCTGGGTAAATTACCAGTCTGTATGGTATTATTCCTGTAGGGATGCTTAGAAATTTCTTAGAAATTTCGGTCAAGGAGAATATTTAGACCTGCCACCGTGACCACATATCTTGATTTCTCTTTGTCCTAACTAAGTACATTATTTTAAGGTAATGACTTTTAAAACATCCCTTTTACACTCTATATACATGTGTGAGTTTTACAAATTAAAAACAAAAGACAAAGGCCAGTATATTAATTGAATGTATGTATATTTTTATTTAAGCGAAAATCATACTGTATCTACTCTAAACAGTAACTGAATTGGTTACCTGCCTCAGACGCTTTATTAGTTCGATAGAAAGTTAAACCGAGAACCATAAACAAGAGAGGCTTGCGGTAAATGTAATCTGGTTCCTTACATGCTATCATATATTACGCAGTAATTAGATGAAGAAGTGCAGACATGAACATATATAAACCACAGAAATGTTAATGTTCATAAAACTTATTCATACGAATCACAAGAAAAAAATACTGGTAGTACTTAAAGGGAGGTAATTTGAAGTATACGCACAATCTAACTAAGTGCAGCAAATATTTGTCCCATTTGGTCTGATTCCTTTGTCTAATAATACACATGTATGATGATTTAAATAAACAATTTAAAGGAAATACAAATATTTAACAGAGTTCAACATTTAAATACATGTTCAACAGTTAACCGTTTCCCACTATAGATTTTCATTTTCACAATTGTCATCGCAAAGTGCAGACATGAACATATATAAACCACAGAAATACCTGTTTCTAAGATAAATGTTTCCGTATTATAAATTTTATATTCATACCTATACATAAGGGTATCTATAAACAATTAATGAAATGTGTACACATTTATCTTGGCTTAAATTTAATTTTGATATTGTTACTAATTTAAATAATAGTTTTCATTCATATAATTTCAATGTTTGTTAATCTTATGTAAAAATCCTGGTATTGCTTAAAGGGAGTAATTTGAAGTATACAACAGTATTATATAAATTATATGATAAATATATCAGCATATTACCGTCTACAGTTTAAATTGTTCTAATGTTTGTGAATTTAAATGTTCTTTTTTCTACATGTACAACGAAAAATTGCGGCTTGTCAAACATTCGTCTTGTTTATCCTGACACGAATGCAGCAGCAATATCACAGCATTTCCTAGGTCAGTTAACAGTACTATTGCCATTATTATAACCGATGCATCAGTCCTAAAGCTATCGCGCAACCAATATTAACCCTTTCCCTCATATAGACGCTTTCTGACTCCCCTGCAGCAGACGGCTTATTGAAAACAGAGTGACAAAAGAAGAAATTGCTAAAAACGAGCAATTTCTCCTTTTGCCACAATGTTTTCCACTTTTAGGCATAGGCTATCCATTCAATTATAGAGATTTTCCATTTCTTTACAAAATATGTTCAATTATTTTACTTTTATTGAAAGAGATTTTTCACTCAATTTTGCCTCGTTGTCTGTGGAGATTTGGTGTACATGTATGTGAAAAGGCCGATCAGGCCCATTTCCTGAAACATATAAGTTTCTAAACTTCTTCTTAAAATTATTTTTATTTTATTTTTTAAACACAGTTAAGTTTATAGAAATTAATACAGAAAACAGACTAATATTCACTCACAGCTTTACAGTTTTTCTTGACACAAAGGAATTTTTAAAATACTGAAATGGAAGGCAAGTTTGCTCCATTTTCAAGAATATTGTCAAAAGACATCTGACACATCTTAATTACATTGGTGTCAAACTGATCAACAATGTAATAATATGCTTTTCCATATACAAAAAGTTTGCAGCAAACAACTTTGAAAACATGTTGGTAACAAATATTGAAAATCTCTACCAATGATATTATAATTATTGAAGAGAGTTTGAAAACATTGTGGCAAATTGATAAATTGCCCATCATGAACAATTTCTCATTTTGCCACAATGATTTACAAAAGTTTTCTGCTGCAGATGCCTAAAAAAGTGCCTTTATGTTGGAAAGGGTTAATATCTAATCATAATCTTATCACACCACTTAAATAGACTAAACAGATATGAATGTTACACCTGTCATAAAGTAAACATTAATATCATTACATTGACAAGAACGCAGATGTAACATCAATATCATAGTCTGAACTCGTTTTGTTAAACAATACAAATTATTTTTTATATCCAAACCCAATCTCCTTAGTTGACATGTAACAGATAGATTGTTTGAATGGTATTTAATCCAGCTTTCAACAGTATAGTGGTCATATCCTCAGTTAATTACCAGTCCTAATGGTAATATTTATCCTGATAGCCCTTTCCCTCCTACGACAATTCTGCAGCAGACGACTTTGAACATATTTTGACAAAAAATAGAATATCTCTGTAATTGAATGGATGACCTATGACTAAAAGTGGAAAACATTGTTGCAAAAGGAGAAATTGCTCGTTTTGAGCAATTTCTTCTTTTGTAACTATGTTTTCAAAAAGCCGTCTGCTGCAGAGGCGTCAGAAAGCGTCTATATGAGGGAAAGGGATAGCAATGCACCTCCGCAATGCTGAGCACAAAGGAGAGAAGCCAATAACACCTTTTTTTTTTAATATTTGGAATGACAAAAACAGTGATAATGAAAGACAGCCAAATATGAATTATATTGGTCTTGTATGTAAATGAAATTCATTGTGAATGGCTTGTAAGAACAGGAAGATAACCAAGTACAAGAAGCACTCCCTTAATATTGACAAATTACATAAAACATGATTTAAGTTCTAAAATAAACACCGAGTATTACTTAACAATATAAACCTGGTCCTGACCCAGTCAAGCGTTTGTTTAAATTAATAATTGTCAAGGTCACAGCAACCTAAATTTGGACCAGGGCACACCCTTTATCAAGATGAGGTCAGGATCAAGGTGACAGTGACCTGATTTTGGTTTGAGACACACCGTCTTTCCGATATGCTTTTAGTTCTGTTTGTTTTGCATTTTATGCCGATTTCAACAAGTAAGGTCATATTGTGACGGACAGGAAAGATGATATTGGTCCCACGCCTTATATTTATATCAAGATGAAAAAAAGGAAGGTATGAAACCTATACCACCCAACCTGCTGAAGCTCAAGAGTTGCATTAACTCAAATAATTATTTAGCCGGTTCAAACATGGGTCAGACTGTGGCTGCACTTCTAATTGAACCGAAGGGGCATCTTCATACCAAACTTGGTTACTCCAAGTGTGATAACATACGAAATAAGGCCCGAACATGCCTTTTCCTTAACCCTTTCCCACATACAAACACTTTGACACCTCTGCAGCACATTTGCTGTGTACACAAGGAATTAAATTGGGTTAGGTCAGAATCAAGGTCACAATGATTTAATTTGTGTATGCAACAAGATGCACATGCATACCAAATTTGGTAATCATAAGTTTTGTTGGAAGAACAGATGGACAAGGTGCAAACCTAGTTTTCCCTACAGGGTACTGGTCGGGGATTAAAAACATACAAGTCATAAATATCAGGTTGATATTTTCAGGTAATATTACATGACATGGTCATTGTCAAATTAATAGTCACTGTGGAGCTATATTATATCAATCATAAAAAGGGTAGAAACATTGAGATATGGCAATGCTACGAAAATCTGGTTTTCAATGTGATTGATTGTTTAGTATTTAACACGGCTATCAACCATTTTTCCTGGGTAAATTATCAGAACTACTTGTCCATTTATCCTGACACCAGCCAGTCAGATGTAATACTAACCCCACAAGCCTGAGCACCAAGGAGGGCAGCCATTCCTGCCATTTTTAAAGTCTTTGGTATGATCCTACAGGGGATCAAACTCGCAACCTCCCTCACCTGAGGTGGGCACTCTATCACTACACCACTGAGTCAGTTGTTTTCGATATGACTTCTGTCACTAATGATGGCTGTGTTAAAATACATCTGCATAATGGGAAAAGGCTATTCTTACCTGAGAATATTTTTATGTGATAGACGATTCATTAACTGAAGTTCCCGTAGCACATTTGGTCTGTTGTCCTGTACTTTATTCATCTTCAAACATTGCACAGCTCCTGTTGTCTTGTGAGTGACCTGAAAGAATAAAACAAGAACCATTTAGATTGTTTTTTGAATTAACACTTTCCAAGTTACAGATCACTTTTGACGCTCCCCAACAAACAGATTTTGACAATTAACCTTTTCCCTCATACAACAATTCTGCAGAAGACAACTTTGAACATATTTTGTCAAAAAATAGAAAATCTCTAAAATTGAATGGATAAAACTGGAAAACATTGTGTCAAAAGGAGAAATTGCTCTTTTTGAGCAATTTCTTCTTGTCACATTGTTTTTAAAAAGCTGTCTGCTGCAGAGGCATCAGAAAGCGTCTATATGAGGGAAAGGAGTAAGCTTGTGGAATAAGATCAACCTGTCACAAACATAAAATGAGAACCATTCAGTTTGCTTCTAGGTGAACCCTTTCCCAGCCATCGATACAGATTACTTTTGGTGCCCCCCAACAAACAGATTTTGACAATTAAGACCAAACTGTCACATCACATGCCCATCAAGGGGCAATAACTTCTATAGTGACTGAGTAAACAGTCTTCGCAAAATCTTTTGAAAATTTATATATTCAAAGGAGTTTTTATCAGTCAGGACTGAAGAACTGATGACTTTCGCGGAGACTACAGTAAATCAGTGGCTGGAAATCAATTCATTGAATACTGTAGGATGGCTCATGCAAACTAGTGTACAAAGTTAAGTATGCAATATTTCAATAGTTAGCAGATGACATTGAAAACATTGAAAATCTGTAATAAAGAACACTAAATGAATAGAGTTGACTACATTACTATTACTACATGCATCTTCTTTTGTCACATTTTCAAATTTCGAATGCTGCAAGACCAATCTGGCAGCAAATCCAACCTTGGCCCACTTATATCATCCATTTAATTATTTAGCCCAAGTTTGGCAAAGATTGTATTTATCAAGATTGTCCCTGAAAGAAAGACTCTGACACCGGACAACTTACTTTAGTAGACCCCAACCATGGGTTGTGTTCCTGTAATACACTCTGTAGGAAGATGGGTGTGTAATAAGGCTTTGATTCAATTTGATTTGTTTTATTTCAATTTGATTTGTTTTATTTGAGGTTTTTCACCAATTTCAAAAGTATATCAGTTATATTATGGCAACAGATGACTAAAAAGTCTTATTCATGATCCCTGGGTAAAACAAAACAGTACTAGGCTAGGAAATGTGCATTGTCCACGGGCACACAACCATTACCACCGCTTGAGGTGTCTTATTAGGAGAAATTAGTCTCTTTTTTTTTCTCAAGTTCATAACAAGGTTGACGGAAAAAGACATACAGTTCAACCTCCTGTTTTTCATTCAGTTTATACAACATTATTTTTCAAAGGCCTTGTTTATAGTTTCTTTTCAATATAAATTCAAACTTGTCTCTTGTTCACATTCCGTTATCTCTTTCATGGAGACACATTTCCAAACAAGCACATTATTTTTGTCTTTTTATGATCCTTTACCATCACAAACACTGAACTCTTTTCTATAGCAGACCACTATGTATCATCATGAGCAACTTCTCCGTTTGCTACAATGTTTTCAAAAGTCGTCTGACCCTTTCCCATATTAAACAAATCTACAGCAGACAAACATGACCCCACCTTAGTGCCATGTTGTCAGGAATATTTGGACGATTTTATTTCATCTACTGGTCACCCTCAGCTTCCATGTCAAGCTTTAGGGCAATGGGTGCAGGCAATGTGGAGTTATCACTCTGACAAGCTTTTTGTGTTCAAGGTCACTGTGACCTTGACCTTTGACCCGATGATATCAAAATCAAAAGGGGTCATCTACTGGTCAGGTCCAACCTCCCAAGTCAAATTTGAGGACTAAAACTCCAGGCATTGTTTAGTTATCACTCGGACAAGCTTGGTCACTGTGAACTTGACCTTTCACATGATGACCTCTCAATAGGGATCATCTACTAGTCACCCCCAGCCTCTATGTTAAGTTTTGGGGTTATGGGTGCATACAATGTTGAGTTATCACTCGAACAAAAATTCGCATTCAAGGTTAGTGACCTTGATGTTTGACCTGATGACCTCACAATCAATAGGGATCATAAACTGGTCACCCCCAGCCTCCATGTCAAGTTTGAGGGCCATGAGTGCAGCCAATGTCGAGTTATCACTCAGACAAGCTTTTCACGTTCAAGGTCACTGTGACCTTGACCTTTGACTCAATAATCTCAACATCAATAGGGGTCATCTAATGGTCACCCCAGCCTCCATGTCAAATTTGAGGGACATGGGTGCAGGCAATGTTGAGTTATCACTGACAAGCTTTTCAGGTTCAAGGACAGTGACCTTGACCTTTGACCCAATGACCTCAAAATCAATAGGGGGTCATCTACTGGTCACCCCCAGCCTCCATGTCAAGTTTGAGGGCCATGAATGTCGAGTTATCACTTGTACAAGCTTTTCACGTTCAAGGTCCCTGTGACCTTGACCTTTGACCTGATGACCTCAAAATAAATAGGATTCGCTACTGGTCATCTCCAACCTCCAAGTCAAGTTTGAGGACCATAGGTCAAGGCATTGTTGAGTTATCACTCTGACAAGCTTTGGTCTACCGACTGACAGACCGACATGTGCAAAGCAAGATACCCCTCTTCTTTGAAGGGGGCATGATTAACAAATAATCATTGAATATAGCTTAAAACATTGTGGTAAATGCAGTAGTCAATCTAGGAGGGGGGATCGTGCTTATTTTCACACTGTTTTGAATATTCCCCCCCTATATTTGGATGCAATTGGGGACCTTTGATCATCATGAGGCAATTTCCCTGTTTGCCACGAAGTTTTCAAAGGTCGTCTGCCGCAAATTAATGTTTGAGAATGAATCTGCTGCTGATCTTGGAAAAGGGTACCAGATTATTGGGCTTCCAGAAACCTAAGGGTTGACCATCTCAGATAAGAGGATATAAATCACTGTGAAATACCTGTATATAACATATTTGTAGCCCTATATTTCTACCCCACATGAAGGTCTTGTAAATAATGATTCATTTTTTAACCCATTTCTGCCCACATGTCCTATATTTTTAAACCATAGTGTAAGGTCATATTTCAAAAAACTAATTAATTTAAATTTTTCCTATACAAAACAAATATGCAGCAGACAACTTTTTAAATGTCTGGACAAAAATGTTGAAATTCTCTAAATTTTGTAAAATGGTAAGTTTGATTATTGAAAAGATTTTTGTAGAAGGGGAAATTGCTCATTATGAGCAATTTATCCTTTTACCACAATGTTTTCAAAAGTTGTCTGCGTCAGAAAGCGTCTCTATGTGGGAAAGGGTTAAGAAAATGAATGTGTCCCATGTCTGAATAATCATCTTATAATGATCTTATTTTTTTTAGAATCTTACAAACTCTAAATGACTCAAAGATTATATCACACAAAATATCAAAGTGCCGCTAGTCCAGTTAAATATTTTTGAATTTGAATAAGCTGAAGTAAAATATAATAATGTGCATATCTCCAACACAGGACCATTATGTTGTATCGAAGATTCCAAAAATGTTACATTTAATTTCACCAAGCAGTTGCTTTGAAATAGCTAAGAAACAAAGACTGGATGTAAAATATCAAAGGGCCATCAACTCTGTCCAAAAAATGTCAATTCTACAAACACAAGATAAAAATATGTGCATCTCCTCTTTGGTATAAAAGTTCCAGGCAAGTTATGTAGAAATCAAGCCAACAGTTGCTGAGACAATTAGCTTGGACAAGACTTTAATATGTGAATTTCAAAGGGCCATCAAGTCAGTCAAAAAATGTCAAATCTACAAAAGCTCATACTAGTCATGTTTTCTTGGTACTGAAGTCCATTGAAGTTACATTGAATTCCAGCTGGCAGTTTCTGACAAATAGCTACCTGGACATTAATCTATAGTCTGTAAAAAAAATAAAATCTACACAAGCTGTTAATAAGCTCATCTTTTCATGGCACTGAGGTTTCCAATAAAGTTTCATTGAATTAAAGCAATCAGTTGGTGAGAAATATCCAGGACAAGCAAACAGGTCAAAGTTTCCCACAATTTGCTTGCAGAACCATCCCATTTCCTTTCCCACTTGCAGATGCATTTAAACGCAATTGCAGCAAAAGCAGAAATAATTTGAGAGCAATTTCTCATTAAACTTCAGTGTTTTCACTTCTCTTTACTTAACCCTTTCCCTCATACGACAATTCTGCAGCAGACGACTTTGAACGTATTTTGTCAAAACATAGAAAATCTCTATAATTGAATCGATAACCTATGACAAAAAGTGGAAAACATTGTGGCAAAAGGAGAAATTGCACGTTTTGTGCAATTTCTTCTTTTGTCACTATGTTTTCAAAAATCCGTCTGCTGCAGAGGCGTCAGAAAGCGACTATATGAGGGAAAGGGTTAATATACTTCATTTGTAGCGAGTGTCCATATGTTTGCCTTCATGATAACAAAGTCTTCTGCTGCAGATTTGCAGTATGTGGGAGGATAACATTTATCTTATCAATAGATAGGAGGGACCATACATATCAGCAAGGGCGTTTAAATCATTGACAAATATGGCCTTCTAATAATACAATGGCTATGTAGGAAGTAAGAGGTCATGAGAGTATTTCAAAGGCCAATCTCAGAGGTTAACGCCCAAAAAGCTGAATTGTCAGTGATGTTAAACCATTTCCCACATGCAGTCGACACTTTCTGGTGTCTTAGCAGAAAGCATTGCGATAAAAGTAGAAATTGCTCATAATAATTTTTTTCCTTTTGCCAGTGTTTCAACTCTTTTCAGTTGTTTATAACTTTCATTTTCAGGTTTTTTATATTTTTGCCAAAATATGTTCAAAGTAGTCTGCTGCAGATTTGTTATATGTGGGCAAGAAGGGTTATAGGTCAATATTATGGGCAATTTCACCTTTTCCCACAATGTTTTCATAAATCCTCTGTTGCAGATTGATTCGTCAGAAAGCTTAGATCTGCAAGTGGGAAACTGAGTCAATTCGGCTATTATTTAACAGGGAAACATAGGAATCCACTCTCTGATGTGATATTTGAAGGGAAAGGTTGCCAGGAGGGCTCAGGCACACTTCCTTGACAGTTATGGATCTCAGAGGCCTGGCCTGGATATGGAGTAACTTACAACTGGTATTTGCCACCCAAACCCTACGTTGTGCGTACTCAAAAGAAATTCACGTCACTGAGACGATTCTTTGGAGTACCCACAACATAAGATTTCAAGGTCAAATAATAATTACAGTACATGAAATATGCAACTTATATATACCGAGCTCTGGATCCATCAAGTGGACAGGCACACTTCCTTGACAGTTATTGATCCCATTAATACATCACTGACTAGACCACTGTGACATATTATTGATGATGAATTATCAGTCAATCCATTATCAATAAAATAGTTTTATATTTTTATGTATTTTATGTGCCGTTATATTTTATTATAGGTCTGCCTAAACCCTTTCCTATCCCCAGCAGATAGCAATTGAAATCAGTGTGGCAACATGAGAAAATTGCTCATGATGCTTTCATGTATTCAATAATTACAATTTCATTTCAAAATATTTTTTATAATTTTGCCTAGAAGTTTTCAAATTGTCTGCAGATCTGTTGCATGTGGGAAAGAGGGTTTGTTCTGTTTACCAAAATAATTATTTGTTTAAACCGTTTGAAAAAACTGTCTTTTGATACATAATTTAAAACATTCTGGGTAAAGAAGAAATTGTGTTTCTAAATCATCAATTTACTCCATTATACTTTAACCCTTTCCCTTACACAACAATTCTGCAGCAGACGACTTTAAAAATATCTACAATAATCTAGGCAATAATAAGGAAAATATCTATAAATGAAGGAATCATGTTTGATAGAGTTGAAAACAAGAGTGGCAAAAGGGGAAAATGAGCAATATCTCCATTTACGACAATGTTTTCAAAAGTCGTCTGCTACAGAGGCGTCAGAAAGCATATGTATGTGGGAAAGTGTTAAAGGGACTGAACAACATAATAATCCAAAATCTTTATATTTTATACTTATTCTAATTAATCCAAAATACGTCTATTATATATTGTAACAGAATATTATAGAAGGTTGTACAAGTCTTGTTTTTCATTATTTCGTAGGAAATAAGCAGTTAAAAAAACGTCCGCTCCGTGTTTTCCCGTTTAAAAATACCGTGGATTTCCTCTTGCTCATTTGAATTTGTGGATTCAATTGGGCATTCTCTAACACTATCGACTCATTACATTCATGTATGCGTGAGTGTAAGGAACAACAACTCTGGGAAGGAGATTGTCAATTCGGTTGTAGTGATCACATGATAAATATACAGCGATATTTTTAGATTTACTGGGTTACTAACCCAGCAGATTTTACAATGCAAAATAACGAAAAATCTCCACAGTATTAATAGTGTGCATATATTGTAGTACATCAGTCAGCAAATATCAATGCCTTACATGCAAAAACATCAAGGTAATAGCAATTTTTAACAATTTTCTTTTTTTCCCACTTTTTTCTCATATGGGATTCAGTCCCTTTAAACTCAATTTTATTATTACACTTTTTTTTCAAGAGATATATTCCATTAATTTGCCTAGATGCCTTCAAAGTCATCTGCAGCAAATTTGTTGTATGTGGGAAATCGTTAACCATTTCCCACATATAGACGCTTTCTGATGCCTCGACAGCAAACGATTTTTGAAAACATTGTGACAAAAGGAGAAATTGCTCAAAACGAGCAATTTCTCCTTTTGCAACAATGTTTTCAACTCCATTTAATAACTGAACTCTCATATATGGTATCTTTTCCACATTTGTGCCAGGATGTTATGAAAGTCATCTGCTGCAGATTTGTTGTATGTGGGATGAGGGTTAACTGAAGATTGCAAAATAGAGACAAGACATAGCAATTAGTAGATAGAGTTTACTTAGTGATGATCTACCTGCCAATATATCCTGTTTTGGTTGTGTAAGAAATATAATCAAGAAGGTCGAAGAATGGAAATTATAGTGTTCAACACTTTATTTCCCACTATATAATAGAAGCATTCTGTCATCCTTCTTTACTTGTAGGCATTCAGAATGTTTAGTCTACAATAGAATACTATTTATATCTACATAATTAATTGGGATTTTATATAATAGAGTAAAATCTCACATGGGATTTTGTTAAAAGATAAAAAAAAAGTATGAATCATGAATGAGTGTCACAGGATTTACTGAATGAATTTCTGAAACAGAAGTTAAACTTATCCCTTTTAAACCTTTCCTAGATGTAGAGGCTTTCTGACGCCTCTGCAGCAGACTGTTGGAAACATGTATGGTTACAAAAGCAGAAATTGCTTTTATGTCACATAGTTTTCAACTCTATTCTATTCATTTACTTTCATTTTTATAGATTTTCTGTAGTTTTGCCCGAGTGTTTTCAAAGTCATCTTCTGCAGATTTGTCGTACGTGGGAAAGGGTAAATACCATTTTCGAATATATACGGTAATAACTTGAGTTATCACGATTTCAAGCAAACCTCAAGAGTGTTTTTTATCACTATATGAGATCTGAATGGTGGTAGTAGGGTTGACATTACTCACTGTTCACCTCCTGATTGATGTCCAGATCTTTACCATGTACAAATAGTAACTTGTCTATGAGGAGGCTATTCAAATATAGGTATATATAAACCTTTTCCCTCATACAACAATTCTGCAGCAGACGACTTTGAACATATTTTGTCAAAAAATAGAAAATCTCTATAATTGAATGGATAACCTATGACTAAAAGTGGAAAACATTGTGGCAAAAGGAGAAATTGCTTGTTTTGAGCAATTTCTTCTTTTGTCACTATGGTTTCAAAAAGCCGTCTATGTGAGGGAAAAGGTTAAGCCTTTCCCTCATACTACAAATCTGCAGCAGAACACTTTGAAAACATTAAGGCTAAAATATGGAAAATGAAAGTATAATAATAATTATAATATAGTGAGAAGAGTTGAAAAAACATTGTGGTAAAACAACATAATTATTTATGGTGGTCGATATCAATTATACTTTTCTTTGAAAATGGATGCTTTATGATTACAAAAGTTGTATGCATATGGGAAAGGATTAAGTTTAATTGATTGTTTGTTGTATTATACGCCGCTTTCAACAGTTTTGTTGTCATATCACAGCATTTCTTGGGTAAGTTACCACTACTACTGGTCTATTTATCCTGACACCAGTCAGTTAAGTCTTAATAGTGCTAACCCCGAAAACCTCAGAGCTGTGACCAAGCAGGGCAGCCATTACTACCATTTTTAAAGTCTTTGGTATGACCTGGGAAAGGGTTAAGAAACAGTTTGGTGTAATAAATTATAGAGGATCATTGTTTGTTTTGCTGTAAGAGGCTATATATTTTCACTGAGTAAGCACCGAAAGCAATATTTTCATGAGTGACAATTAATGCCATGAGATAAAATGGCTCTTTCGAGACCTAGTTCTGTCAATCTTGCATGCAAACATTTAACCCTTACTTCATACAACAATGATGCTTTTGGTTAATTTGTATTAATTTCAAAATTAGTGTAAGGCAATTTTTACCAGGTTCTTCATGGAGTTAAGCCATCACGGGTCATCCATCCAGGCACTAACTGCGATGTACGTTGCTTAACTTTGTGAAAAAGCCAACCACTATACAAACGTCGCTATAAATGCCGGCTTCTACAGCATGGCTGTAGAAGTGGTATTTGTATCTATACCCCATTCCTTTAACATTTCTCCCTCTTTCTCTTGACTTCGACCCAGTGTCGGAAACTGGACACAAGCAGCGTGCACCAGAGAGGAGTCTATGTAACATCACTGGGAACCTCTGGGTTCCGGGGATGTTGGTGATGTCAACCCAAAATCCCATCGCTGCCATAATTTGTTATGTGTACCGGGTTCCTCATGGAGTTAATCTAACGGGGTTACCCATCCAGGCACTAACCGCGATGTCCGTTGCTTAACTCCGTGAAAAAGCCAACCACTCCACCAATGTTGCTATAAAAGCCAGCTTCTACAGCCTCACCTCAAGGCTGTAGAAGTTTTATTTGAACCTCATGATACCAAATTCCTGTTACATTACCATGACATGAAGTTCATAAGTAAATTCGATTATGATTTACCATCACACAAACATTTTTTGTTTTATAATCTCCAAGATATCTTCAAAAGGACACTCTAGGCCAGACTGGTGACAAAAGGGTGTTAACCCCTGATAAAAACTAATAATTATATTAACCCTTTCCCATATACAGGTGCATTCTGAAAAAAGAAATTGCTAATAATGAGTAATTTCTCTTGCCACAAAATGTTGACCTCTTTTAACCTCCCTTTCCCACATACAACAAATGCAACATTATGAGCAATTTCTCTTTTTGTCACAATGTTTTCAATAGTCATCTGCTGAAGATTATCATCATGTCAAAATATTCTGCAAGTGCAAAAGGGCTAAAAAAAGAAATGATTTTGTTTTCAGTAATATTCCTTATTTTAATGTGCATGTTTTCAAAGTCAAATGTTGCAGATTAGTTGTATGTGGGATTTGCTATATGTGGGAAAGAATTAAAAGTCTAACCAATGGCGACATCCTCAAAATATTGAAAAACATTTCAAAAACAAACCATGCAGCATATGATATATAAAGTCTGTTCTGGTAGACAAAGTGTTTCAATGTTGTTAAACTTTTTTATTTTATGACAGTTAAACATCTAGAACATTAATTATTACAATAAAATACTGTCACCGACTCTCTGTTTGCTATAGTTTTATGACCCCCACAACCTACTTTATAACATGTTAAACATTATGTAAATAGATAAATCTACAGCATCCTTACTCTATTTTTAAAATCTTATCACTTTCCCATATGCAAACACATTCTGACACATCTGCAGTGGACGACTTTTGAAAACATTTTGGAAGAATGAGAAATTGCTCATTAACCCTTTCCCTCATACGACAATTCTGCAGCATACGACTTTGAACTTTTTTGTCAAAAAATAGAAAATCTCTATAATTGAATGGATAACCTATGATTAAAAGTGGAAAACATTGTGACAAAAGGAGAAATTGCTCGTTTGAGCAATTTTTTCTTTTGTCACTATGTTTTCAAAAAGCTGTCTTCTGCAGAGGCATCAGAAAGCATTTATATGAGGGAAAGGGTTAAAAGCAAGTTCTTTTTTTTGGAACACCATTTTCAACACTTTTCTATAACTACACTTCCATTTATAGATATATTTCAAATATTTGCCTACCTGTTTTAAAAGTTGGCTGATGCAGATTTGTTGTAAGTGGGAAAGGGTTAAGCTTTTACCAAACATGACTATTTTACAGTTTTAAATGTTTTGAAAACATTCTGTAGACAAAATATTGTTACATCTATAATTATGAAAGTACCATATAATAGTATTACTGAATAGTGTTGAAAAATTGATGGAAAAAGTAAAATAAATCACATTTCAATCGTTTGTGGATGAAAATCCTTGTGACCGGTGTTTAGGGTAATGCTAGGGGTATAGGGCTTTGTTTTTGGGATAGGGGCATTACGCCACTATACCATACTCAGTCTGCTTTCGAAAAGTCGGATTACGACTGCAACCACAGTCCACTCAAATTGAATTCCTACGCCAAAATCGAGTTTTGATTGGTTATAATCTGCCTTTTCAACGATTCCATTGGTTTGACCGAGTAACGAAAAACCCTCGGCTTGCATTAATTAATGAGACAAAATAGTTCCAACGCGTGAAACACACTCTGAACTACAATTGACCTCAATGTCAGTGGTGTTAGGTAACGTCGATCGTGCTGTGTCCCCATTAGTTTACAACAGTCGACTTATATAGAGAAATGTGCAAATCACTGTAAATTAAATTATTGAAAGAAGTAGAAACCATTGTGGCAAAAGTAGAAATTGCCTATAATAAGAAATTTCTCCTTTTGACACAATGTTTTCGATTGTCATCTGCTGCACATCTGTAAGCGGAAAATGGTTACATCCTCCCCATGGAAGCGGAATCCTTTACGTGATACTATAACAGTTTGAATATTGAAAATATTTTTGAAAATGGAGCTATTGCTGACAATGAGCAATTTCTCCTTTTCACACAATGCTTTCAAACACGTTTCAAATTAATTCTTTTCATATTTGAACGTTTTACTATGGACATTCTTTTACTCGCACATTTTGAATAACATGCTAGAGATGAATGATAACGAGCAATGTTGCCTTACATCAAGGGGGAAAATATATAGTTGAAACCTTTGTGGAAAAAGAGGAAATGAGTCACGATAGACAATTTTGCAGCCATCTGCTGCACATGCGTAAACAAGCGACTGTAAGCAGGAAAGGGTTGAACCGTTTCCGTTATAGCTACTTAGTTACATACGAATGTTGAAAGTGTATTTGCAAACGGAGCAATTTCTGACAATGAGCAATTAATCCTTTCCAAACAATGCTTTGAAACATGAATCAATTTTTTTCAATAACCTAGATAACGAAAACATTTGTCTTCAGTTATTATTTTAACCGTTGCCCCTTTTAGACACATTTGACTCACCTTAACAGATGAATGATAATCAGCAAGTTTGTCTTTTTCCACAATGTTTTGATCACTATTCAAAATAGGAAATAGAAATTAAATCTACAAATTAAAGATAAGTTAATTTCAACATTGATTGTTTGGGGTTAACGCCTTTTTTAACATTTCCTCAGTAATACCACGGCGGCCAGTTCACCTACAAATGTATTTCCTGGTTTTCTCACACCAGTCAGTACTCCACACAACAATCTTCCCAAGCAACTGGCTGCTTTTCCACATAGACTTAGCCCATTGGTGAAAGACGAATGACACATGTCGCATTGACTTTTGTCAAACGTTGGAAAGAAATTTGGCCGAAAATGTCAACATACACACAAGTTATAACCGCAAGGTCATTATTTATTTTATAATTGAGGTGCTTCTAGCGATTTTGGGACAGGATTTATAATGTATATGCATTTGCGTTAATTGAAGACTCAACGTCCGTCAACGTGTAATCTAGTCCATGATGTATCTGTTGACAAATAAACTAGAAATGTAGTCTAAATAGGTTTTTGTAAATTAACCTTGTACGACTTCGGTAATCAATACTTCATGGATTGCATGTATTGGTCAACTAGTTGTTACTGTATGGCAGATTTATTTCAAAGTGGTTACACTTATACTGTGTGATCAGGAGAACGGCAAAGTACTACGGGTAGGTACATAACTCTGGTCTGTTTATTTTAGTTATCTTCATTTTTCCTTATTTAGTTCAGCAATTGTCTCAATTAATTTCCATTGTATCCATTTCAAACTTGGTTTGTAGGTAACTTATGACCTACAGATTTGCAGTGCACCATTACCATAACTTTAGCATGCTGCGTTTGGAGTGTGTATATTTTTGTCTTTCCATGTTCTCACTTATGATATGACTTTCGCATGCAACACATGCGTTCCGTGAAATGCCCTTGTTCGTTAATGAGTGCTTCCCCCAAGCTGTGTACTTTGTCCGGAGCGACTGACTGTCTGTCCATCTTTGTGTTCATCCATCCGTCTGTCTGTCCGTTACGGTTTGCATTAATGGGTCAAAACTTTGTTTCTATTTCGCGGATCCATTTCAAAGTCGTCACAAGTATACATTGGGATTAGGAGATCGATACAATGTTTTGAACACAAATCTGATCTAGTTTTTTAGGAGTAAACTCATCTTTTTCATTTCTTCGGTTATTGTCTCAATAGATGTCCAATGTATCAATTTAAGACTTAGTGTATATGGAACTCTGAGATACAGATGTGCAGTGCAAAAAGAAACATAACTCTAGCATGCTTTCAATTGTCTTTCATTTATCAGCATGCTTTCGATTGTCTTTCATTTATCAGCATGCTTTCGATTGTCTTTCATTTATCAGCATGATTACGATATACATTGTGGATCTTAAGTGATTTCTGAACTGGAAATATTTTAATTAAAGGTCGCTGCTCGGTTTTTTGTCAATCTTTTGTCCTTCCTGATTTATTTTCTTTATACAATAAAAGGGTAAAACTTTGATAAACTAGAAATATCACTGAAGATGATAAATACCCCCAAAACAGCACCTTGACTCAAAATATGGTTTACGACCGACCAACAAAAGGGCCATAACTCTGTAAACAAGAAAAAGTAACAAAGGGCAATAACTCTGTATTTAGATTAAATAGAGTTATGGTTTCTGTACACTGCACTTTCTCTCAATGTGTTGTATCATCCTATGAAGTTTTATTAAATTCCAACAATTAGTTTTAAAGTTATGCTCCGGACAAGACTCTACGAATATGAAAAAGTAACAAACGGCAATAACTCTGTCATTATGTAAAGTAGAGTTATGTTTCTTGTACACTGCACTTCCTCTGATTATGCTCTACCATTATATGTAGTTTTATTAGATTCCATCTATTAGTTATTAAGTAATTCTACGGACAAGAAAAAGTAACAAAGGGCAATAACTCTGTATTTAGATAAAATAGAGTTATGGTTCCTGTACACCGCACTTCCTCTCAATGTGTTGTATCATCCTATGAAGTTTAATTAAATTCCAACAATTTGTTTTAAAGTTATGCTCTGGACAAGACTCTACGAATAAGAAAAAGTAACAAAGGGCAATAACTCTGTAATTATGTAAATTAGAGTTATGGTTCTTGTACACTGCACTTCCTCTGATTATGCTCTACCATTGTATGCAGTTTTATTAGATTCCATCTGTTAGTTATTAAGTAATTCTCCGGACAAGAAAAAGTAACAAAGGGCAATAACTCTTTATTTAGATTAAATAGAGTTATGGTTCCTGTACACTGCACTTCCTCTCAATGTGTGGTATCATCCTATGAAGTTTTAATAAATTCCAAGAATCAGTTTTAAAGTTATGCTCTGGACAAGACTCTACGAATAAGAAAAATTAACAAAGGGCAATACCGACCGACCGACCGACACAGTGACTCCTATATACCCCCCCAAAACTTTGTTTTTTGGGGGTATAATAAGGTATATGTTATTGGCAGGTAGTATGTGTTGCTTCACACATTTTTGGTTTGGTTTGTTTTAAAGGTCATTGTTTATTGTTTCAACAATGTTTGTCCATATTATCTATGCCATATATTTTCAACTTACATAATGCCCCTATACCATTAGAGCTTTCAGCACTTTGATTCATTTTATATTTGACAATGCCAACATGGGTCAAATCCGGCATAGGAGGAAGTTACATCCCTCAGTGTCTATATATATAATAGAGTATACAGTTTTTTTAACCCTTTCCCTCATACCACAATTCTGCAGCAGACGACTTTGAACATATTTTGTCAAAACATAGAAAATCTCTATAATTGAATGGATAACCTACGACTAAAAGTGGAAAACATTGTGGCAAAAGGAGAAATTGCTTGTTTTGAGCAATTTCTTCCTTTGTCACTATGTTTTCAAAAGACCGTCTGCTGGAGAGGCATCAGTAAGCGTCTATATGAGGGAAAGGGTTAATAGTGTACCAGGTTCCTATATCAGGTTCAAGCAACTGCAATTCTTATTGAGCATACCCAAGCCACAGGGCCATATCATTGTGGTAAAAGTTGGTCATGGTGTACAAAAACCTTCCCTTTGGAGTTTTCAATAATTGCAAACGAAGATTCAGACTGTACACCTGTCAGACTTTTCCCTATCAAAATCTACAGACACACTATGAGGCTTCTGCAGCAGATGACTTTTGAAAACAATGTGACAATAGGAGAAACTGTTCATATTGAGCAATTTCTCTTCTTGTCACAAAGTTTTTAAATCTTTTCAATATATAAACTTTCAATTACTAAAATTGTTCATATATTTTGGTTTGATGACTTTAATTAAATTTGTCTGCTGCAGATTTGTTGTATGTGGGATAGCTGTTAGCATTGTGGACCCTCCATGGAGAACTGAAAAAGTGATTTTCGTTGACATAACATTATTATAAACATCTTCAATTAAGTTAGAAGTCAACCATGAAAACCTATATCTTTTATCATTTACGCTTACATGATTCTATCAACCCTTTCTCTCATATAGACGCTTTCTGATGTCTCTGCAGCAGACAGCTTTTAAAAACATAGTGACAAAAGAAGAAATTGCTCAAAACAAGCAATTTCTCCTTTTGCCACAATGTTTTCCACTTTTAGTCTGATGCAGATCTGTTGGATGAGGGAAAGAGTTAATAAATTATTACATATATTTGCCTTTGGGAAACATAACATCCTTATTAAGTTGATCACATTATTAGCATTTTGGCACATTAATGCAGCCAACGACTTTTGAAAAACACATTTACTTAACTGAACTCAGACAAAAAAAAATTGCTGTGTATGGAAAGGAGAATTTGTCAGTATTAAATACAAATCCTTTAATTCTGTTCCCATGTTTTATTTGAATGTCAATTAAACACATGACTGCTGGAACTGGTTTTGTGAAGCTGCCGCCAGTGAGTTCCTGCAGTATAGGGTCAGGCATCATACCTCATTTTGCCATGATGTTTTCAACTCAATTTATTTATTTTGATTTCTTTTCACCACAGTCAGTTGTAATTTTATCTATTTTTCAAAGTCGTCTGTGGGAAAGGATTAAAAACAGGATATACACATCTAGAGCTAAGGGTTGTTTTTTTGCATCTCGACTTTCTGTATCCGCAAGAAGTGCCATCTTTTTACATCAAATATTAGTCATCAAATATACCTATAAAACGCACATCAGCAGATCTCAAAACCAATTCTCAATGAGTCTTCACCTTACATTGTTTTATGAAGCCTTCAACAATTTTTCAGTTCTATCACAGCATTTCCTGGCTTTAACCCTTTCCCTCATATAAACGCTTTTGGACGGTGCAGCAGACAGCTTTTTGAAAACATAGTGACAAAAGAAGAAATTGCACAAAACGTGCAATTTCTCCTTTTGCCACAATGTTTTCCACTTTTAGTCATAGGTTATCCATTCAATTATGGAGATTTTTCTATGTTTTGACAAAATACGTTCAAAGTATTCTGCTGCAGAATTGTCGTATGAGGGAAAGGGTTAAGTTACCTGTACAGCAGATCCATTTATCCTGACACCATGGCATAGTCAGTAGTAATGCCAATTAACCCAACAACCCTTCGCGCCAAGGAGGAAAAGCCATCACTACCAATTGTAATGTCTCTGGTACAACCCGGCACTTATAGCAGTATGACCTATCTTACCGATGTTGTACATTCAAACAGTGCAGATCAAGATCAGTATTAAATACAAATCCTTTCTGTCTGCATGTTTTATATGAACGTCAATTAAACAGTGTGACTGCTGGAACTGATTTTGTGAAGCCAGTTCCTGCAGTATAGAGTCAGGCATTATACCACCTTTTGCCACGATGTTTTCAACTCAATTCATTTATTTTAATTTCATTTATATAAAATTTACCTATTTTTCAAAGTGGTCTGTGGGAAAGGATTAAAAACAGGATATACACCTGATATCTAGAGCTATCAGTTGTTTTTTTGCATCTTGACTTTCTGTATCAGCAAGAAGTGCATCAAATATTAGTCATCAAATATACCTATAAAATGCACGTCAGCAGATCACAAAACCAATTCTCAACGAGTCTTCACCTTACATAGTTTCATGCAGCCTTTAACCCTTTCCAACATACAAGAATTTGCAGCAGATGACATTGAAAACATCTACTCTAGAAATGATGTGTTTGTTTGTTTGTTTGGAGTTTAACGCCGCTTTCAACAGCTTTGGTCATATCACGGCGGTCAGTGCACCTACCCATGCTTTTCCTGGCTTTCACACACCAGTACTTACACAACATTCTTTCGAAGCCACTGACTACTTTCTCACATAGATCAGGTGAGAGGCAATGGAAAACATCGCCCGAAAGAATGTCGCCGCAACCGGGTATCGAACTCTAGAAATGAAGGTATAATTACTGAACAAAATGTTGAAAACATTGTGTCAAAAGGAGAAATTGCTCATTTTGAGCAATTTCTCCTTTGGTCACAATGTTTTCAAAAGTCGTCTGCTGCAGATGTGTCAAAATGCGTCTATAGGTGGGAAAGGGTTAACAATTTTTAAGTTCTATCACAGCATTTTCCGGGTATATATAGGTACCAGGAGGAACTACTTTAATTATCCTGTCAACAGCGAGTCGGTTGTTACAAATGCCAATTAACCCAACCACCCTATGCGCCAAGAAGGTTGATTGATTGATTGATTAGGGTTCAACGCCGTTTTCAACAATTTTCAGTCATATCACGGTGACCAGTTCACCTACTCATGCGTTTCCTGGTTTTCCCATGCCAGTACACCACACAACATACTTTCCAAGCAACTGGCTGCTTTTCCACATAGACTGTTAAACAGCCTATTGATGAAAGACGAATGACGCATGTCACAGTGACTTTTGTCAAATGTCGGAAAGAATGTTGGCCGAGCAAGGATTCAAACTCACAACCCCTGGATTGACAGCCCGCCAAGAAGGTAAAGCCATCACTACTATTGTTAATGTCTATGGTACGGCCCGGCACTTCATACAGTGTAGATCAAGATTGATTGATTAATTGGAGTTTAGTAATGTCGTTTTCAACAATTTTTCATTCATATCACGACGGCCAGTTCAACTACTCATGTGTTTCCAGGCTTTCTCACACCAGTTCTCCAAACAACATACTTTCAAGGCAACTGGCTGCTTTACCACATAGACTGTTAGCCCGTTGGTGCAAGAAGAATAACGCTTGTGGCATTGACTTTTGTCAAACGTTGGAAAGAAAGTTGGCCGAGTTCAGGGTTCGAACTCACAAATCCTGGATTGACAGCCCACATCGCTACCGACTGAGCTATACCGGGGCTAGGCTGTAGATCAAGATAAGACTGGGGTATAATGTAAATGTAGGTTGATCTTGGTCTCAACTTTAAACAAAAAACCGCTGAAGACGGTAAGGCCGGATTGTCGGCAATTTGACCTTGAAAATCGATAAACCAAGGTCAAGGTCAAAGTAACCATAGAAATCAATAGAACTTGTTACTGGTTACCTTCAGGCAAAGTTTCAAGTTTGTAACCCTTTCCAGTGCTGAGATTGCCTCAACCTGAAACTTAACCAAAATGTTGACGGACAGACAGACAGACGGACGGACAGACAGACGGACGGACAGACAGACATCGCCAATCTATAGACCGTAATTGCTAGAGCAATCCAGCCAAAAACTGTTGAAAGCAAATTAAAACACAATTTGCTGTGATATAACTATTAAAATATTGAAAGCAAATTAAAACGCAAGTTGATGTGATATAACTATAAAACTGTTGAAAGCGGAGTAAAACGCAATTTGCTGTGATATAACTATATAACTGTTGAAAGCAAATTAAAACGCAATTTGCAGTGATATCACTATAAAACTGTTGAAAGCAAATTAATACGCAAGTTGTCGTGATATAACTATAAAACTGTTGAAATCAAATTAAAACGAAAGTTGCCATGATATAACTATAAAACTTTTGAAAGCAAATAAAAACGCAAGTTGCCATGATAAAACTTTAAAACTTTTGAAAGTAAATTAAAACACAAGTTGATATAACTATAAAACTGTTGAAAGCAAATTAAAACGCAAGTTGCCGTGATATAACTGTTAAACTGTTGAAAGGGGAGTAAAATGCAATTTGCTGTGATATAACTATATAACTGTTGAAAGCCAATTAAAATGCGAGTTGCCGTGATATAACTATAAAACTGTTGAAAGCAAATTAAAACGCAAGTTGCCGTGATATAACTATAAAACTGTAGAAAGCAAATTAAAACGCAAGTTGCTGTGATGTAACTTTAACCAAAATGTTGACGGACAGACAGACAGACAGACAGACAGACAGACAGACAGACAGACGGGCAATAGCAACATGAAGGTCAAGAGTTATCATGGAAATCAAAAGAACATGTTAGTGGCTACACACAGACCAATTTTCAAGTTTGTAGCTCTTTCCATGTCCGAGATTTTGCTTCAACCAAAAACTTTAACCAAAATGTTGACGGACAGACAGACAGACAGACGGGCAATAGCAAGGTGAAGAGTTATCATGGAAATCAAAAGAACATGTTAGTGGCTACACACAGCCCAATTTTCAAGTTTGTAGCTCTTTCCATGTCCGAGATTTTGCTTCAACCAGAAACTTTAACCAAAATGTTGACGGACAGACAGACAGACAGACGGGCAATAGCAAGGTGAAGGTGAAGAGTTATCATGGAAGTCAAAAGAACATGTTAGTGGCTACACACAGACCAATTTTCAAGTTTGTAGCTCTTTCCATGTCTGAGATTTTGCTTAACCAGAAACTTTAACCATTTTGCCTAACCTGAAACTTTAACCAAAATGTTGACGGACAGACAGACAGACAGACGGACAGACGGACATCGCCAATCTATAGACCGGAATTGCTTGAGCAATCCGGCCAAAAAACAAATTAGAAAGCAAATTAAAACGCAAGTTGCTGTGATGTAACTTTAACCAAAATGTTGACGGACAGACAGACAGACAGACAGACAGACAGACAGAAGACAGACAGACAGACAGACAGACAGACGGGCAATAGCAACATGAAGGTCAAGAGTTATCATGGAAATCAAAAGAACATGTTAGTGGCTACACACAGACCAATTTTCAAGTTTGTAGCTCTTTCCATGTCCGAGATTTTGCTTCAACCAAAAACTTTAACCAAAATGTTGACGGACAGACAGACAGACAGACGGGCAATAGCAAGGTGAAGAGTTATCATGGAAATCAAAAGAACATGTTAGTGGCTACACACAGCCCAATTTTCAAGTTTGTAGCTCTTTCCATGTCCGAGATTTTGCTTCAACCAGAAACTTTAACCAAAATGTTGACGGACAGACAGACAGACAGACGGGCAATAGCAAGGTGAAGGTGAAGAGTTATCATGGAAGTCAAAAGAACATGTTAGTGGCTACACACAGACCAATTTTCAAGTTTGTAGCTCTTTCCATGTCTGAGATTTTGCTTAACCAGAAACTTTAACCATTTTGCCTAACCTGAAACTTTAACCAAAATGTTGACGGACAGACAGACAGACAGACGGACAGACGGACATCGCCAATCTATAGACCGGAATTGCTTGAGCAATCCGGCCAAAAATACATTTAACTTTTAAAACATTATAAAAAATGATTAAACTAGCAACTTTCATCAAAGTCGCTCATCAGTTTTAGATGAAGCGTTTTAAATTATTATAATGAAATCACAGCGAAATCAGATACGATATAAAAATTGACAATAAAAATAGTATCTTTAGAAAATAAATTACATCTTTGTCACACGAAAAAAAGGTCTTTAGCCCTTTCAACACATACACACACACCTGCAACTGAAAGCATCTAGGCAAAAGTGCTGAAAATCTCTATAAATCAAACTCAAGCAATTTCCTCTTCTGTCACAATGTTTTTTTATATTTTGTTTCAGAGGATTTTCCTAGAAATGTTTTGACAAGTATTTAGTTTACTCCATTTCTAGGGTCTATGTAGCTTAAAATGTGCATTCTTCATTAATATGCCTGGAAATAGGTGGGTTGTTTTTAACAGAAATAAAATGATGGAAGAAGTCATTTTAACATATCTATCTGATTATCTCACATTAATTGGGCATCAAGCTGAATATATGAATTATTCACACTTTGTGACCTGCCTCATAAAATGAACAATGCAACTACATAATTATGACAAACAAGAAAGAAGCATAGCCATTTTATACATGGTTTTCACAGGTGAACATGGGTGTTCTGATTTTACCCCCTTTTCCACTTAATGCAGACGACTTTTGAAAACATTGTGACAACAGGAAAATTGCTCATAATGAGATTTTCCACTTGTTTACCCAGGTATTTTCAAAGTCGTCCGCAGCAGATTTGTTGTATATCATATGGGAAAGGGTTAACTTTGATTATTGTTTGGTGTTTTACGCTGCTTTTCCTGGGTAAGTTACCAGTGCTACTGGTTCATTTATCCTGTCACCAGCGAGTCAATTGTAATGCTAACCCCGCAACCCTGAGCACCAAGGCATTATACTACCATTTTCATAATTTAGGTATGACCCAGCTGGGGATCGGACCCACAATCTTCTGCACCCAAGGCAATCGCTCTACCACTAAACCATTGAAGCGGTAAAGGGTTAAGTAATAGTGATAGTAAATGCTTCCTTTCTATCTCAACTAACTCCCTCAGAAATTATTAAGCAGAATTGAATAATTAAACCCCTACCAGAACAACAATGAGAGAGAAACTGCAGCTAAAAGTAAAACAAGCTTAAATTATTGTTTATAGCAATAATGAAAATCTATATTAATGAAAGTAACTAAAAAATAAATTGTTGATTAGAGTTGAAAACATTTGGCAAACGGAGAAAAAGCTTATTTTGAGCAATTTCTTTTTTGAATATTAGTGAATTAAAAGGCAGGTGCATCAAAAGGCTGAGGCAAGTGGGAAGGGGATAACAGAAATTAAAGGCTGTTTAACAATATCTTTCAACATATAATTTTCAAATTAATTAGGAAAAATAAATTATTCACACATGATATCTCTGCCTCCTGGAAACTCAACCCTTACAATTAATGAATTTCAAATCCTGAGTTTCATGTAACATGGGTGTCTGTTATATACGGTTTTAACCCCTTCCCACTTATAGACGCTTTCTGATGCCTCTGCAGCAGACAGCTTATTGAAAACATTGTGACAAATGGAGAAATTGCTCAAAACAACCTTAAATGATTATACTTTCATTTATACAGATTGTCCATGTTTTTGCATGATTGTTTTCAAAGTCGTCTGCTGCACATTTGTTGTATGTGGTTAAAAGGGAAACTAACTAAATTGACATTTAATTTTTTCGCATATGAAGATAACCAGTATGACTAAAAGCAGAAAACATTGTGTCAAAAGGAGAAATTGCACGTTTTGTGCAATTTCTTCTTTTGTCACTATGTTTTTCAAAAAGCTGTCTGCTGCATGAGGGAAAGGGTTAACAACTGGTGGAGAGCTCTAGATAAGTGAATTATTTCATGTTCTAAACTCCTTATATGACCTCTAAACCCCTATGTAATGGTTACTCAGAATAATCCTCTCAATGAGCGGGTGGCATCAAGGGAATACGTCCGTAAGATTGCAGTTCACGCTCTTGGTAAGAGCTATAGGTACAAGAGCGTCAGGTTGGCTTTGACGCAGTGAACCAGCTTGGCAGCTAACGTAGACAAGATAGTACTGACTGATCAATACTATCTGCCCCGCCATCTAGAGGGTGTTTATAGATAAGGGGCGAAACACCCAGAGACAGATGGGAACCAGTCTGACGATGTCTGCGTTAAGCAGTGTAACTGTATCTTCACAACAGTACCCCACTACATAGGGTTTTATCGAGTATTCAGTAAAATATTTTGGGACAAACGCCTGGTTACTTCTCCTTATCGAAGCATCTTTCTTATAAAATATGTTCCTTCAGCCATTAACCCTTTCCCTCATACGACAATTCTGCAGCAGACGACTTTAAACGTATTTTGTCAAAACATAGAAAATCTCCATAATTGAATGGATAACCTATGACTAAAAGTGGAAAACATTGTGGCAAAAGGAGAAATTGCACGTTTTGTGCAATTTCTTCTTTTGTCACTATGTTTTCAAAAAGCTGTCTGCTGCAGAGGCGTCCAAAAGCGTCTATATGAGGGAAAGGGTTAAACAGAGGATGGTTTTCGTGCTCTGTTAGGTTTTAATACATCATCATAACTATCACTTTATTAACCCAGATAAATTGAAAATTCTTGAATAATTACGGGTCCTTACTACATGCTGACAACATAGTCATAAAAAAATACAATTTCTCCCTGAAATAGATGAAAAATTACAATATCTCCATGAAATGGATCACTTTTTTCCTGTTTGCGCAGTTTTTGTAAATGATAACTTCATTATTATTATGTTATTCACATGTTTTTGACAGGTTGATTGACCAGGGGTTAACGCTGTCAAACTAATGCAGACAAATTTGTATGTATTTGAAGCACTGACAACTTTTGAAAGCAGTCACAGTGCCTATTAAGGAGTAATTGTTCACAATGAACAGTTTCTGCTTTTTTCCGCGGTCTTTTCAACTTTATTGAATACTTATACTTTCGTTCATAGAGAGTGTGCATACTTTGGCCAGGATGTCTTCAAAGTTGACTGACAACTGCTTATTTCAAAATATGTTCTATGTTAGAAAAGTTAGAAAAAGGTTAAATGTCATTTTCAACACTATAATTCCAGTTGTATCATGCTCTGTTTAACCCTTTCCCACATAAAGATGCTTTCTGTTATCTCTTCAGCAGAAGACTTATGAAAACAGTGCAAGGAGAAATTGTTCATCAGAGCTCTAGATAGGGGGCGTTTTGCATGTTCTAAAATCTTTATTTGACCCTCTAACCCTATGTTGTGGGTACTCATAAGAATCGTCTCAGTGAGGCGATTTTTTTGAGTACACACAACATAGGTTTTGCTTGAATTATAAGAGATATTGTGGGGAAAACAGCTGTTTATGCCTGGCCTATCTGCCAGGCCTCTGGCTCATTATGCTATCCTGCATAATTGTGGTATCATTGCAGTACTGAGCTTCATATGTATGTAAAGGAATATTTCAGCATGATCTTTTAATCTGTTAATTAATTTAGGAAATTGAATGTTGAAAGAGATGCCAATTGCTTCTTTTTTCATCCATATCGTTTTTTACAAGACTGAGAGCCAACTGAAGGTCACCCAAGAAACATTTGTTTTATTTTTGTCCTCTTCAATTTCTGGCCTGGTTTTGATAAGATTTCTAACATTCGTGTTAACCCTTTCCCTCATACAACAATTCTGCAGCAGACGACTTTGAACATGTTTTGTCATAAAATAAAAGTGGAAAACATTGTGGCAAAAGGGGAAATTGCTCATCATCATGAGCAATTTCTCCTTTTGTCATAGTGTTTTCAAAAGGCCGTCTGCTGCAGAGGCGTCAGAAAGCATCTATATGAAGGAAACGGTTAATTAAAGCCCCTGTAGGAATTTACCTTTGAATTTAACTCATTCCAACATGCAAATGCATTTCGATGCATCTGCAGCACAAGACTTTTGAAAACATTTGGCAAAAGGAGAAATTGCTCATAATGAATGAATGGATCCACAAGAGTTTAAGAACTGTAGTAGAGTATTGATTGTTTGGTGATTTACCCCACTTTCAACAATCTTTTAGTTATATCACAGTTTTTCCTAGGTAAGTTTCCGGTACTACTGGTCAATTTATCCCGACACCAGCCACTCAGTTGTTATGCTAACCCTGCAACCCTGTGCGCAAAGTAAGGCAGCCGTTACTATTATTTTAAAGTCGTTGGTATGCCGGAGATGGAGCTCACAACCTCCACGACCAGAGGTGGACACTTTACCACCACACCATCGAGGTGGTAGAGGAAATCATGGTGAAGATGCTTGATATGAAGATCTATGATAAATGGTTCAGTCAGGTTACATAGATGTTTTAACCCTTTACCTCATATCGACGCTTTCTGAAACCTCTGCAGCAGACGGCTTTTTGAAAACAGTGACAAAAGAAGAAAATGCTCAAAACGAGCAATTTCTCCTTTTGCCACAATATTTTCCACTTTTAGTCATAGGTTATCCATTCAATCATAGAGATTTTCTATTTTTTGACAAAATATGTTCAAAGTCGTCTGCTGCAGAATTATCGTATGAGGGAAAGGGTTAATAACCTGTTCACAGACATAGCAAAATAAGCATTATGGATACTGAGGCCAATTACAATAGCTTACATATGTTCTCAGATGAACTTAATCTATATGTTAACCCTTTCCCACATACAGATGCTTTGCGAAAGACTTTTTAAATAAATTGTGGCAAAAGAAGAAATTGCAACAATGTTTTCATCACTATTCAATGATTATTCTTTCATTCATATTTTTGCCAAGATGTGTTGGAAGTCATCTGCTGCAGATTTGTTGTATGTTGGAAAGGGTTTAATATTTCATGAAATGATACCTGAGACAACATCCAAATAAATTTGAGATATAAAAGTTTTAATTTCACATACAAATTGTGGAGGCCAACATTTCAAATAGCAAAATGCCAAAAGCATTTAGATTCATATTCTTAATTTTTTATGTATGAATAAAACATTTTTAAACATATAACATGCATCCGGAGATGGCAATTTGATACATATAATACAAAACTTGCTCTTTAACACTTTGTTTCCAACATACAGCAAAATCTACAGCAGATATGGCTTTGAAAACATATGGTGGAATTTATTGAAATATCTAAAAATAAATAAACATTAGTGGAAAATTTATCATGATGTGCAATGCCTCAATCCTTTTGCCATAATGTGTTTAAAACCTGTTCACTGTATAGCCACTTTGAAATGCATTTGCAAGTTGGAAAAGGGTGAACACTTTCTCACATGCAGATTATAGCTTTCATGGCAGTCAACACTAATATCATATAAGGTAAATGGTTCAAAACCAATTAACAATTTCCAACATAAAGTCTTGTTTTGATGCATCTGCAGCAGAGGACTTTTGAAAACACGAAATTGCAAAAAGGAAAAATTGCTCATACTGAGCAATTATCATTTTGCCACAATGTTTTCAAACTATACATGTATTCAATAATTAAACATAATTTATTGAAAGACTGATTTCTATATGTTCACCTACATGTTATCAAAGTCGTCTAGCGCAGATTAGTTGTATGAGGGTAAAGGTTCAGTGTAATGTCCATTATGACTTTGGTAAGTTGTTTACTGTTTATTTACGATAAGTAAGTCAGTAATACCCCCCTAGGTAATATCCTGTCAAATTACATTATAATAATTAAGACCAGTATGTCCAACTGTCATCTCAGATGTTCAAGGTGATAATGTACATCATTTCATATCCATTTTTCTTTTTTCTGAGCTCTAAATTTGGGGTAAATTACATGCTCTTTAACTCTTTCCCACATAAAATAAATCTGAAGCAGACAACATTGAATATCTCTTCACTATAATATGGTAAATCTGAAGTTATAATGATTGAACGGAGTTGAAAACATTTAAAAAACAAAAGGAGAAAATGCTATTTATGAGCAAATTTTCTTTTAACCACAATTTTGAGATATTGTGAGGCAAAGATCTGTTTATTTATCTTTATCTAGACCTCTTCTTTTCAGCGACCACATTCTCTTTTTCTTTTTACTGCTTTTTTCAATAATTATACTTTCATTTATAGAGTTTTTTTTCACATTTTTGCTGCAAATTTATCATATTTGGGAATGGGTTAACTTTTTCCCTCATACGACAATTCTGCAGCAGACGACTTTGAACATATTTTGTCAAAAAATAGAAAATCTCTATAATTGAATGGATAACCTATGACAAAAAGAGGAAAACATTGTGGCAAAAGGAGAAATTGCACGTTTTGTGCAATTTCTTCTTTTGTCACTATGTTTTTAAAAAGCCGTCTGCTGCAGAGGCGTCAGAAAGCGTCTATATTAGGGAAAGGGTTAACTTTCAAATCAATTTTGATAAACAGCCAATTATCTCAATTTATAATATCATGCAACCACACGGATCCGATATCAGAACAAATAGATGCCAATGCCTAGTGTTCTCATATGATGACTAAAATCACAGAAAATACTGAATTATATAAAGTTATGATGCTTTAACCCTTTCCCTCATACGGCAATTCTGCAGCAGACGACTTTGAATGTATACTATTTTGTCAAAACATAGAAAATCTCCATAATTGAATGGATTACCAGTATGATAAAAGTGGAAAACATTGTGGCAAAAGGAGAAATTGAAAGTTTTGTACAATTTCTTCTTTTGTCACTATGTTTTCAAAAGGCCGTCTGCAGCAGAGGCGTCAGAAAGCATCTATATGAGGGAAAGGGTTAACAGCTGCAAAATAGAGAGAAGATAAATAATGATTTTAAGTGTGAAAAAACCTCTAAAGTGAGCTCCGATTTCATAAAAAATCAATTATCCATGTCGTTTTTCCCCCATCAATTTCTTCATGGATGAGCATTGAATTTCAAGGTCTCAAACTATATCATTTCAGCTTGCTATTTAAATAGCCTTATCCCATCAGCAGACACATTTTGACACTGTGAGTTGCAAAGGAAGAGTTTTGAAAACATCGTGGCAAAATTAGAAATGGCTCATAATGATCAACTTCTCTTTTTGCCACAATGTTTTCAACCATATTCAAATATAATTATCAACTCATATGTATAGAGATTAACTGTAATTTTGCCTAGTTGTTTTCAATGTTTTCTGATTCAAATTTATCGTAAACGGGAAAGGGTCAATAACATAGATAAATATAAGAGGAGTGTTCTTTCATCCTGTTTATATATACTTAGTTGGAAAATAGTTCAGTTAACCCTTTCCCTGATACGACAATTCTGCAGCAGACGACTTTGAACATATTTTGTCAAAACATAGAAAATCTCTATAATTGAATGGATAACCTATGACTAAAAGTGGAAAACATTGTGTCAAAAGGAGAATTTTGTCACTATGTTTTCAAAAAGCTGTCTGCTGCAGAGGCGTCAGAAAGCGTCTATATGAGGTAAAGGGTTAACCCATTCTGTAATGAAGAACAGTTTGAAGTTTCTATCGCATAAGATTACTGACAACATTATGGCAATAGGAGAATTTGCTCATGGTGAAAAGGGGGATCAGAAAGGCAAAGTCTTTCACTTACGCATATGCAGCACTTAACCTAGTTGTGAGGAGTCTTGAAAAACCTCCTTGTCAAGTATTATGATCCATTTTCACTAAAACAGATGGAACAACTGTGACAAGTGTGTAGTCAAAGATCTACCTGCACAACGGTTGACAACCATGTTATCTATACCGCATTATTGAGCAATTCCCCCTTTAGCCACATTATTTCAATTCTTTAAAAATTTAAACTTACTTTCATATTTATAGGGGATTTTTTCATATATTATGTTGAAATTAAAAATGGCAATCACGGATTTGTATCAGCAGATCTCGAAACCAAATCTCAAAGAGGTTTTACCTTTAACCCTTTCCCTCATATAGACGCTTTCTGATGCCTCTGCAGCAGACGGCTTTTGAAAACATAGTGACAAAAGAAGAAATTGCTCAAAACGAGCAATTTCTCCTTTTGCCACAATGTTTTCCACTTTAAGGCATAGGTTATCCATTCAATTATAGAGATTTTCTATTTTTTGACAAAATATGTTCAAAGTCGTCTGCTTCAGAATTGTTGTATGGGGGAAAGGGTTAACTCTTTGTTTATTTGAATGATATTTTACACAACTTTCAACAAAATGTTAGTAATATTATATCACGTCATTACCTGGGTTAGTTACCAGTACTTAAATGTTGTACATACATTAATCCAGACACCAGCCAGTCAATCGTAATGCTAAACCTAAAATCCTGAGTGCCAAGGAGGGCTTTTTAAGCTATTACAACATTTTTCATCTATAACCATGGGATCAAACCTGTGACCTCCAGCACCAAAGCAGACTATCTAGCATTAAACCATTAAGGCAGCCCGTAAACATGCAATGGGGGAAAGAATTATAATCACTTATAATCTGTCATTGAGTCAATATTATTCTTATTTACTATAATGTATATGTACTATACATAGCTAGATTAAACTTTTGAGAGAAACAAAACAATCAAAGGTTAAATGGTATTGGAGAAATAGAAATACTTTTACAAAGGTGCAATATAGCTGTAATACTACATGTATAGCTAAATTATATGAACCGCATGGCGATTTGGGAATCTCGTTGTACAAATGTACAGTGACAACACAGGTGAGCATGTGCGGAACAAGTTTCATCACAGTTTTCACATTCTGTATAACTGTTTATTGTTTGATGCTTTACGCCACTTTCAACATTTTTTCAGTTATATCACAAGAGTTTCCTTGGTAAGTTAACAGTACTACATGTCCATTTATCCTGAAACCAGCCAGTCAGTCGTAATGCTTACCTTGCAACCCTCAGAGTGCCAAGGAGGGCAGTCATTTATACTACCCATTTTAAAGTCATTGGTATGACCCGGCCAGGGAACGAACCCGCACCAGAGGCGGACATTCTACCACTACACCACCAAGCAGTCTTCACAATCTGTACAGCCTGTATGTTATAAAGTCTAATATATCTTCTGACATAGCTCCAACCATTTCAAAATTACTACAAAGCTTCAGCATCTAAAGACATGTGTATGCGACAAATGTGGTAACTTGAGGTTTAAAGTTACGGAAATTTTGCTCAGACAAGGTTTATCTTTAAATTGGAAGATGGACTAACAGACAGACAAATAAACGAACAAGGTGCAAAATAATTTTACCAATCTCCTGCTGTTGGGGGGACTTATACATAAGGCTTATATATAGCACTGAAAGTGTTAAGGCCTTTTAGGTACTTCCTAAAGTGTAATTGCTCCAACGTAACTAAACTGTGTTAACAACTGAAAGAATTTCATTTTAAAATATGGTGAGAAGCAATTTGCGTCAGAATGCTTCTGCATGTTGGAAAGGGTTACATAATTAAGGGTAATTAAATGTTTAAACCTTGAAACAAAAGAGGAAACAACTATAAGAAGGACTATAATCCATTTGAACCCTGTCCCGGGCCAAGTTTGGGGACTAAACTTTTATCCTCTTTATCTTAATGTTCTCCAAATACTGTCACACCCTTTGATAACAGTCGCCATTTAATACTTTACAGCTGTCAACACTTTAAAAACATTGTACAATTAGGAAAAAAAGATGATTGGTAATTTATTTTTTCACACTGTATTAAGAATCATACTTCCTTTTCCAGGTTTGAACATCCTTTCCTCTGATAATCATTTTAAAAGCAGCTGAGACATCATACTTCCTTTTCCAGGTTTGAACATCCTTTCCTCTGATAATCATTTTAAAAGCAGCTGAGACTTTAACCTTTTCCAAAATACAGATGCTTTCTGATGCATCTACTGCCTAAGTGGTGTATTTGTATAGCGTCTGCCTCTGTATGGGAGGTCGCAGGTTCGATCCCCCGCTGGGTCATACAAAAGACTTAACAAGAGCTGTCCGCAAGACAGCATGCTCGACTATTTGGCCATTTTATACTAAAGTCAAAAGTTTTTACTGAGATAGTGACTTGATAGTATAGTAACTATAAATCAAGTTGGATAAGTCTTGTTTGAATAGCATCTGCTGTTTGTGAGGAAAGGCCTTGCATGCAAAACTTTAACCCAAATTTCTAACTTCAACAAGGGTCATAAATTATAATAAATTCAATCAGGAATTACCTAACTGATTGTTTGATACCTTTAAAGACTATATTGAAGTTTTAAATCAAACCCTGAGTGGTTACTGAGATATGTTCATGAT
Source organism: Serripes groenlandicus (assembly GCA_031761405.1). Classification (NCBI taxonomy): domain Eukaryota; kingdom Metazoa; phylum Mollusca; class Bivalvia; order Cardiida; family Cardiidae; genus Serripes; species Serripes groenlandicus. Next base: position 173,241,617 of record JASEVX010000001.1, on the reverse strand, counting down.
AGAACCAATTCATGCAAAACTTTAACCAAATTCAAAGTCAAACAAGTGCAATCATTTGTACTAAATTCTTACAAGAGTTATCTAACTTGACTGTCTGACACCCCTGACATATGAATGACGTTTCAATTCAATATCATCAGTGGTTACTGAGATAAATCCATGATAGTAGCTAATGCATGCAAAACTTTTACCAGAATTTATAAGTAAAAAAAGGGCCATAATTTGCATTATATGCTGGAAAGAGTTATCAAACTTGATTTTTGATGTAGGTGTAATGGTTGGAAAGGGTTGTATAAAGTTTCAATGCAATTTCTTCAAGTAAATACTGAGATATGGACTCTTTATGTAGTTGCACGCAAAACTTTAACCAGAATTTCAAAGTATAAAAAGGGCCATAATTTGCATTATGTGCTGGACAGAGTTATCATACTTGATTGTTTACATAGGTGTGATGGTTGGGAAATGTTGTATAAAGTTTAAATGCAATGCATAAAGTAGTTACTAAGATATGGACTCTTAATGTAGTTGCACACAAAACTTTAACCAAAAAGGGGCATAATTATGTCAAAATCTGATAAAGAGTTTTGGGACTTGTCCTGCAAGGTCATTTGATGATGTCCAATAAGCAATATATAGCATTTGTGGTTTGTGAGAAAAAGCCTTGCATGCAAAATTTAACCAAAGTGCAACGCCAACGCACAAGTGACTGTTATAGCTTTCCATATTCTTCGAATAGTCGAGCTAAAAAATGGAGGTCATGGCTGCCCTCCTTGGCACTCAGGGTCATTACGACATCAGGATAAATGGACCAGAAGTACTGGTAACTTACCCATGAAATGCTGTGAAATAACTGAAAATGTTGAAAGCGGCGTAAAACACCAAAGGAATCAATCAATCTGACGCCTATACATAAAACAACTTTTGAAAAGATATAAGTGGCAAAAGGAGAAATTGCTCTAATTAGCATTTTTTCCTTGCCACAATATTTTTATCTTTTAAAAAAACCTTTCAGTTATGAATATTTCTTTGGCTTTTTTGCCACGATGTCGCCTGCTGCAGATTTGTTGTATGTAGGAAAGGAGGGTTAACGACAGTTTTGAAAGTATTTAGGTAGAAAGATGGAAAAATCACAAATGAACGAATATATATTTAATGAAGAAAAGTGAGAACATGGCGGCAAAAAGTCATCAGATATCTGCTGCATGCAGGCAAGTCAAAATGCATCTGCAAGTCTGCTAGGGTTTTTTAACTATTATAACAGGTAAACAGTAAATAAAAGTCACAACCTTATGAAACTTTTAACACACATTAAACACACCTTTCTTCAGGTTAAATGTAGCTTGCAAATCAATACAATTTTTGCCAAGTTGACATAATGCCATAATCAAGGCTATAAAGGCGGAGTATGATTTTGGCAATCAAACTGACTTTCGAGCTAAACAAAATCCTTGGCTCTCATAAATTCCCAGGAAGTTTGAGGAAGTTTGAGAGAGAAAAGGATAGAGAAAAATATGGAATTTCTAGAGAATTAATTATTAACCTTTTCCCTCATATAGACGCTTTCTGACGCCTCTGCAGCAGACAGCTTTTTGAAAACATAGTGGCAATAGAAGAAATTGCTCAAAACAAGCAATTTCTTCTTTTGCCAAAATGTTTTCCACTTTAAGTCATACATAGGTTATGCATTCAATTAAAGAGATTTTCTATTTGTTGACAAAATATGTTCAAAGTCGTCTGCTGCAGAATTGTCGTATGAGGGAAAGGGTTAAATAGAGTTGAAACATTGTTGTTTGCTGGAGATCAGTCCACATGTGTTAATGCAAAATAGAAAGGATTAATTGAAAGGGGGTTAATTCAAGTCCTATAGTCTACAAAATTTATCCCAACCCTTTTATATCACAGAGAATTAAGTTTAAGTTTGATTATATTGTATTTATGGTGTTTTTTACTGCTTTCGACACTTTTCAATTATATCACATCATTTTAATGGTCAGTTACCAGTATTACTGATCCATTTATCCTGACATCAGCAGGTCTGAACTATCTCACAATCCTGTGCGTCAAAGGGAAAAGCCTTTACAACCATTTTTGTTTCCCTTTCACTCATATAGATGCTTTCTGACGCCTCTGCAGCAGACGGCTTTTTGAAAACATAGTGAAACAGAACGTAGAATTTCTCCTTTTGCCACAATGTTTTCCACTTTTTGTCATAGGTTATCCATTCAATTATGGAGATTTTCTATGTTTTGACAAAACGTTCAAAGTCGTCTGCTGCAGTATTGTCGTATGAGGGAAAGGGTTAAGTCTTTGGTGGACCCACATTGGGATCTAAGCATCAACCACCCACACCTGAGGCTGATGCTCTTTTGCTACACCACCAGGGCAGTCAAGGAGGGAAGCTTTAATAGACAATTTAATAGACAATGCGAAATAAAAACAATATTATTATTCTAGAGCTTATATAAAGTTTTTAAAATAATGTGGGAAAAAAGGCATAACTTGAACAATAATTTGGAGTTTTTGGCATATTTTCTTCATATATTATGTCGGACATTTGATTTGTACTCATGTGTCCATGAAGGTAACAGTTCACCACAAACTAACCTTTCATAACCTGGCCTATATTAAAACAGTCCTAAATAATGAAACACATACATGACTAAAGTATTTAAACAGCTATAAACACCTTGCATTCAAAATTACCCTTTTTTTTCCATATACATACCAAAACAATATGTATAGGCAAGTAAAACACTTTCCAAGAAAGAACAAATCAGCAGCAAAAAACTTTGAAATCATCTGGGGGTAGGGATATGGTAATCTGTCAAAATGAAAGTACAATTTCAGAATAGAGTTGAAAACATTGTGACAAAAGAAGAAGAAAATGCTCATTATGTGCAATTTCTATTTCTGTTTTCAAAAGTTGCATCTGCAGGTGGGCTCAACTGCATAAGACGGCTTGGAAGAGAAAAGTTACAAAATGCAGCTCTAGTTCAAATTTCTGAATATAAGCTTTTAATCAATCAGAACTTATGCTGCACCGTATTCTCCTAAAATGCATCATGATTATAAAACTTTCATTCGCTATATATATATCAGTCAAAAGTTCATTTTAACCTTCTTTTTTTTTATGTATAAAACAAAGTTTACCTGTTTGGGGTGAAGTGTTGACATATTATATACTAAACACTTCGCCCATAAACAAAGTTATTACCCTAATAATTATTCTATAATAATGACTAACTATATAACTACCAACCTTAAAAGCTTTTATGCATTTAACCCCTTACCATATATGATTACCAAAGTCATTTGCTTTAACCTTGTCCTATCCGCATACGCATTTTGACGCATCTGAAGCAGACAGCATTTGAAAATGTTGTGACAAAATGAGAAATAGCTCATTATAAATTTATAATGAGCCAAAATACTCCTATTAATTGCCAGAATGTTTTCAACTCTATTCAATTATTGTGCTTTCATTTCCAAGATGTTTCGAAAGTCATCTGCTGCAGATTTGTTGCATGTGGGTAAGGGTTAAATTTAAACAAGAGCACCGCGTACGGCACAGACGCTCGACTGATAAGGAGAAAAAATAAATAAAAAATGGGCTAAACAAAAATTCTTAACCGGACGACCACGCCGACGACCACCCCAGGGTCTTGACAATAGCTCTAAATTTTTCTTGTTAACCTATAAGATTGATACGGAGATGAAAACATCATAAATTTTTAGAAATTTCTCCATTTTTCTGCAATGTTTCAAGTATCGTGTGTTGAAATCGTATCTAGGAAAAGTTTAAATTATGAAAAGTCTCTTATATATAAATTGAAAGAAATAAATTGACATATAATAGACCCCATTATGATAATTGACGAGAAATAGAGACATTTCAATTTATTGTTCATAGGTTTGTTTATATTTTTCCAGATCTACAATGAATCTAATTTGAAGGCTTTTTTGTCAAACATCGGAAATAATGTTGGCCGAGCTGGAGATCAAACTCACAACCCCTGGATTGACAGCTCTAGTTGCTACCGACTGAGCTACTGGGGCTCCGCACCTTGAAGACACCAAATCGCAAGACGCAGCTCAAAATCAAAACTTCCTAGTTACATAAGTATAGAAATCCCTATCTCTACTTGACTTCTTGAATTACAATTACGCTTCAATGGTCGCCTCATTTTCTTAACTCCTTACTTTTATAATAACTCATTTAATTCAGAGTCCTCAAAATCAATGACCTCTATTTAGAATTTCATTTTAAAACTCAGAATAAATGAACATACACTTTTATAACACTAAGTGTCTTGCAAATCATTGTAAGGCAATCTTAAAATGTTTTAATTTACATTTTGCATGCAGCAGACACCTCACAAATCAGTTTTCAATCAGAGAAAGTGTTTAGTAATCATATCCTTGTACCCTTTCCACATGTAGATGCATTATGACCCTTCTGCAGCAGAGGACTTTTGAATACATTGTGGCAAAAGATGAAATCGCTCATCATCATCAAGAGCAATTTCTCCATTTGCCATAACGTTTCCAACTCTTTTCAATAATTTAACTTTTCCTCATAGAAATTTTCCAAAATTTGCCTACATGTTTTAAAAGTTATCTCATCTGCTGCTCATTTGTTGTATATTATATGAAAGGATTATTGCAAACGATTTTGCCAAACTGTTTTCAACTCTTTTCATATTTGCCTAGATAATTTTAAAGTCTTCTGCAGAATTTGTGTACGTGGGAAATGGTTACAAGATACATTAATTGAACACTTTCTATGTATGTGGGATAATGTTAACCAGTTAACACGGACTAAAAGGGGAAAACATTGTGGCAAAAGGAGAAATTGCTCGTTTTGAGCAATTTCTTCTGTTGTCACTATGTTTTCTAAAAGCCAACTGCTGCAAAGGCGTCAGAAAGCATCTATATGAGGGAAAGGGTTAATGTTCTACATTCAATTTGATCAATAGTAGTCAAATTGAACACTTTCTATGTATGTTGGATAATCAGTTAACCAGTTAACACAGACTAAAAGGGGAAAACATTGTGGCAAAAGGAGAAATTGCTCATCTTGAGCAATTTCTTCTGTTGTCACTATGTTTTCTAAAAGCCATCTGCTGCAGAGGCGTCAGAAAACGTCTATATGAGGGAAAGGGTTAATGTTCTACATTCAATTTAATCAATAGTAGTCAAATTGAACACTTTCTATGTATGTGGGATAAGGTTAACCAGTTGACACGGACGACACGTAAAACGAGATTCTTCTCACAAATTGATATATATCATTATGCAATCAATCAAATTGATATTTCACTTCTTTTCATTTTCTTAACCCTTTCCCTCATACGACAATTCTGCAGCAGACGACTTTGAACGTATTTTGTCAAATCATAGAAAATCTCCATAATTGAATGGATAACCTATGACAAAAAGTGGAAAACATTGTGGCAAAAGGAGAAATTGCACGTTTTGTGCAATTTCTTCTTTTGTCACTATGTTTTCAAAAAGCCGTCTGCTGCAGAGGCGTCGGAAAGCGTCTATATGAGGAAAAGGGTTAATGTTCTACATTCAATTTAATCAATAGTAGTCAGGTTTATGCTTTATTTGGTAGTTGCCACGACTGTATCTGACAAAAATTATCGTTTGTGTGTTTTACGCAGCTTCCAACAATTTTCAGTTATATCACAGTATTTCCTGGGTAAGTTACCAGTACTGCTGGTCCATTTATCTTGACACCAGCGAGTCACTCCTGAAGCTAACCCCCACAACCTTGAGCACCAAGGAGGGAAAGCGATTATTTCCATTTTTAAAGTCTTTGGTATGACCTGGCCAGGGAACGAACCCATGACCTCCCACAAAAAAATATTGAGCGAATCAACTACAATATGTATTAACATTTTCCTAACAGCCTTTCCCACTTGCACTAAGAAAACATTTGAAAACATTGTGGCAAAAGAAGAAATTGCTTATCGGGCATCCAGGATACTTGTACGACAAAATGAAAAACAGGGATGATCCTGATCAGGCTTAGCAGGTGCCGGCCGATCTGGTTCTTGGCTGGTCAAAAAGTCCCAAACGTTGGTATTCATATTGTAAAAGTTGCTTGTGTGTGGTGTTTAATGGCGCTTTCAACAAGGTCATATTGAGGCTGACATAAAAGACGATATTACTCCAACACCGTATAGTCTACACAAATTGACAGAACAAGCTTGCGTTAATAGCATGTGAAGAGTGTAGATCTTGATCAGACTGTTTATATGCATCCAGCTCATCTGTATCTTCACTTTCCCCCAAAAATCAACGTGTAAATTTTTCCCACATACAACAATTCTGCAGCAGACTTTGAAAACATCGAGACAAAAATATGAAAAAAATCTATATTATGGAAGTTAAATTCTTGAATAGAATTTAAAAAAATTGTGACATTATAAGCAATTTCCAATCACTCTGTTTGCTGCAGATGCGTCAAAATGCAGATCTGCAAGTGAAAGGTGTTAAAGTTACTCATGCCGTTTGTGAGGAAAAACAAAACAAATGCAGGACCTGCTTATCACAGGATAGGAACCCGGGACCATTGGTACAAAAGGCCTATGCTCTACCACTGCACCACTGTCTACCACCAAGTTTTTAGGCATGCGTGTTCCATAGTGTTCATTAACCCTTTCCCTCATACGACAATTATGCAGCAGACGACTTTGAACTTATTTTATCAAATAATGGAAAATCTCTGTAATTGAATGGATAACCTATAACTAAAAGTGGAAAACATTGTGACAAAGGGAGAAATTGCACGTTTTGTGCAATTTCTTCTTTTGTTACTATGTTTTCAAAAAGCCGTCTGCTGCAGAGGCGTCAGAAAGCGTCTATATGAGGGAAAGGGTTAATCATTTTGGTGACTGATCTTGGGCACTTACTTATTTCTTTTTTCAAAATAAAGATGTTTACCAGGATGAATAAAGATGTTTATTCATCAAAGGACAAAATTATTAGGGAAATGACACCTTACAGTTAATGACTCAGAAAAACAACTAGCTATTCATTTGTAATAGGAAATTACTTATTTTTTCCATTCAAAATATACTATTTTTTTCCAAATTAATGATATCAGATTCAATTAGTTTCACCAATTTATTTTACATCAATTATGAAAATGTTTCTATAACTTAAGTTAATCATTCATCCGGTTATAAAACATATTAAAGGAGAAAATTTGAAACATTTCAGTATTTGGAGGCATTAGTTAGATACTAAGTTGTATAAGAAAACACTGTAGGACAGAATAAAACAAGAGATGTTTGTAAAACATTATGCCCCCTGAGCGCCATGTTGTCAGGAAAATTTGGATGATTTTTTACCAATCAATAGAGGTCAACTACTGGTCACCCTCTGCCTCCATGTAAAGTTTTAGGCCCATGGGTGCAGGCAATGTGGAGTTATCACTCTGTCAAGCTTTTTGCATTCAAGGTCACTGCGACCTTGACCCGATGACCTCAAAATCAAAAGGGGTCATCTACTGATCAGACCCAACCTCCAAGTCAAGTTTGAGGACTAAAGCTCCAGGCATTGTTTAGTTATCGCTTGGACAAGCTTGGTCACTTTGGCCTTGACCTTTCACATGATGACCTCACAATAGGGGTCATCTACTGGTCACCACCAGCCTCCATGTTAAGTTTTATAGGGGTCATGGGTGTATGCAATGTCGAGTTAAAACTCGGAAAAAAAATTCACATTCAAAGTCAGAGACGTTGACCTTCGACCCGATGACCTCAAAATCAAAAGGGGTGATCTACTGGTCAGGCTCAACCTCCAAGTCAAGTTTGAGGACTAAAGCTCCAGGCATTGTTTAGTTATCACTTGGACAAGCTTGGTCGCTGTGGCCTTGACCTTTCACATGATGCCCTCACAATAGGAGTCATCTACAGGTCGCCCCTAGCCTCCATGTCAAGTTTAAGGGCCAATGTCGAGTTATCACTCGGACAAGCTTTTCAGGTTCAAGATCACTGTGACCTTGACCTTTGACCCAATGACCTCAAACTCGATAGGGGTCAAGTTTGAGGGCCATTGGTGTAGGCAATGTCAAGTTATCACTCTGACAAGCTTTTTGCTGTGGCCTTGACCTTTGACCTGATGACCTCAAAATCAAAATACGACTCGTCTACTGGTCATCCCCAACCTCCAAGTCAAGTTTGAGGACCATAGGTCAGGGCAAATGTTGAGTTATCACTCGGACAAGCTTTGGTCTACCAACGGACCGACTGACATGTGCAAAGCAATATACCCCTCTTCTTCGAAAGGGGCATAATAAATAATATGAGAAAAGCAGAAATTGAGATGTCAGCTGCAGAGCCATTAACCCTTTCCCACATACAACATATTTCTAGCAGATGACTTTGAATACATCAAGGCAAAAATATGAAAAATCCCTATCAATGTAAGTATATATGTGTAGAATATTGAAAGTGTTTTAAACATTCGTCTGCTACATGGGCGACAGAAAGTGACCTACATGTTGGAAAGGGTTAAAGGTCGTAAAATTTTGCTATCACACTTTCAGGAGAAAGAGTTAAACTATGATAGATGGGAAAACTAAGACAACTTTACCGGATCCCACTTACAGATGCATTTTAACACATTTGCAGCAAATGACTTTTGAAAACATTGTGACAAAAAGGAGAAATTGCACAAAATGTGCAATTTCTCCTTTTGCAACAATGTTTTGAAGTTGAACACATATTAAATGATTTAACTTTCATTTCACGTGATTTACATAGTTGTGCCGTGATGATTACCAAGTTGTTTACTGCAGATTTGTGACATGTCATACCTGGAAAAGGGTTATTAAAAGATCATCACATAAACTATAATATGTTGTCAGGTAATATAGATCGATCAATGGATGGCATAACCTTCTATTAACCTCATCACCTGTAGACCATCATATTGACTGTGCTTAACCCTTTCCCTCATATAGACACTTTCTGACACCTCTGCAGCAGATGGCTATTTGAAAACATAGTGACAAAAGAAGAAATTGCACAAAACGTGCAATTTCTCCTTTTGCCACAATGTTTTCCACTTTTAGTCATAGGTTATCCATTCAATTATAAAGATTTTCTACTTTTTGACAAAATATGTTCAAAGTCGTCTGCTGCAGAATTGTCGTATGAGGGAAAGGGTTAAATGAATAATGATCATAATTCATGATCTATTAACTGGTCCTGTCCACAAATAAACCCAAGAAATTATTCCATTAAATTATTATATAAACTTGTCTATGGCACATCGGTCACAATTTCACTGCTTACTTAATTTAAATGATTAACTTGTTAAATTCTATTGTTGCTTTGAAATCATTTATAATCAAAATCTATACCATCTGGGGGAAAGGAATCATTTCTGTACAGAATTGTAAAATAGTTTTACAATTATATAGTGGAAATAATGGAAAATTGCTATAAAGCATGAGCAACAGTCTGTATATGTTCAAGCCTAATGTTAACCCTTTTCCACATACAACAAATCTGCAGTAAAACAACATGTAGGCAAATATATGGAAAATCTTTATAACTTGAAGTATAATTATTTAATGGAGTTGAAAACACTATTAAAGCCTTGTAAAATGAGAAAATTCTCATTTGTCACAATGTTTTCCTAAAGGTGTCAGCAAGTGGTTTAGACACTTTATAATTATTCATATTTCATTATGTGTGATGGAAATCCAAGACTTGTCTCTTGCTGAACATTGGATTGGAAAGGGACCATGTAAGAACCTATGAATCTGCCTCCAAGCCACTCTCTCTCTCTCCTACACTGAGAGTTACAAAGTCTTCCTCTGTTCTGGGTTTGTTTACCATCGCACTCAACTATACAGCCATTTGGCGAGCAGAGAGAGATGATGATGATTTTGAATTAAACCTTTCCCACAATACATCAAATTTGCAGCAGATGTCTTTGAAATCATCTCAACAAATAAAGGGAGTATTTCTATAACTGATAGTTTAATTTATTGAAAAGAGGTGAAAACATTGTGGAAATAAGAAGGAATTATTTGTTTTGAGCAATTTCTCCTTTTGCCACAATGTTTTCAATAGTCATCCGCTGAAAAGTTATCAGAAAGCGTCTATATGTTGGAAAGGGTAAACATGTTTTTACCCTTTCCCTCGTATAGACGCTTTCTGACGCCTCTGCAGCAGACGGCTTATTGAAAACATAGTGACAAAAGAAGAAATTGCACAAAACGTGCAATTTCTCCTTTTGCCACAATGTTTTCCACTTTTTGTCATAGGTTATCCATTTAATTAAAGAGATTTTCTCTTTTTTGACAAAATACGTTCAAACAAAGTCGTCTGCTGCAGAATTATCGTATGAGGGAAAGGGTTAAAGCAGAGAGTCTTACCCTCGCACTCGGCTATACAGCAGTAGAAGTCAGAGACACGCCCCTTTTTTCCTGACTTGACCCATGTCAGTAAACCAAGCCTATTGGTCTTCAATTAAACAGGTTATTGTAAGATTTTATTAGCTGCCAAAAACATTTATTGGATGACCAGTATTGTTGAGGATATCCCCCCAATTACTATTATTGTTATTCAGGAATGTGTGACCTTAATGAACCGGGGATAATAAAAGGTGAGAAGATAAATAGATGATACAAAAAAATATCCTGTCACACATGCATCCATATAACAAAACATAATGTCCATAATGACAGGAGTGAATTAGTCTTATTCTTGTTATAAAATATTAAGCCCTTAAGACTTTATTCCTCTTTCTGTCGAAGTTCTGTAGCAGACAACTCTTGAAAACATTCTGGCAAAAGGAGAAATTGCTCATAATGACTAGGCATTAACCCTTTCCCTCATAAAGACGCTTTCTGACGCCTCTGCAGCTGACGGCTTTTTAAAATTTCTCCTTTTGCAACAATGTTTTCCACTTTGAGTCATAGGTTAAAGAGATTTTCCATGTTTTGTCAAAATATGTTCAAAGTCGTCTGCTGCAGAATTGTCGTATGAGGGAAAGGGTTAATTGCTTGCTTTATAAAAGGAAGCCAAAAAACTATGGAAACTAATAACCATCTAGGTCCATATAATTGTTCTGTACCTTTTTTGATTCGACAATCAATAGGGTACTTAATAGACTATCGCCCCTGTAGCTCAGTCGGTAGCTTTGCAGACTGTCAATCCAGTGAGTTTGAGTCCCATTTCCTCTCACAATCTTTCAAAGGCTTGACATTGAGTCTTGAAATGCAACAAGCTTCTTCTCAAATGCCTTCATCCAATGGGCTAACAGTGACTGCGGAAATGCAGCCAGTTCCTTGGAAAGACTGTTCTGTATTGTGCAAAGCTTAACCCTTTCCCTCATACGGCAATTCTGCAGCAGATGACTTTGAACGTATTTTGTCAAAAAATAGAAAACCCTCCATAATTGAATGGATAACCTATAACAAAAAGTTTTGTGCAATTTCTTCTTTTGTCATTATGTTTTCAAAAAGCTGTCTGCTGCAGAGGCGTCAGAAAGCGTCTATATGAGGGAAAAGGTCAAGGAAATACATGGGTAAGTAACTTAATTGCCAGTGTGATACGACTCAAAAATTATTGGAAATAGTAGTAAACCCCTGCCAATCGATCAATCAATCAATCAATCATGAAGAATTTGCGACTTCCTGTGTTTTTGAGAGATTCTTAGCGAAACCTGCCTTTGCTGGTTTAACATTGTGTCAAAAGGAGAAATTGCTCATTTTGAGCAATTTCTTCTTTTGTCACTATGTTTTCAAAAAGCCGTCTGCTGCAGAGGCGTCAGAAAGCGTCTACATGAGGCCCGGGAAAGGGTTAATTCTGCCTCTGGCAGGGGATAATGAAGAAAAGAAATAATGCTTTTGAAGCATTTTCATATATTTTATTTCAATCATTTAACAAACTGAAAAACAGCAAGATAAAGATATTTAATAGAAGATAAGCTGATAATGCATTTTTGGATGCATGAAACACTGTAAAAATAAGCTGCCAACAAAGTGATTATAAGACAGCCATTAGTGAAAATCTAATGTTGCAAGAAGTTTGCAGACTAAATTGCTATTCATCTGAAAATTAGGTATGCATGGTGCAGTAAAACCGGTCTTTGCTTCCCTGCATCTCTTTTATCTTTCAATTTAACACTCTTATGTTGTGAGTACATTCTAAATAGAATCCTCTCACTGCTCAAGAGGATTCTTTCAAGAGTTTGAAGTGAGAGAAATACTTTAGAGCATGCAATTACACCTTTTATCTGGAGCTAGACTGCATGCATGTATCTTTTTCATAGCTTTATCTCTTTCCCACATGCAGACCACATTCTGATGTGTATGCAGAAGATGATTTTTTAAAACATTGTGGCAAAACAAGAAATTGCTGAAAATGAAGGTATTCATTCTTTGCAACAATGTTTTTAACTCTATTGATAATTCAATAGGAATACATGTACTTACATTTAGAGTTTTTCTAGATCTAAGCGTTTAACTCTTTCCCACATAATAATTATAACAAATCTGCAGCAGATGACTTTGAAAAGATCAAGATCAAAATATGGAAAATATCAATAACGAACAAATAACAAATGTTTAAAGTTGAAAACATTGAGGCAAATGGAGAAATTTTCCCCTTCTGCCACAATGTTTTCAGAATTTGACTGTTGCAGAAGCGTCAGAAAGTGTCTGTATGTGCTAACAGGTTAAAATTAACTGCTTTCAGATTTCTGATATGTGGGAAAGGTTTAATGATCTATCCATGCTGAGAGATTTCATGTGAGCCAAGCGCTAGATAAGGTGCATATAATTACATGTTCTTAAATCCTCTATTGACCCTTAATAAACTGTATGTTATTTGTACTCGAAGAATGCTCTCACCAAGATGATACTTTAGGGAACTCAATACATAAGGTTTGGTCTTGTCACAAGAGATATATTGTGGAGAAAGGACCAGGATACCCCCCTTTATCTAGATCTTTGGAAGCCTTAGTCCCTTTCCTTCTAGTACTGTATGTATTTACAGGTAAAAAAATGTTTTCCAGTTGCAGCCAAAACAATAACTTTGTATTATTATGAATGGTATCTTCATTCCTGATAGCAAATACTTCCTTATTGTAGGAATGATTTACTAATTGAATGGGGTTTAATGCCATTTTCCAACTATATTTAGTGATACCATGGCAGCCGGTTAACCATGTGTTTTCCTACACAAGCTCTCCACACAACAGTCCTTCCAAGCGACCGGATGCTTTACCACATAGACTGACAGTTGTTTCATTGAGACTTTACTTCATGATTGTAGGAGACAGTGACTTTGAGTGCTCATTACTGACTTGTTAGAATCAGCACCCAGTTCTGATTACCGTAAGTATTTATTTATCCATTTCCTCCATACAACAAATCTGCAGCAGACGACTTTAAGTTTAACCCTTTCCCTCATACGACAATTCTGCAGCAGACGACTTTGAACGTATTTTGTCAAAACATAGAATATCTCCATTTATAAGTGAATGGATAACCTATGACTAAAAGTGGAAAACATTGTGGCAAAAGGAGAAATTGCACGTTTTGTGCAATTTCTTCTTTGTCACTATGTTTTCAAAAAGCCGTCTGCTGCAGTGGCATCCGAAAGCGTTTATATGAGGGAAAGGGTTAAAGACATTCAGTCAAAAGTATGGAAACTTATCTTTAAATGAAAGTACAATTATTTGATAAAATTGAAAAGATTGTGACAAAAGGAGGAAATGTTCATAATAATAGCAATTTCAAATTTCGCAACAACATTTTCAAAAGTCGTCTGCTGAAGAGTATCAGAAAGCGTCTGTATCTTGGAAAGGGTTACCGTGTAATCAAACTAGAGTATTTATAAGATGAAAAAACTTAAACAAATTACAATGACAATCATATGAGTAGCGTTTCCTCATTTGCTGACTTTTGATTGATTAATTGGATTTTAATGCGGTTTTCAACAGTATTTCATTTATATCAAAGCAGTCAGTTCACCTAACAGGCTAACCATGCATTTCCTATATTCTTCCTACCAACTGGCTATCTACCCACACAGACTATTGATTCCATTGTTGACAGAAGAATGACACTTTTCACAATTACTTTGGTCAATCATCTGAATAATGAGAGAGCATCCTTAATAAGCTTAACCCTTTCCCTCATATAGACGCTTTCTGACGCCTCTGAAGTAGACAGCTTTTTGAAAACATAGTGACAAAGGAAGAAATTGCTCAAATATTATTAAATATAGTTGAACTCATTTTGGCAAAAGGAGAAATTGCTCATTATGATTTCAAAAGTTGTCTGCTTTAGATGCATCAAAACGCGTCTGTAGGTGAGAAAGGGATATATCGTAGATCATTCCAAACTCCATGATCAGCACAAGTTCTGGACATCAGTATTCTCACATGACTTTGTATTAGCAGTCAACTGATAAGCGTTAAGTTATTTTCCGATGTCTTAAGATTCAATTAGTCCTTGGCCGGGTTTTTTTTTTCAGTGCATAGGTTCAGGAACTTTGGAAACCATTTGCAGAATATAGACTATAATGTATAGATCTTCCTAGAAATCAAGTAGGAAATGTAATGACCCTAGACAAGAGAATTGATTGTTTGGTGGTACACGGCACCTTCAACAACATTTCAGTTATATCACTGTTTCCCAGGTAAATTACCTATACTACAGTACTGGTCCATTTATTCTCACACCAGCCAGTCAGTCGTTATGCTAACCCCACAACCCCGAGCGCCAAGGAGGGCAGCCATTACAACCATTTTTAAAATCTTTGGTTACCAACCAAACCCGCTACCTCCGACATCCAAGACGGATGCTTTACCATATACACCACTGAGGCGGTTCCAGACAAGGGAGAAACAACAAGACCCAAAATGGGTATAGCCGATATATCTAAAACGAAAGTAAAGTTTAATACCTTGTAGACTTCAGCAAAGAACCCCTCACCACACTTCTCACTGGTAAAATCATCCAGCCTGCTCAATGCATTCACTGCATGTTTCAACGCTTTACATGAGGGACCTGGAGGGGGTCTACCCTGCCACACTGTATCTCCATAGGACACATTCTCCGAGTCGTGAATTCCATTTTTGATATTCTCTGGAGGAGGGGATGCTTCAGGGCACCAATTCACCGAATCAGTGTCCAGCGTTTGGGCCCTCCGTAATTTTGGAGGATTTGATTTGATCATTTTCTCACCTTTGAGAGTCATGTTAGGTGCTTTTCACACCTTCTCACACTTTTATCAACGTACCTACACATTGGCAACACAGCACAGTCATAGCTAAATAAAACCAGCTTAATCCATTCAAAATATTCCGCTTATCATAACAATTGTATTATACCAACACAAAATTCAAGCCAAACATTCTCACTCAGAATTGCATTTAAAGTGAATTTATGCAGCTTCGTGCGAGGAGTAAGTCAACAAACCAACATTTAATTTATATCTTATAAATAAACAGACTATAACTAACACCTGTCACATTATAAATCGACCACAATAATACAATCCATTCACTAATAACAAAATCGACTGTTCTTACTTCGAGTTTGACATTTCGTTGACTTCCTCCAATCTCCTCGCGCGAACTGTAAACTTCCGGTTGTTTGAAAGTCGATAATTATTCTGGTAGAGGCCCGTACTGCGGGTTTTAGAATAGCCTACATGTACACTATCTAAGATAATTTAACGCAGAGAGATATAAATGCATTAAATGTCCCAGTTTAAAGGTGAAGTAATAACCAATATTCGAGAATAAATAATCTACCATACTCACAAAAAGTCCATGCAAACCACCCGAGTCTCAGAAACCCCCTCAGAAACCACCCACAATAGTTAAAACCAAAGACCTAATAACATATTAGGTTAAGGTTATTAGGTCTTTGTTAAAACTTATGTATTGTATATATCGATTGTGAAACAAGCTTTAAGCTTTTTGTTAACACCCTCGATGACTGCTTCCTGGAGACATAATCAGTACTCGCGTCGTTTGTGTGGGAAAATCCAACAGAATCAGAGACATATGTATGTAGAATCTATATGTCTCTGACAGAATAAACAATAAACCTTATAATAACCAGTAGTCTAAAACATCTTAGAACTCTATATACAGGAATCTCAACCAATTTTGTTCCGTCCCACGTCAAGTTCAAGCTTTCGACATAACAGCTTCATAAGGTACTTATTTCAGTTTTTTCAATCAAAATAAAGTTTTAAAATAAATAGGTCGGTTACGGGCGGACACATCGATTTTTGTTTAACACTTTCTCACATTGAACAAATTTGCTGCAGACGACTTTGAAAAAAATATGGAAAAAATCGAAAAATGTAAGTAGGCGCATAGGCCTTCTTATTAAACATATGTGAAACATTATTGTAAACGGAGACATTTACCATACTATTTCAACTTAAGGTCGATTGCTGCAGATGCGCCAGCATGTGAACATGGGTTTAAATAAGTCATGTTGGGTAACCTACGTTCGGACACATTTATCTTTATTTTGGCTGAGTGATGAAATCATCGCTTAGCTTACCCATGCTGCCATTTCCTGATTATGATGCGTTTTTGCAATTTCTACTCTGTAGCAGAGTTAAATATGAATTTGACAAATTGCACATTTATTCTAACAATATGTTTCTACCTCGGTCTACATGTATAGTTAACCCTGGGCGGCACACCGGTCATGGTGGAGTACCCTTGGGCAAGGCACATTCCCTAGCCTAGTACTGGTTTTATTACACAGGAATCATAAATAAGTGAACTGTCGCCGTGGTATAACTGAAATAATGTTGTAAAACGGCGTAAAGCCCCAATAAAACAAACAATCGCAAGATTTGTTTCCTTTGAAAACATCTGATGGTAGACCTTAATAATTTAACAAAAGCAGTATGTTTCCCGAATCTTATCGCTTTTGTCAGGCACCGGGTACCATAATATCATAAGTAGATGGCGGCTCACAAATTTGTTATATCATAATGAACTACAGTGTCACCACTGGGATTTTAACCTTCGCCATACTGCTGCCGAAGTGGGATGATTTAACCACGTGGGGTCCTGTAACATTTGTGAAATTTGAAGCATAGTTCTGATAAAAATATAGTGGAAAAAGATTGTTTTTTGTTTTCAAACTGATGTGTCTTCATAAGTCGTTTGTCGCGAAGACGTTATAAAGGTGACAGAGACAGAAAGGACATTTAATTGAGAAAACATATAGATTAATTGATTGTTATTGGACTAGGATTGTTGATTTTCTCCAGTCAGACTTGGTATTAATCTAGAGACTTGTTATCACAACATTTAAGTATGACACTTTTAATTACATCAAGGTCACGGTTCTGAGTTCGAGTGGTAGTCTACTACAGTTCACTCATGCAAACAGGCCATTTAATCGTGGCAAAAACGAAAGTGTGTGACTTCGGAGTCAATATATATTACTCTGTGCGGTGGAGCTGGATGTTGATCTTGAAACATCATTCGCAAAGGTCTGCATCTTCTCACGTAGTCCCGGTGTACTCGATATTGCTTTCCGCATCCGAAATCCGAGTAACGTCGAACTATAATATGGAGACTATTCTCACGATAACTACTACGTAACCTAACTACTAGTATGTGTTTGTGCGGTGCTATGCGAATACCAACACAAACGTTAGTAGTATACGTGTTGACAAGAGCGCCGCGGAA
This sequence comes from Serripes groenlandicus, assembly GCA_031761405.1. Taxonomy (NCBI): domain Eukaryota; kingdom Metazoa; phylum Mollusca; class Bivalvia; order Cardiida; family Cardiidae; genus Serripes; species Serripes groenlandicus. Next base: position 173,223,905 of record JASEVX010000001.1, on the reverse strand, counting down.
CGGACGCAAACGCTCTTCTGGGTGGGTTGAAAAAAGGGGCATATCTGAATAATTATTAAAGTCAGAGATACGTGACTTTGCATAAACATGCGTATTGTTCCTAGGCATATGTGTACCAAGTTTCATTTGGAAATGTTGAATGTTTTTTAGTATGAGCTAATGTTTAAGTTTGTGACGACCATCCGGATCACACCAGGATACATTTTTGTTATCCTGTTTGGATATCAAGATAGGCCAGAGGCCTTTCGGATACGTCTTCAGTAGCTGTATGGGTTCTAGTTTCCAGTATACAGAAATCAGTTTTGAATTTTAAGACATTTTGATTATTTTTTTAAAATTATTTACATGTATATATATACTTTGGATTAAATAACTTATGTGTGCAGCGACATGCGTGTTCTATACATTCACCACTTTTTGGTGAGATACTATTTTTCTTTATGTTCATCATGCTAATTTTTTGTTTTAAATATATTTCTCTTGTGTCTTCTAGAAGTCGGCTCACTCATCGGAACGATCAACGTACATTGTGCATTGTCTATACCATTTTAATATTTCTTGTATGCATATATGAATAGATAAGAATAGAACATATTTAATTAACTTATACAGCATACATTTATCTTGTCATACAAAACATATTTATAAATGAATTAAAGCAATTCAAACACGGTAAAAAATACATAAACATTTATTAAGAATGCTATTTTTTTCATACCATATACAACCACATAGAAGATAACAATTTCGTATATAACAACTATGATTATATGCATGGTGAACATGTATAGAATAATGGTCATATATTAACTATACATGCCCTGCTTCTTCTGTATTGGAAGTTAGGCAGTCCTTACATTGGCGGACAACCAATTGGAATACGGTTCCATGCAATTGTTTTATATATCTTATTTCTTTTTAAAAGTTACCTGCGTATATTCCACTTAAGCGGACGGAAGGCTCTGGTGTGACTGTGAGGATCCAAAGGCTCGCCCGAGGCATCACTGTTCAGATGTCCAGCGATACCACAGTACTGTACGATTTCCCCGACCAGACACACGTCCATTACATAGCGGGTGATTTTGAAATACAAATACTTTATCAATCTTTTTTTTTTTTATAGTACAGACTTGTGCAGTTAAAATCATAAAATTTGTCTCGAGCTTCTTTTATAGTGATTCCTTTTCTTATACTAACACTACTTTACTATTGTATAGTCCGTGCTTTATTTTCGTGATATTTTTATAAGCTCTTTAGAGCCAATTGCTATAGTAGCTAATTTTCGAAACGACGCATCATTTTGAGACTGGAATTACGATATCGGCATTGAATTACTTCACATCTGTCTTTCTACATCAGCTCTCCGTTTCTGAACACCATCTCGACTTCATATAGATGTATTGGTGGTTGCAGATCGTACATAATGTCAATGAAAGTGGATGATTAGTGGAATATTTTGTTAAAAATGAAATGACTGTTGCCAGCTAATATCCATGTTGGTCATCTTGTACCGCCAATAGTTCCTGTCTAAAAATCAAAATGCGGTAACTTGTTGACATATGAAGCCGAACATCGATTTGATTCGACATCACTAACCCAAAAGGAATAACTCGAAAGAAATTTTATGTTAAAACATATGAATTACATGATTAATAATTAAAATGTATTTCTACGCTTTCAACATACTTGATCGCGCGTAAAGTTCATTGGTAATTCCTATATATTGTAAATCGAATGGAGTAAAGGCAACTTTTCAATTCCGACTCAAAAACAAATTAAGATAAATGAGTCCCAATGATAACATATATACTCAAACATTCAAATTATTTAAATGATAATAAAATAAACAGTTGACAAAATATAACAGTCGTAATTTCCAAAAATCCTTTCGAATAAAATGTATTATCAGCGGAACGATAATCAGGAATACTAGAGTATTTCATTTTAGATTCCTAGGTAAATACATCAAATTCTCAACCAAAATTAACCTGAACAACCCAAGCAGACGGAATAAGATAGTCAAGTCCCAGTTATAAAACAAATTATTTAAATGACATTTGTTTTTTATCAAGATAAAACGTTTCAATACTAAATATTTCGCTAACTCGTGTATTGGTTTATAATTATGTTATAAATGAAATTCACCGAAGTGGTCGCGTAACGTAGCGGTTATCATGTTCGGCCGTGAAACGGGAGACTTGAGTTCGATTCCCGCTCTGGGCAGATACATTTTTTTATAAGAAAAATATAATATTTTTTGACTTATAAATTGCCGATATCAGTGGTGCAATTGTCATTTAACACCGCTGCAATAAACTCTTTCAAAATGTTGGGATTTAAAATGAATTCAAAAGCAATGCATTTATATAATACCATTCACCTATGCGTTGTGAAACACTAAGAAATGATTAAATCGTGTGTATGATGTTTTACGTCGCTTTTAACAATATTTCAGTCATTGCACGCTGAAGAAAATGTAGATAATACAGAATTTTATTTCTGCTTTGAAAGTAAAATTGGACTCTCAATATAATTATCATTGTTAGGATATTGTGATTTTGATATGAAATGTATATGTTGGTAGATACATATTTACGTTTTTATTATGATAAAGCATTTCAATGGTTTTAAAAGTAGTATTTATAATAATATCTCTAATAGTTGGGTTACTAAGAAAATAAATATGTCGGCGTACAATGCTATTTTTAGATTTGATGGAGACAAGTAATCTCAAATCAGAAACCTCCATCTGGGCCTCGCTGTCAGAATCAGTCATTGAGAGTTAACTCCCTTCTAAAGGCGTACACATTTGTTGACATAAAAATATCGTGTAAAATAACCGTTTTTCCTTATTTATCAGCATATGTCATGATATAGTGGTAATACAAACATATTGATAAATACAGTAAGACCATTTACTCATCATTTGTAGTGATACAACTTTAATGTTTGAACCAACATCTTGATATCAATTGCAATGATATTTGTAACTTTCAATACGTTGGATATGTATGTTTTTCCGCCACATTTTTAGACTGGACCGATGTCTTTCTGTTTCAGCGATGAGTTACTTCATTGGAGTTGATGTTGGCACGTCATCTGTCAGAGCTGCCCTCGTCCAGTCAGATGGAAAAATCGTGTCGTCTGCTTCCAAAGATATAAAAATATGGAAGCCTCAAGCCAACTTTTACCAGCAATCATCTGAAGATATCTGGAGTGCTGTTACCGAGACAGTCAAGGTTTGAACAAACCGTCTTTACCCTTTCCCACATACAATACAGAGAACGACTTTAACACTTTCCCACAATACAACAAATCTGCAGCAGACGACTTTAAAAATGTCTACTCAAAAATTTGGAAAATCTCTGTTAGTGTAGGTATAATTACTGAAAAAAGTGGAAAACATTGTGACTAAAGGAGAAATTGCTCATTATGAGCAATTTTTCCTTTTGTCAATATGTTTTTAAAATATGTCTGCTGCAGAGGCTTCAGAAAGCGTCTGTATCGTGGAAAGGGTTAAAAGCATTTAGACAAAATATGAGAAAAAATGTGCATACAATACATAGGCAGAGAACAACTTTAACCCTTACCCACAAAAACGTGAAAAATCTCTACAGATAAGACACTAATTATTAAAAAAAGTTGAAAACATTGTGACAAACGGAGAAATTGCTCAAAATTTTGCATTATTTTCCTATGTCATCTGCAGCAGATGTGTCAAAATGAAGTATGAGAAAGAATATACATGAGAGTATATTTATTGAATAGATTTGAAATTATTGCGGCAAAAGGAGAAATTGCTCATGATGAGCAAGAGCAACTTCTCCATTGACCACAATGTTTTCAAAATTCATCTAGCGCAAATGTGTGAAAAAGTGTCTGCATATGTAGGAAAACATCAGTTTGGATGAAGGCTGTCTATCAAGGGGTGATATGTTGAATCCCAAACCGACTATTCATTCTTTCTGATAATTGACATGACTCATTTTATTTACCAGCATGATCTGGTGCACAAAAAATCTTACATAAAATGGTCAATGGTAAATAAGTTATATATACCGGTATATATATTATCAATGAAAATGGATTTAATCTCTTGTAACTGATCTAATATTTTTATCAAAGGTTGCGGGTTTGATCCTGTTCAGGTTATGCCGAATACTTTAAAAAAAAATGGTAGTGATGACTGCCCTTCTTGGCGCTCAGGGTTGCGGGGTTAGCATTACGACTGACTGGCTGGTATCAGGATAAATGAACTAGAAGTACTGGTAACTTACCCAGGAAACGCCGTGATATAACTGAAAAATGGTTAAAAATAGTGTAAGACACTAAACAATCAATCAAAGTAGCTCTGCATATGACCCTTTAACCCTTTCTCTCATACAACAATTCTGCAGCAGACGACTTTGAACATATTTTGTCAGATGGATAACCTATGACTAAAAGTGGAAAACATTGTGACAAAAGGAGAAATTGCACGTTCTGTGCAATTTCTTCTTTTGTCACTATGTTTTCAAAACGCCGTCTGCTTTAACCCTTTCCCTCATACAACAATTCTGCAGCAGTAGACTTTGAACATATTTTGTCAAAAAATTGAAAATCTCTATAATTGAATGGATAACCTATGACTAAAAGTTGAAAACATTGTGGCAAAAGGAGAAATTGCTTGTTTTGAGCAATTTCTTCTTTTGCCACTATGTTTTCAAAATGCCGTCTGCTGCAGAGGCGTCAGAAAGCGTCTATATGAGGGAAAGGGTTAATGATGTGATTTTAATTTATGTATCATGACATAATATATCATCCGGGAGACTGATATCATCCTTTGAAATTATTTCTCACATATTTTCTCATCCCTGGTAATTTCAATAAATCTTCGTAGTTGATGAAATATACTTAGATTTTTAACAGATATGGCATTTCCTTTATAAAGATGCCAAAAACATGCGCGAGTACTTGTTAAATCTCCAGGAAGCATACATCGTGCATGATAAATCTAAGCTAAAGGCTTGTTTCGCAATTGATGTAAAATAAATAAGTTTAAACTAAACTAATAAGAGTTGGATGTATATTTTCAGTCGGTGTATACAAAGAGTGGTGTAGATCCAGATAATGTGGCTGGACTGGGGTTTGATGCTACATGTTCCATGGTAGTCCTTGACAAAGCGGGAAAACCCCTCACAGTTTGTACAACAGGTATACAGCTCTTTTCCCAACAATATCTCTCTTATTATCCAACCAAACCCTATGATGTGGGTACTCAATAAATGAGATGATTATATTGTGCAACCAATACATATGGTTAGGGGGACTGTATAAGGACTTTAGAATATGTTTTTTATTAACCCTTTCCCTCATATAGACGCTTTCTGATGCCTGTGCAGCAGACGGCTTTTTGAAAAACGAGCAATTTCTCCTTTTGCCACAATGTTTTCCACTTTTAGTCATAGGTTATCCATTCAATTATAGAGATTTTCTATTTTTTGACAAAATATGTTCAAAGTCGTCTGCTGCAGAATTGTTGTATGAGGGAAAGGGTTAAAGCAGACGGCATATTGAAAATAAAGTGACAAAAGAAGAAATTGCACAGAACGTGCAATTTCTCCTTTTGTCACAATGTTTTCCACTTTTAGTCATAGGTCATCCATCTGAAAAAATATGTTCAAAGTCGTCTGCTGCAGAATTGCCGTATGAGGGAAAGGGTTATCTGGAGCTCTGATGCTCGTTCGTGAAATGTGATTGAAGCAGACTATTGAATATATGAAAAGAAAAAAAAGTTTTTTAAGTTCTAAATTTATTCAAAGTAGAAAACATTATGGATAATGAAAATTTGCTGACACAATAATATTATTCTCATCACAATTAACAATAATTTCATCAAAATGTGTCTGCATGTGGCTTAACCCTTACCCACTTACAATAAATCAACAGCAGATGGCTTTCGAAAAACTAAAGTAAAAAATCTAGAAAAAATGAAAGTGTATTTATTGAATCAATAGAGTTGAAACATTGTGGTTAATGGAGCAATTCCTTGGTATGAGCAAATCATCCTTTTGGCACAATGTGTTCAAAAGACGTTTGCTGCAGAGGCATCAGAATGAAAGGGTTTACAGAAATACAAATATACTACAGTTACTTGAATTCAGGTAACCCGGAGTGTGACATCATCATGTGGATGGACCATAGAGCATCTGATGAAGCAGACTTTATCAATGAGACCAAACATGACGTTTTAAAATACACTGGTGGAGTTATCTCCCTTGAAATGGAAACCCCAAAGCTGTTATGGCTGAAAAAGGTAACCTAGCCATAGTCTGCTAGTTTATGATTAGATTCATAAATCCATGAATTCAAATTAACCCTTTCCCTCATATAGAAGCTTTCTGACGCCTCTGCAGCAGACAGCTTTTTGAAAACATAGTGACAAAAGAAGAAATTGCTCAAAACAAGCAATTTCTGCTTTTGCCACAATGTTTTCCATTGCTAGTCATAGGTTATCAATTCAATTATAAAGATTTTCCAATTTTTGATAAAGTATGTTCAAAGTCGTCTGCTGCAGAATTGTCGTATGAGGGAAAGGGTTAAGTAAATGTTTGTGAAGTTTGAAGATCACATACATGTGCATTTCAAAAATGTGAAATGTACAAAGATTTAACAGTGATTAACATTGCATTGTGATATAGTAGAAATATAAAAATTAAAATCAGAATACAAACTAAATATTTGATCAGCGTCACAATCTTATACATATTAACCCTTTTCCTCATATAGACACTTTCTGACGTCTCTGCAGCAGACAGCTTTGTTAAGACATAGTGACAAAAGAAGAAATTGCACAAAACATGCAATTTCTTCTTTTGCCACAATGTTTTCCACTTTTAGTCACAGGTTATCCATTCAATTATAGAGATTTTCTATTTTTTGACAAAATATGTTCAAAGTCGTCTGCTGCAGAATTGTCTTATGCGGGAAAGGATTAAGTAGGAGCCTGTCATGTTACTCTCTATGACCTCTTGACCAATGCAGAGTTTATATACAATAAATCATCATTCTCCTTTACATAAAAGATACATTAAAAGTATAAACAAAACAGTATTGTTTGCTTGCACTGTAAGACATACCTGTATATAGATCATTACGAGCCATTTCTCCTTTTGCCGCAATGATTTCAAGAGCCATCAGCGGCATATGTCTCTGCATGTGGGGAAGGGTAAAATGATCACATATGGAAATTTTGTACATTACAGAATTTACGAGAGCAGTGCTGGGACAAAGCTGGTCATTTCATGGACCTGTGTGATTTTCTAACATGGAGATGTACAAACAGTTTAACTAGGTAATTAAAACCTTCTGATGGATTTGTATCAGACCTTTCTTTAAAAAAAAAAATGTGGAAATAGGAGAATTGCTCAGAACAAGCAGTTTTCTAAACCCACCCTGATATTCTGGACCATTATTATGAGCGGCGCTCCAGAAAATACAATCTTATCTTAATTATTTCATATCAGGAAAGAGAGCTGTCTATGCATACATGCTAGGATTCAAATTGATACTGGCTGCCCTCCTTGGCTCTCAGGGATGCTGGGTTTGCATTGACACGGACTGGCTGGTGTCAGGATAAATAGACAAATAGTACAATGAACTGGTAACTTACCCAGGAAATGCTGTTATAAATCTGAAGAATTGTTTGAAGCTGAGTAAAACAACAAGCATCATACTGCTTTACAGTGATTTGATTCTTGAAAATTTCTATAACTTATTGGAAAACAGTGTAGAGCCAGATAAGAGATCTACCTGCTTATCTTGATCTACACTAATCCAAAATGCCAAAAGGATTGGGTTTTTTCGCAGAGCCCAGCTCAATGACATTCAATATACCAGATTGTGTATGTTTTTTCCTCAGATGTTTCTAGAGCAGCTTACTCTAAACTATTACATCAGATTAACAGTTTATGGATATTTATTTATGTTATTGCTCCTTGCCAATAGCTTTGAATTGTCTTTCACTGGGAAAGGGTTTAACCATTTTGCCATGTGTAGCAAAACTGCAGCAGATAACTTTGCAAAGATATTGTCAAAAACCTGATAAAAACTCCATAAATGGGACTTTAATTATTATATAGTGTTAAAAACATTGTGGCAAAAGAAGAAATTGCTCATCATGAGCATTTTCTACTTTTGCCACAATGTTTTCAAAAGTCATCTGCCATAGATGCGTCAGAAAGCATAGGCTTAACTCTTTCCCTCATCCAACAAATCTGCAGAAGATAGTGTTGAAAACATTGTTGAAATCAGCAATAACTCTCGTTTTGATTTCAAAAGTTGTCTTCTGCAGATGGATAAAAATACATCAGGGTTTTACAAGTACTATTACAAGTACAAGTATTAATTTTCAGGTCACTGTGCTCTGTGGTTGCTAAGTGGACCTATGTGTGTGACGGGAAAGGAGGTGGTGGGTTTGATCCTGATTATTTCCACAAAATTGGACTTGAGGATATCTGTGAAAACAACTTTGAAAGAATAGGTAATAATATCTTTAACCCTTTCCCACATACAACAAAACTGCGGCAGAACATAATATGCAATTTCTCCTTTTGTCTAAATGTTTTCAATTCTAATGATTTCCATATCAGTTGTCTACTGCAGATTTGTTTTATGTGAGAAAGATTAAAATGTCTGTATTGTGCATTCAAAGCTGTTAATTTAAGAATTAATTATGTGAATGATAATAACAAAATGTGTAAACCATTCACCAGAAATGTGTCTTTAGAAAATATTGTACTGGCAATTATAATTATTATTTTGGTGAGTTCAAATTTTTAAAGAAAAAGTGCATTAGGTTGTTTTATGCAAATTTCTCCGTTTTATGCCCTTTTTGGGAGAATTTCTCCTTGAGATGCCCCCAAGATTTGCCTCTTTCCATCTTGAGATTTCATCCACATATTAAACCAATAAAGTAGTTGCGATGGCATTTTTAGCAGAGTACTAAATAAAACATCATGGAAAAAGGGGAAACTGCTCCTAATGGTATCACCTGAGTAATTTCTCCATTTTCAACAAGTTAATCACTTTTCTTTCATATTTTTACAACCAATTCAAGACTTATAAAATGGTAGTAATAACTGCCCGCCTTGGTGCTAAGTGTTGCAGGGTTATTATTACAACTGACTGGCTAGTGTCAGATTAAATGGACCAGTAGTACTGGTAGCATACCCAGGAAACGCCGTGATATAACGGACAATTTGTTGAAAGTGGCGTAAAACACCAAACAATCAATACAACCTATTCTCAATATGTACAATTCTTCAGATGTTTTCAAAGCAGACAGCTCTAAATAAAGCATATCAAATAAATGTTTTTTTTTTAATATGAATAATCTCAAAAGTTGTTTGCTGCAAAATGCATCTGCATGTGGGAAAGTGTTAATTGTAACTAAAATCTTTCATAGAAAAGTAAAACATTTTAAGCCATGCTACAGGAAAACCAACCATAGAGTATTTGAAAACATGTTGATAAAATTTATATCTGCCATTGCAATTATACTGCTCCAAATGGACGAGACAAGCTTGTTGGTGTAGTGGTTAGAGTGTCCACCTTCAGATCGGGAGACCAGGAATCAATTCTTGGATGGGTATACTTAACCCTTTCCCACATATAGAGGATTTGAAGCCTCTGAAGAAGAAAACTTTTGAAATCATTGTGGAAAAGGAGAAATTGCTCCTAACAAGCAATTTCTCCATTTGCCACAATGATTTCAACTCTATTCAATACTCATACTATATACTCATACTATCATTTATAGAAATGTTCTATATTTTGGACTTGATAAATATGAAGTGATCCACTGCAGATTTGTTGTATGTGGGAAAGGGTTATACCAAAGACTCTAAAAATTAAAGTAGTGGCTTTCCTCCTTGGCGCTCAGGGTTGCAGGGATTGTAATTAATGTGCAGAAAATACTGTGCTTTGAATGAAATACTAATTAATGTGCAGAAAATACTGTGCTTTGAATGAAATACTAATTAATGTGCAGAAATACTGTGCTTTGAATGAAATACTAATTAATGTGCAGGAAATACTGTGCTTTGAATGAAATACTAATTAATGTGCAGGAAATACTGTGCTTTGAATGATATACTAATTAATGTGCAGAAAATACTGTGCTTTGAATGAAATACTAATTAATGTGCAGGAAATACTGTGCTTTGAATGAAATAATGTGCAGGAAATACTGTGCTTTGAATGATATACTAATTAATGTGCAGGAAATACTGTGCTTTGAATGAAATACTAATTAATGTGCAGGAAATACTGTGCTTTGAATGAAATACTAATCAATGTGCAGGAAATATTGTGCTTTGAATGAAATACTAATGAAAGAAGCATGAAACTAATTCATACAAACAATCCAAATGGACAAAGTTTGTCAGAATTGTTTTGAAACCCTCTGCCACTTATTAGTAAACAAATGAGAGCCAAATCAAACTGTACAGATGTGTAGATTGATCTGGATTTACACGAGTTATAAATACCCTATGGCTGGTTTTCTTACAGATTGAATCAACTTAACCCTTTCCCACATACAACAATACACCACTTTTTAAACCTTCTTAGCCAAAATATAGATCTTTGTAAATGAAATTTTGAATTTGAATAGAGATTAAATCATTTTGACAAAAAGGAGAAATTGTCATGTCTCATTCTGCCTCAATGTATTCAAAATTCGTCTTTTTCAGATGCTCTATTCATCTGCAAGTGGGAAAGGGTTAACATATGATAAAAATCATTTTTTGTCACACAGGAACAGACATTCAACCTCAAGGACAGCCATGTGGCACAGGAATCACTGAAAGAGCAGCCCGCGAACTGGGCCTTAAACCTGGCACTGCTGTGAGCATTGGCATGATAGATGCTCATTGTGGAACCTTAGGTAGGTCTCCTTTGGTGATCCCTTTAGATGCCATTTGTTTTCATGTAAAAGGAGCAGCTACGTTGTATTGAAATATTCGAGATATATTAACCTGATCACTCAAACTGACACTCTCTGACACAGCCTGACACTTCTGCAGCAGATGAATTTTTAAAACGTTGTGGGAAAAGGAGAAATTGCTCATGATGAGCAATTCCTCGTTTTGCCACAATGTTTTCAGCTCTATTCAATGATTACACTTTCATTAAGAGATTTTCCCTAGGTGTTTTTTCAAAGTCTTTTCAAAGATTTGTTTTATGTTGAAAAAGGATTGATTTAAAATTCCTTTGCAGAATAAAAGATGTATGTAACAGAGACAAACATGTTTTTAAAACCGTTGTGAAACAGTATGGGAAAGGGATAAGTTTATTAGTCTATATTGTAAGAATGTTTACAGAAATCATCTAATGCAAGTTATTAGTTGCCTGCTTTAGAGGCAGTGATACCTACATGTATCTATATTTCAACAATGGGGGAACAGATAATGTTTGCAGAAAACTTTTGAAAAAAAGCATTTTCACATTTTCTTGCCATTGTTTAGTGCACCTGAGAACAAAGTGCTCGAGGTGAGTTATTGTGATCGCCCTATGTCGGGCATCCGTCATCCGACCTTCAACATCTTCTCCTCTGTAACCAGTAGGTCAGTTCGGATGAAACTTCACAGAAACATCCTCTCAATGTCCTCCCCAAAATCGATTTTCAAATTAATTTGTAGAAATGTTCCTTGGATGACCATCTGTTAGATTACTACAAGCCAGGTTGATTTGTCTTAAAATATGTCCGCCATATAGTGAAAACTTTAAAATATTTCCAAATAATTTTGTAGAAATGTTACTTGGATGAACCTCTTATCAGATTTCTGTTGATTGGTCCAAAGTCGTAGCTGCCAGGGGGCTGGGCTGTTTTGCATTATATGGCTTTAGTGAAAACTTTAAAATTCTTCTTCTCAGAAAGTATCTTGGAGATTTCCAATTAATTTTGTAGGAACGTTTCTTGGGTAACCCTCTTTGAGATTCCTTTAAGCCATGTTGATTGGTTAAAAAACATTGCTGCCAGGGTGAAGTTGGGTGTTTTGCCTTAATAATCCTCTTCTCCAAAAGTATCTGACTGTTTTCCAAATAGTTATGTAGAAATGTACCTTGGGTGACCTTCTAACTGAATTTGCCAATTTTTCTTCAATTATGTTTTTATACGATGGGTAAATGATCAATCCAGGCAAATGTTTGAGTATTAATATGTAAATATATGCACATCCAGGTTGTTTGGGCTGTGTTCCAAAAGACGAAGACTTCCCAGTACCCCCCTTACAGAACAGACTGGCCATGATTAGTGGGACATCAACATGTCATATGGCTGTAAGTACAGGGCATCCCCTTTGTTATAATTTCCCTGTACCTTTCTAACAGAACAGACTTGTCATTATAAATGGAATAACAACATACACATATCATGTGGCTGTATAATATAGAGAATTCCACTTAACCCTTTCCCTCATATAGACGCTTTCTGATGCCTCTGCAGCAGACGGCTTTTTGAAAACATAGTGACAAAAGAAGAAATTGCTCAAAACGAGCAATTTCTGCTTTTGCCACAATGTTTTCAACTTTTAGTCACAGGTTATCCATTCATTTATGAAGAATTGTCGTATGAGGGAAAGGGTTAATTGCATAACCTTTCTGCTCATTTTTGCATTTAAACACATTTTGATATAACTGAAAAATTATTTAAAGCGGCGTAAAACACCAAAACAAACAATCTACTCAATCATTGTACTTTCAATTGCAGACTTTAAGATTTTCCACATTATTAGCAGGTTGATTTGAATTCATTAATGCAGATTAATTGTATATGGGAAAGGATTGACAAACGTTATGTCTCTTGGATTTTGACTACTTTTAGGCAGGATATGGCCATGTGTAACACAATGGATTTGTTTATTTTTAGATCATTTCAGCCAAATCTCAAGATAATCTATTCGGATCTCTCTCTGTCCATTTTCCATCCAGCATTAAATTTTACTTTCAAATGACATTTCCTAAAACATTGGACCAATTTCCGCCAAACGTTACAGGAATGTTCATTTGGTGGTACTCTTTCAAAAGTGTTCAAAGATTTAAATTGTATGCAGAACTTTGGTTGCTGCGACATCAGAAAGAAATGGGGGATGCCCGAACTTTAAAATTTTAAAACATTGTTTGATCCAGTTGAGTGAAGCCGATCTGTTTGTACCAGGAGTCTGGGGTCCATTTTGGTCTGCTATTTTGCCAGGAATGTGGACAGCTGAGGGTGGACAGAGTGCTGCTGGAAAACTGGTATGTATTTATTTCTGAGCAGTGATCCAGGAAAACGAACCTTTACATAATTACTGCATGTGTGGGAAAAGACTGTACATTAATTCTAAGGATCCAAATGGATACTGCTCTACAGAACTTTCTTGAAACCTTATTTGAACAATTGACTAACAGTGCAGAGCCAGATCAGAGTGCAGATCTTTTAGGAAAAGAAAAGTATTTCTTGTAAACTGGATATGTAATTGAGTTTTAAACATTCTTGGATGAGGATGAATTGCTGTAGAGCAGCTATGATATATCTTAAGATTAAACTTTTACCTAATGTCACATTTTTGCATTTTCTGCTGTGAAAGCTCTAAGGAAAAATGCTCAACATCTGGAAAATTGACATCTTAACCCTTTTCCCCATACAGCCAATTTTGAGCAGATGATTTTGAAAACATTTAGGTAAAAATATGGGAAAACCTCTATAAATAAATAGAGTTGAAAAAACTGTGACAAAAGAGAAATTGCTCATCATGCTTATGCTATGTTAATAATAAAGTTAGACAAAAAAAATGCTTGTCTTGAGCAATTTCTGCTTTTCTCACATTTATTCAAAAGTTACCTGGAATCAGAAATAATTTGTATTAGCGTAAATGTGAAACCATTGCCTCATCAAAAGACAGCAGCAGACTACTTTGAAAGCATCTTTAAAGTATTATTATTGAACAGGGTAGAAACATTGTAGTTAAAGGAGAACTTGGTTATCATGAGAAATTACTTCTTATTTCAATCATGTTTACAAAATATGTCTCCTGCAGATGCATCTAAATGTGTCTGCTGGTGGGAAAGGGCCAGTAAGGGGTTAATTTTGGTTCTATTTCAGATTGACTTTGTTGTCACAACACACAGTACATATCATGAGTCAAAACAAAAGGCAGATAAACAGTAGGTATATCTGAGTCTGTTCATGAGAAAAGTTATAAATTGGCCTTTATGAACAGTGCAGATCCAGGTCAACCTGTGTGTGTTCACACAATCTGAGCAACATCATCCACACTGTTCATATATTACTTACATAAGTTTGTTTGAAGTTTCTGTCAACTTGTATTGATTCCATTAACCCTTAACCCTTTCCCTCATACGACAATTCTGCAGCAGACGACTTTGAACTTATTTGTCAAAAGATAGAAAATCTCTACAATTGAATGGATTACTTATGACTAAAAGTGGAAAACATTGTGGCAAAAGGAGAAATTGCTCGTTTTGAGCAATTTCTTCTTTTGTCACTATGTTTTCAAAAAGCTGTCTGCTGCAGAGGCGTCAGAAAGCATCTATATCAGGAAAAGGGTTAAGATGGAGTAGATGTACAAGGTGATCTGAATCTACACCATTCAGCAATGCCAACTTGTACCTTTTCCCTTGGACAAGCTCATATAAACAAAATGAGTTAAATCAAGTTATACTTATACACCCGGTTGATGGTTTTCATGTTTGCTTAACCCTTTCCCTCATACGACAATTCTGCAGCAGACGACTTTGAACATATTTTGTCAAATAATGGAAAATCTCTATAATTGAATGGATAACCTATGACTAAAAGTGGAAAACATTGTGACATTCTTCTTTTGTTACTATGTTTTCAAAAAGCTGTCTGCTGCAGAGGCTTCAGAAAGCGTCTATATGAGGGAAAGGGTTAAACTTATTGCTTAGAAAGACAGGATATGTTGTATGGAGTACTGGTTTGGAATTTTACCTTTGAAATAACATTGTTTTTGACGTCAAAACATACATATTTGCAACAATGATAGTTTGGTTAAAGAGTTCACTCCATCCGTGATGATATGAATTCCATACATCTGCCGTGGCAATTTACATAACATAATGCGAATTAAAATCAAAATTTCACTAGAATATTTTAATTAATGTTTAGTAATTTCTAATCTATTAAAATTTCACCCAAGAGATATTTTGAAACTTATGTAATTCAGAACATTCTACCTTTTTTCAAAGCAGTTATCTCATTTCATTACAGGAACATCAGCATTTATGAATATTTGTACCAAGTTCTAGTCAAGAAAAGTCATCAGCTTGGTCTCTCTAGTCTGTCACAATTAACCAAAGATTTACATGTCTGGCCAGATTTCCATGGCAACAGATCACCACTCGCAGATCATAACCTTAAAGGAATGGTCAGTAGTAATTTGTAACCAGGTTTTCACTAAAGCTGATATAAGATCCATTATATCACTGAAAAATGAAATCTATTTCCATTCTAATACGTAATAATTAAAAGGGATACAACTAAGGGGGAACTATGTTCTGTGTGCAAAAAATGAAAGCTAAATAGCAAGGCGGACATTGACCTTGACTCGCTAAAAAAGGAAAACACATGTTTTTATTAGCTCACCTGAACACAAAGTGCTCAAGGTGAGTTATTGTGATCGCCTCCGGCTTGCTTCGTTTATAGAAATTTTCGTCTAAATGTTTATAAAGTTGTATTGCAGATTTGTTGTATGTTGGGAAAAGGTTAAATCAACTGATGAAAAACAGTTATAGCTTATAATAGAAAACATAACTTTGATTCTTAGTTGAAACCATTTTTTGAAGTGGGAAATAGTTTTTCTTTGTGGGAAATATCTATATTTCCCAAACTGTTCTAAACAGTACAGTCATATTGTTGGCATTAGAGTAAGGATTGAATATTTCAGCACTGTTCTTTCATTTTCTAGATGTGTGGGATGACTTTACAAGCTGATGAGGAAAGCCTTGCTCTCGTCTACTTAGCTACAGTGCAAGCATTAGCGGTAAATACAGTGTTTTTATATAAAACTGTTTTTTTTAGATTAAAAGATATATCATAATGGAAAACGTTTTCCATGTTATTGATTACTTTTCACATACAACAAATAAAAATGAAATGAAAAATTTAATAAGATTTTAAAAAAACAGGCAAAGGGGTTCAATTTTTTTTCGACATTATCCTTTTCCCACATATAGACGCTTTTTGACACCTCTGCAGCAGACGACTTTTGAAAACATTCTGACAAAAGGAGAAATTGCTCAAAACCTTTTTCAGTTATTATACCTACATTTTTAGTGATTTACTGTGTTCTTGGTTAGATCATTTCAAATTCTTCTGCTGAAGATTTGATGCATGTGAGAATGGGGGGTTAAATTACCATTAGTACAATTACGTGCAGATTCATTTGCTATTGAGAAAGGGTTAGATGCCTCTGTAGCAGGCAGCTTTCGGAAACATTGTAGGTAAAGATTAGAATGCTGGTAATTAGCAATTACTCCATGTACCACAATGTTTTCTTTTTTATTGTGACAGTGTACATTTGGCTACATCCCTGATCGTACATGTCTTATTTTGTACTCACGTTCATGTATATGTCTTGTATATACTATGTGTTTGTCTTTGATTGTCTCGTGCCTATGTGAGTATTTGTTAGTGTGAAAGCGTGTGAGATAGTTCTCCTTCTACCGCCTTAAACCACATTATCTTATTTCAATTCTTGTCTTGCATTTTCGGTCTGCTCTGTGACCAGTTAACATGTATACTTAACTCTTTTATAGAGAATTTCAATTAACTTATAAGTAATAAGATACAAGATGCTCTGGTAAGATTATATTCTTCATTCATTCTGAATATTAGTATTGTAATTATTGTAATGTAGGAAGACAACTATTGCTGTGTACTGGTAACTTGTTTAAAAGCAAATATAATGATTTTGATGTCCCTACAGTGTGTCACTTCTGAAATATTGTGGAATAGAAAAGTTGGTCAATACAATCAAAATGAGACTTTCTAGTTTACCAAAATGTTTCATGTTCCTCTTCAAACGCTGTAAAAGCAAACACCTTTAAAAGTAATATATCAGGTGAATTGCTAAATACATGTTAACTGGTATTTTGAACATGATCATGTTTGCCTTGATTTCAGTATGGGACCAAACATATTATAAGTGAGATGAACAGATGTGGTCATCAAATATCTGTGATATACATTTGTGGAGGACTGAGGAAAAATGCACTTTACATACAGACACATGCTGATATAACAGGTATTGTCATATGACTTAACCCCCCTTTCCCACATACAACAAATCTGCAGTAGACGACTTATAATTGTTTTGGCATTTTTTTTTGAAAATCTCAATAAATGAATGTATAATTATTGAATGAAGTTGAAAACATTGTCGCAAAAGGGGAAATTGCTTGTTTTGAGCAATTTCTCTTTTTAGCTCACCTGAGCTTTGCTCAAGGTGAGTTATTGTGATCGCCTTTTGTCCGGCGTCCGGCGTCCGTCGTCCGTCGTCCGTCGTCCGTCAACTTCTTCTCCTCAGTAACCAGTGGGTCAATTTGGATGAAACTTCACAGAAAGCATCCTCTCAATGACCGTACCAGAATTCCTTCAAATTTTTGGGATCCATGCAAAATTCTGGTTTCCATGGCAACGAAACCGAAAAAACTTCAAAATTCTTCTTCTCCCAAACTGGTTGGCAGATTTTCAAATAATTTTGTAGAAATGTTCCTAAGATGACCCTCTATCAGATTCCTTCAAGCCATGTTGATTGGTCGAAAAACATGGCCGCCAGGGGGGGCGGGGCTATTTTGCCTTATATGGCTATAGTGAAAACTTAAAAAATCTTCTCCTCCGAAAGTGTCAGGCCAATTTTCAAATAATTTTGTAGAAATGTTCCTTGGGTGATCCTCTATCAGATTCCTTCAAGCCATGTTGATTGGTTGAAAAACATGGCCGCCAGGGGGGGCGGGGCTATTTTGCCTTATATGGCTATAGTGCAAACTTAAAAAATCTTCTCCTCCAAAAGTGTCAGGCCGATTTTCAAATAATTTTGTAGAAATGTTCCTTGGGTGATCCTCTATCAGATTCCTTCAAGCCATGTTGATTGGTCAAAAAGCAAGGCGGCGGGGCTATTTTGCTTTTTATGGCTATAGTGAAAACTTAAAAAATCTTCTCCTCCATAAGTGTCGGGCCGATTTTCAAATAATTTTGTAGAAATGTTCCTTGGGTGACCCTCTATCAGATTCCTTCAAGCCATGTTGATTGGTCGAAAAACATGGCCGCCAGGGGGCGGGGCTATTTTGCCTTATATGGCCAAAGTGAAAACTTAAAAAATCTTCTCCTCCGAAAGTGTCAGGCTGATTTTCAAATAATTTTGTAGAAATGTTCCTTGGATGACCCTCTATCAGATTCCTTCAAGCCAAGCTGATTGGTCGAAAAACATGGCCACCAGGGGGGGCGGGGCTATTTTGCCTTATATGGCTGTAGTGAAAACTTAAAAAATCTTCTCCTCCAAAAGTGTCTGGCCGATTTTCAAATAATTTTGTAGAAATGTTCCTAGGGTGACCCTCTATCAGATTTCTTCAAGCCAAGTTGATTGGTCGGAAACTTTGGCTGCCATGGGGCGGGGCTTATATAGCTAAAGTGAAGAAAAAAAAATCAGGTGAGCGATTCCAGGGCCATCATGGCCCTCTTGTTGTCACAATCTTTTCAAAAGTCGTCGGCTGCAGAGGGCGTCAGAAAGCGTCTATATCAGGGAAAGGGTTAAATCTTGAAGAATGGAAATACATGTATTTGCATTTTCCCACCTGCAGACACATTTTGATGCATCAGCTGCAGACAATTGTCGAAAACTTAACATACAGTCGCATGCAGTTATAACGGGTATTGTCATGCTAGTTTTATCTTGAAGACGACACTTGTTAACATGGCAATATGAGAAATTACTGATAATGATTTCAGTATTGGACCAAACATATTATAATTGAGATGAAAGGATGTGGTCATCAAATATGTTTGTGGAAATGATGAAAAATGCACTTTACATACAGAAACATGTTGATATATCAGGTATTGTCATGTGAGGTATATCTTGAAGAGTGGAAAAACATTTATTAACCTTTTTCCAACTGCTGACGCATTTTGATAGATCTGCTGCAGACAACTTTTGAAAACAGTGTGGCTAAAGGAGAAATTGCTCATAAAATGAGCATTTTCTCCTTTTGCCACAATGGTTTTCAACTCTATTCTGTATTTACACTTGCATTTAGAGAGTTTTTCAATATTTCAAAAAATGTACAATATGTTTCAAAGTAGTTTGCTGCAGATTTGTTGTTTGTGGGAAAGGGCCAACTTGTTTCAAAATTGATAACATTGTCAGAAAAGGAGATTTTTCATGATGAGGAAATTCTCTTTTACAATGTTTTCAGAAAGCAGCTGCAGATAACTTATATTGCCCATTCCCACATTCAGAATGCAGTTAAAATATTTGCAGTAGACAACTATTTAAAACATGCTGGGAAAAGGAAACATTGCTCATGATGATTTTTTCTACTTGAATCTAAAAATGAACATTCATTTAGAGAGATTTCCCCCCTCAATGTTTTCATTTGTAATAAAGTACATGACTGTAAAAAATTAAATTTCATATAATGGGTCTTGTCATCCTTTTTCAGGTTTTCCTGTTGTCGTGCCAGATGAAGAAGAGTCTGTGTTGCTAGGGGCGGCCATATTGGCTGCTAGCGCCGCCAAACATTATCCATCTGTTCAGGACGCAATGAAAAATATGTGTGGTACTGGTCAAGTGACCTTGCCAAATCAACTTAATACAGGGTTTGTGAATTGCTTGACAAATTACCCTAATCCTAATGTTTGTGAACTCTTTTCCACCTGCGGACGCATTTTGACTCGTTTGAAGCAGATGATTATTGAAAATATTGTGACAAAAGGAGAAATTGCTCATTATGAGCAATTCCTCCTTTTGTCACAATCTTTTCAACTCAATTAAAAACTCATACTTTAATTGTATTCGTCTGCTGCGGATTTGTTGAATGTGGGAAAGTGTCAAGACTTCCCTGTAAGCTGTATGATGAAAATGATTTAAAAAAATGACAAGTAAATTGAATAAGGTGTTTTCAGGTTACACAGAATTATTTGTGATTAAAGAAAGTACAGGTATATCTCCTCATGATAATCAATCTTTCTCCTGGCGACTTTTGATGCCTCCAACATCAGATGATTTGAGCCACAGTACTTGCTATCAATTCAAAGGTTGTGCGTTTGAACCCCAGCTCAGCCATATTCTTTCCGACGTTTGAAAAAATGTCAATGCGACTGGCATCATTCCTCTTCCACAAATGGGCTTACATTACAGTCTATGTGGAAAAGCAGCTAATTTCTTGGAAAAAAATGTTAAGTAGAGTACTGGTGAGAGAAAACCAGGTAAAAACATAAGTAGGTGAACTGGTCCGCTTTCTGACGCCTCTGCAGCGGACAGCTTTTTGAAAACATAGTGACAAAAGAAGAGATTGCTCAAAATGAGCAATTTTTCCTTTTGACACAATGTTTTCCACTTTAAGTCATAGGTTATCCATTCAATTAAAGAGATTTACTATATTTTGACAAAATATGTTCAAAGTCGTCTGCTGCAGAATTGTCGTATGAGGGAAAGGGTTAACTCCAATCAATGAATCAACAGCGGTTTTAAAACATTGTCATTGCTCAAAACAAGAAAACTTTTTCAGATCTCTACAGTATTTTCAATTCTTGCTTCTTAACTCTTTCAGCGCCAAAGGCAATATTCAGGTTTTTGCAAACAATACTGATTCAGGCGAGTCAGCTCGTAACAAGCTGTCTCATCTGAAATCAGCATTGTTTGCCTTTTAGTTATCAAAATAGTCCAAAATTGTATTATATGAGAAATGGAGACGCCCGATTTCGAACATGGAAGAGTCTACTTTAAACAATTCGGCGCTGAAAGAGTTAATAAAAATTTCCAAATTTCTAGATGATACATCTTTTTCCGTCAGATATTTTCAAAGCAGACAACACTAAATATACCACTTGTGATAGGTTAACAGTTAACATTGAAATTTGTACTTTCACCAAAACTTACTTACAATGACCTCTAAATCAAGCAAATGATAATTGAGAAAACAATTTACTAATCCTTTTCTGTGGACAGACAACTGTTCATTTCTTTGCAGGTAAGTGATTTTAAAACATTGTGGGAAAAAAGACAAATTGCTCAGTAACCCTTTCCCATGTACAGACACTTTGACACTTCTGCAGCAGAAGACTTTTGTAAACATTGTAGCAAAAGGAGAAATTTGCTCATAATGAGGTATTTCTTCTTTTGCCACAATGTTTTCAACTCTTTCATTGATTATTCTTTGATTTATGGACATTTTTTTCACAATTTACCTAGATATTTACAAAGCCGTCTGCTGCAAATTTGTTGTACGTTAGAAAGGGTTCAAATGTTAACAACCTTGAATCCAAACTAAATATTTACTTTACAAGATATTGCATTTTTCCTCATCTTACAAAAAGTTCTCAAATTCAAATGGACTGAATTTATTCATTTCATGTTTTTCTATTGATACTATTTTGATTACAGGTTTCATGACAGGAAGTATAAAGTATTTCTACAGATGTATCAACATCAGAGACAGTATCAGCAGATCATGGAGTGTGAAAGTTCATGATGACAACGATATCATATATAGACGCATTTTGACGCCCCTGCAGTAGATGACTTTTAAAAAACATTGTGACAAAAGGAGAATTACTCAAAACCATCGATTTCTCGCTTTGCAACAATGTTTCCATATTGTTTTGTCTTTATGTTTACAAAGTTGTCTGCTGAATAATTGTTGTATGTGGGAAAGGGTTAATTTATTAATTAACATTGATAAACATAAAAAGGTGTTATGGTTAATGTTTCACTGATACAGACTTTTTGCTCAAGATTGTATTTTTAACCCTTTCCCTCATATAGATGCTTCCTGACGCCTCTGCAGCAGACAGCTTTTTGAAAACATAGCGACAAAAGAATAAATTGCTCAAGACGAGCAATTTCTCCTTTTGCCACAATGTTTTCCACTCTAAGTCATAGGTTATCCATTCAATTATAGAGATTTTCCATATTTTAACAAAATATGTTTAAAGTTATCTGCTGAAGAATTGTCATATGAGGGAAAGCGTTAAAGGAAGAGTTTTAATTGTATAAACCCTTTTGACATACCGAGAATCAGCAGCAGACGACTTTTAAATCATCTAGGCAAAAACTTGGAAAATTGCTATATAGGATGGTACAATTGCTTTAAAAAATTGGAAAACAAAGTGGGAAAAGGAAGAATTGCATGTTTTCAGCAATTTCTCCTTTTGTCACAATGTTTTCGAAAATCATCTGCTGCAGAGGCATTGGAAAACATCTCTATGTGGGAAACGGTTAAACCATTTTCTTGATATGTATGTTTACCCTTTCCCACATACAGACACACTTTAACATGTTTTACAGCAGACAACTTTTGCCGCAATGATTTCAATTCTTTACAATAGATGTACATGTAGTTTGTTAGTAGAGATTTTACAGAATTTTTCCTAGATGTTTTCAAAGTTTTGTGCTGCAGATATTTTAGTGCATGCAAGATTTTTCCAATTAAAAAACTACTTGAGAAAATGATATCTCTGGAACATTGAATATAGAATTTTGATATCGACTTTAAATACTGTGGGAAAAGTAGAACATTCTTATTCTAAGCAATTTTTTCTTATTCCATAATTTCTATGGAAAAACAAGCAATTTTCTACTACATATATTCAGATAATTATTTAATCGGTTTAAATATTTCTCCATTATGCCTATATGCTAGTGATGTTATCCCTTTTGCACGTGCAGACACCTATGAAGCAGACGACTTTTGAAATCCTTGTGTCAAAATGGGAAATTGCTCATAGCACACAATTTCTTCTTTTGCCATGATGGTTTTAACTCAATTCAATAATCATGCTTTCAATTATAGAGATTTTCCTTATTTTTGCTTACATGTTTTCAAAGTAGTCTGCTGCGGATTTGTTGTATAAGGGAAAGAGTTAAAAGTATTTGTCAATTGTCATACAATGTACATTTTAATATGAAATTTTGACATTGAAGTTTAAGAATTAAGTTAAAAAAATAAATAAATTATATTACATCATTTGTTTCAAGAGCTTTCATAATTAGAGTCACCAATGCATACATTTGTATACCTATCACACCATGCAATAAAAGACTTCTTTGTCATAGAAAGGGTGGGTAGGACAGATCTAGTCCGGTGTCCAACCACAGTGCTGGAAGCTCCTGTATTTTCACTGACTGGGAGTGGATCAACGGCGGGTGTCACAGCCCAGTATGCTGTATTGAGTTCGCAGGGCAGTAAACAGGTTACTTCCCCTGAGGAACAAGATGTCGATGTACCGGAAACAAAACAGGACTCGCCGATCGTCAGGCTAAGAATACCACATTGAGCTCTCCTATAGCCCTGAACTATTTACCTTTCCATAGTCATGGCGCGCATCAGCACTTGCAGGAAGTAGAACGGTGACACACAACACAGGAACATGAACGATAGTGACTTGGCATAGTTTGGTGAATGCTTCAACCTAGTTCTACATTCAGCACTTATTGGAGCAGTTGAGAGTAAGCTGTGTGCACTACCTACACTCGCCTTTGTCCTAGGGAAGGACATATTTGAATTTGAGAAGAAACCCAATCTCTCAAGCTCACCACCAGTTCCTTAAAGATGACTGCGAAATATAGTAGACCCGAGTAGAACTGAGGTCCCTAATGATTAATGGATTGGTTGGGTTTAACGCTGTTCTCAAAAGCAATTCAGTCATATCAAGGCGGCCAGTTCACCTACCCATGTGTTTCCTGGCTTGCTCACACCAGTACTCCACACAAGTATTTTCGAGCAACTGAATGTTTTTCCACCTATTGGCCCATTGGTGGAAGACGAATGACGCCTGTCACATTGACTTTTGTCAAACGTCGGGAAGCTTGTTGGTCGAGCTGGGGTTCGAACTCACAACCCCTTGATTGACAGCCCAAGTCGCTACCGACTGAGATACCGGGGCTCGGCGATGGCCCTGAGGATGAGGTATATATGTCCAATCGATGTAGAGAGAGATAAGTTATTGTGCAACTCGGAGAACAGATAAGATGTAGCTTACCAATGCTAAGAGAGTGAAACTTAAAAGGAGGGAACAGGCGAACAAAGAGATCAGCTTTTACACCAAGCCAATACAAGTTTACGAAGGACTTTATGAGTGAAGAGACGTCAGGAAAGCTGGAGAGTAGTCGGGTGAGACTGAAGATTATCTGAGGGAAACCCATTCTGACACAGATCGTAGCAGAACCCTGAGAGAATGCAGTGGAGCATCCTGTCATCCAAGTAGATATGTAGGAACCGACATGGAATTAAATCAATGCAGTCGTAAAAAAAGGCGCGCGCTTGTTTTGCACCAAGTCCCAGTGGCATCCCATACAATGTACGAGAATATAAGAAGTGCCCAGAATGTTTGCGTGTGGTATGGAGGAAGAGAACTGTTTCGGAATGCTGGCAGCAGGCGGGGGGTTCTATGGTTGAAAGAAAGATGAAAGCCAAGACCGTCAAGCAATTTCGAACCATGTCGTTGCTGAGTGTGGAAGGGACGATGTTTTTTTTCATCTTAGCAAAGCGAATGACAACCTACATGATAGAAATCTAGTATGTAGATATTTAGAAAAGAGGAACTCCTGGATTCTCTGGCTGTGTCGAGCACACCAGTGCACTAACACAACTGCTACATCAGGCAAGAATTGACCACAAAGTCCTTACTGTAGTATGGCATGATCTAGCCAACGCATTTAACTCTATTCCTCATCAGCTAATTAAAGTTGCCTTCTAGCACTACCACGTTCCAGATAATGTCAGTAACCTTATTCTGAGCTACTTCAGTAACATGCATCTGAGCTTCTCATTTGCCAGATTTACAACGAACTGGAGACTTCTCGAGAAGGGGATTACAAATGCATGTACCTTTTCTGTCATCTGGCTTGTCATAGCCATGAACAAGATCATTAAACCAGCAGGGAGGGAAGGAATCAAGAGGCCCACTTACCAACACCGGCATCAGCCTTCCATCCAATAGGGAATTCGTGGATGACATGACGCTCACCTCAGAAACACACATGCATGCGAGATTGATTCTAAAATATCTCGAGTAGACAGTGTCGTGGACACGGATGCTGTTCCAGCCAGGAAAGTTAAGGTGATTGGTAGTTAAAAAGTCACGGACAAGTTCAAATTGTTCATACAGCGCGAGGCATGGATAGTCTTGGCTAGATTCATCTGGCCATTGATGGTGAACTAAACCCACTTCAGCACAGTTGAAATGTTGCAGCGGTTGGTTAGCAAGCATCGGGGGAAGTGGTTAGGCCTACCACCATCATTCACCAGTATCGGTCTATTTGGTAAGTAAAAAAACCCTGCAGATGCCCATAAACACCCTCGTCGAGGAATTCGAAGTTGCTACTAACACTAAGAGACTCAAATGGCGAGAAGACCAGTGGTTTATATATAGACGTAAGAACAGGGAGGAAATGGTCAGTAAGTCGGGCAGTATATCAAGCTGAAAGCAGTCTCAAGCACCAGGACATAGAAGGTTCAAACAACAGGGGCAAAGAATGATTGGGTTCTAGACCCCATCAGCGGTTGGAGAAAGCTGACAAAACGGAGAGAAGGGCTGCTCTACGGTACATACAGTAGTTGGAAGGGAGGAAGAGGATGAGGAGACAGGGTCATAAAATGTCGACAAAGTGGAACATATTAGAGAGGAAAATTACCTGGAGTTGTGGAGTTACAAGCCACTTTAACTGTGTTTCCTTCTCCGACCCGTGTACATGTTGCTCTCTCCGGATATTTTGAAGCAATAGATGCTCTCAGAATACCACAACTGCGCACTGTGTGATAACATGGGATCGTTGCGCCACATTTTGTCATCGAGCCTAACAACTGTATCACAAGGGAGGAATAGATGGCGTCAAGACAGGTAAATCGTGAGAAGGCAGAAATCCTATAGAATGAGAGGCCCCTGAAGCAGAATCAACTTCGTGAGAGAAGTGGAGAAGATGTCAATAAGCGCCAGTTGTGCCATTGTTGGAAGCCATTGAGCTGGCAAATGTTGGTGGACCTAGGGAGGAAGTTGAAGATCCCTGAAGACCCACACGAACCTCTGGCCAGACGTTTTTGTGGAGCTAACTGTCCCCTGGAAGAAGAGAGAATATGAGGCGTATGAGCAAGAAAAGGAAAAATACCAAGACTTGGCTCAAACTTGAAGGGACAGATGCTGGAAACATGGGTCTTCCCAGTACAGGTTAAGTGTAGAGGATTTCCATCACAGTCAGTGTGGAGAATGCTGACATCAAGGGAAGAGTCCGTAAGATTCTTGGGAAAGCTTTATTGTTTATTTCCTCAAATTCTGACTATTATGATATAGAAACAAAACACAAATTCATAGACAAAATGAAAAGAAAACATGGAAGAGATATATATACAAATGAACTGACATGAATATAAACAAACACAAAGTGAATTGATGCTATTGAAAAAACCCACAAAATAATGAGAAAAATAGACAACATGTAATGATATGGAAAATGCAAACATACATACGAAGTTGGCTCTGGCTATGACGCAGTGAACCAACTTGGCAGGCAACAAAGACGAGATAGTGACTGATCAACACTATCTGCCCCGCCATCGAGAGGGTGTTCCGGGATAAGGGGCGAAACACCCAGTGTGAGATGGGAAACTGGCTAATGACGCAGTGTAACTCTCTATCTTCACAACAATGTATGTCCAACATTCTAGTTGTAATCTGCTATAGTCTTGCATGACTGCACTTTTTGCGCCCCCCCCCCCCCCCCCCCCCCCCCCCTTTCTCACCTGCAAAATAACTGCAGTTGAAGACTTTCAAAACAGTAATGCAAAAAGAAACTACACAAATGAAAGGTTCATTATAAAACTTAACTGAAAACGTTTTGGCAAAAGAAGTATTTGCTTATAATGCGCGATTTGTCCTCTTACAACAATATGCTGCAGATGCAACTAAAAGCATTCGAGAATAAACACGAATGATAATATTAAGCTCGTTGTTAAAAGGCCTGTGTAGTTCAGAAGTCATGCAATTCTATGATGTTTAATGAATACTAGCTGAACCACAGCTTCATATTCCCCAGTTAATCAAAAGTAGAAATTGCTCATCCAATAGTGTTTTCAACTCTTTTCAATAACACAGAGACACTATATTACAGTATTACAGTTTCAATTCAATTTCTTTATTCAAGTATTTAGTACTTTAGTATTTTACTATTTACAAATAATACAATAAGAATGACACAATTGGAGTGAGTTACATTACCGAAACCGTTTCGTTGAGATATATTCTTAAATATTGAAAAAAGTGATATGATTACAAAACATACGAGTTAGCTATTCAGTGTTCGAAGATATAATTCATTTTTTTAGACGTTCGAAACCCTCAGATCAAATATAGTGTCCCTGAATAACATTACTTTCATTTATTTACTTATATTTGCTTTGAAGTTTTCAGAGTTGTCTTGTCTGCATCAGTTGCGTTCTATGCCTGAAAGTGTTAATACAGTTAACTTTTAATCTGTCTTCTGTAAATGGCTTTTGAAAACATCATGGGGAAAAGAGAAACTGATGATCGGACTATTTTTTTCATATTTCCTTCGGGAGTGAGTTACATTACCGAAACCGTTTCGTTGAGATATATTCTTAAATATTGAAAAAGTGATATGATTACAAAACATACGAGTTAGCTATTCAGTGTTTGAAGATATAATTCATTTTTTTAGATGTTCGAAACCCTCAGATCAAATATAGTGTCCCTGAATAACATTACTTTCATTTATTTACTTATATTTGCTTTGAAGTTTTCAGAGTTGTCTTGTCTGCATCAGTTGCGTTCTATGCCTGAAAGTGTTAATACAGTTAACTTTTAATCTGTCTTCTGTAAATGGCTTTTGAAAACATCATGGGGAAAAGAGAAACTGATGATCGGACTATTTTTTCATATTTCCTTAAGAAAAGAAGCCTATCCCACACGCAAATCTGCTTTGAAAACACCAAGCTACCCCTCCCCCACCCCGATTTTTTTGTAATGAAAGACAAAATTTGAAAAAAAATGAGGCAAAATGCTGTCAGTTTTTAAAAAAAATGTCTGTTCAGTGCTACAAGTGCGTCTTCACGTTGGAAAGGGTTATTCAGACATTTTATTTGTATTATTGTGTTACATGAGTATCTCTAAACCTCTACTTGGTAATAGTCAACACTAGTTACCTCTCCAGCAGACGAAATGTTGTTGGGGGGAAATGAGGATATGTATCACGTAGAAATTCCTCAAATAGAGCAGTTCTTTCAACTCTGTAATAAATGATGTATAGTAAGTAAGTAATAATCTTTATTTACACTGTCTCATCTTTGTACATACAATTTAACATTTATAACATAAATTATACAATACAAAATAAAAGTATAGTGCCACTCCGAATCTTAGTTATAAGAGATGATGAATTAATTTAAACATAATTACATTTTAATTATAACGGTGCAGAGAAATATATACATATTTGTATACTCACATATATATTTATGTATACATATAGAGAAAATATATATACATATTTGTATACTCACATATATATTTATGTATACATATAGAGAAATATATACATATAGAGAAATATATACATATTTGTATACTCATATATATATTCATGTATACATATAGAGAAAATATATTGATATTAAAGGTGTTATCTAGTAAATAATATTTTGGCGTTTTTGTAAAATATTAAAGCTGGTTTTGGTACAAATTCTTATAAAATCTACATTTGAAAATAAGAAGCAAAATGTATTATCATCAGACATAGATTTGAAATTGACATTATAAGCATAGTGGCTTTGTTGAAAATATCGTGTCTAAAACCACTGTAAACTGGGCAATTAAACCAGAGACATATAAACACATATATGTCTCTGATTAAACATAGCATGTTTTTCATTTTCTATGGAAATTCCTATGGTAAACTTTCATATATTTTAATTTCATTCCGAATGGCTGTAAGCCCAAGTCGAAATTTGCCGAAAGCAGAACTTTGTCTCGGCGGTAAGATCATATTACAATATTTTTCTGTTTTAAAATCAGATTTAATTAGCTGATATGTGCGCAGTATGGTTCGTCCACGGCCAGAGGAACCTACAACATTGTTTATACGTGAAGACCAGCTATTTGTATAAGTTGCATAAGTTTTTGTTTCAACCTCTTTTGCAAAAGAACGAAACACAGGATTGAACATATACTGCGTCATTCTCATCAAAATAACGTTTGACATTAGAATACCAGTTACGACAAGTGTTGGATGATTTATTGTTTGACCGAAGTGCCACTCGTTTATTCCTACATAATAACTTTGACCATATTAAACAAATGCATTTCCACTGTCGCATTTTAAGGGGTTTCCAGGCCATTTATCCTGTCAATTCATCAATTGGTGTGTAGATGATTCATAACACTTTCCCACATACAACACATCTGCTGCAGAGGATTTTAAAACTATTAAAATCTCTATAAGTATGACAATTGAAGAAAAGAACAATTTCCTTTTTCTGCACTCGTCCCTAGTCAAATTGAGCCTACGTCCCTCGTAAGATTGAGCCTACATGTGGTGAAGGGTTAAAATATCAAAACAAGATCCAACTTGATCGAATTTGCATGTGATGGGGTTGATTGGAACTTAACGTAAAAAAATGCTTTTCGTGAAAATTGAAACGTTTGTTTCTATTATCAAAGCTTTTCCATATATATGTTTATTGATTTTCAGATGATGATGATGATTTATGACGTTGTTTACCCTCGCGCTCGGCAGCATTTCTCCTGATATATATATATATATATATATGTAATCATTCTAAAGCAGCAGAAAAGAGGAAAACAGTTTTATATAATATAATCATTTATCAAAACTGTATTTAACACGCTTTCTGACGCCTCTGCAGCAGACGGCTTTTTGAAAACATAGTGACAAAAGAAGAAATTGCACAAAACGTGCAATTTCTCCTTTTGCCACAATGTTTTCCACTTGTTGTCATAGGTTAGCCATTTAATTAAGGGGATTTTCTTTTTTTTGACAAAATACGTTAAAAGTCGTCTGCTGCAGAATTGCCGTATGAGGGAAAGGGTTAAGACTTTGTTTTTCACAGCTGTTTAAAAAGCATACAACTCAAACAATATGGTGTAAGGGAGCTTAATTGGACAATAATTGGAGTTTTTATTACGGATTATGTCCCTTGTCAATTACGAGTGTAAACATTTCGGCATGTTTTCACTTGATTGTCAGTCTGGCGTTTTCATTGGATTATATTTGAATCGTCATGACGACAATTGTTGTGTTGATTTTCATTGGCTAAGATCTGCCCACGTGACGTATTCTTGCTCTAGTTCGATTTCAAACATGGCCGTCAGTGACAAGTTTGTACCTGGACCGATGTAGTGTTTTTAAAAAGATATTTTAATGGTTGTTTTTAGTAAGATATACAAGCCATGATACGTTAGAGGAATACAAGTGCAAGGGATTTTAATAACACTTATAGCGACACAGTTCTTCCGTATCGCAAACAGACCGAGAAATTCCATTCTCTCTGAATTTTGGGAAAATTACTAAAAAAACCCCATATTTATTAGCGTTTCAGAACTTTAACCGGACCTTTCTGAAAACGGAAGATTAAACCAAGAACATGGCTGACGAACACGATATCATCGGAAGTGCATCGGAGTTTATTAAAGGTAAGACGGGAGGAACAATATGGTTAACGGACCGGGATTGTTTTGACAACAGCTCGGACCTGTCAAACTAATTTCCTTGACCTTGATTGCTTTTGCTCTGTTGCAGTCAAAGTGGTCCTTTTACTTTCATTTTCTTCAATGTGCTTGTAACATTTCATATTACAAGACTGACTGTGGCATCACAGAAATGACAGCATAATATTTAACTGATTTAATCATTAATGAATGTCAATTTCATGCTTGTAACAGCTGGTATCATTGCACAAAAAGTCAACATTTCCCAATTAAAAAAATAAAACCTGTACTATATGGGTCTAGTTAACTGGCAATACTATGCTAACGACATAAACATGTCAACTAATGAGCTTGTTATTATTGAATTCATTAGGCAGTCAGATTTGAGTTTCCAAGATGTGTATTGTAACTAAAAAACTAACCTCATTTTTAGGATTTGACAGGATTATTTGTCACTAGATGTAGAAGACTTAAATCTATAACACTAATGGAAAGGTAATGTTTTAACTAGTACAGTTGTTAGCTCAAACATCGGATAGATTTGCTGGTGTTTGAGCGTCGAAAAGTTTCATGCTACATTACACTTCAAGTTCAACGGTTAAGCAATGCTTACTGTACATGTAAATTATAATATATATCTTATTCTTACTTTTGAAAATAAAGTAATTCGCTGCAGATCAAACTTTAATGTTAACTTTTCATTCATGTTATTTCAGATCGTTTATATTTTGCTACCTTGCGTACCAGGCCAAGATCCTCAGCTCACTCACATTATTTCTGCGTTGATGAGGAGCTTATCTATGAAAAGTAAGTATATCCAAAGGAACATAATTGCTTTATTCAATGATTGATAACAGATCTATATAAGCAACACAAGTGTTATTCATGGATGCGATATGGAAATCATATTCAGTATTTTAGCGAATAAAATGAATCAATATGTTCTGTCCGGAACTTGATTGCAGAATGCAGGTTCTTCATCTCAAACAAAAGTCATGTGATGCATGAGAACTGGGTAATTTTTAACTATTTATTAATGGTTTGGGTGTGATCACGCATGACATCTCGGATCTATGAACTATGCCGTGCTGTAAGAAATTAACCTGTGTAGAGTGGGATAAACCTTTGCACTTCACAAAGATTGATCTGACCTAAATATCTGTCAAGTACTTGAAGTAGCCAAACACAGTTGGGAGAATCTTCTGATAGCCATTGTGTCAAGTAACAATTAGACATGGATGTTCAGGCATATTTTATATATAAACCTGTCTCTCATCAATGATCAATACACTTTAGTTGTTTTTCCTCGAGCATTGCTTAATTGTTTTCTTTTTGAACAGTTTAATCAGTTACCTGACATGTCATTTAATTAATCATCTGCTTTGAATCCATACAGTAGAAACGCAGGAACAGTATGAATCTGATGTAGTCTTTAAAGCATTGTGGGTAACGGATAAATTGGTTGTGTTTAAAGTCACACATTGCAGGGGCTTCAAAATTGTCCAATGCTGTTTTGGTTATTTAGTACTGAAGTGTCTTGAAGTGGTGGGTAAGACGGCAACGCTGAACCAAGCTAGTTTTGTGGCAGGATTAATTCAGTCATTGTCAAACTAAATCAATAAACCCAGTCTGATGCCTCTACAGTATTATTTAGAAAACATTGTGACAAAAGGAGAAATTATTCAAAACAAGCAGTTTCTCCTTTTGCCAGTATTTTCAAAGTTGTCTGCTGCAGTGTTGATGTATGTGGGAAAGGGATATTAATCATTAATGTTGGGTTAAGAAATCATATATGGATTTTGGAAAATAAAATATGACATGACGTATCCCTTATTAAGAGGCTAGTAGAGCTCCGCATACATTTTCAAAATATTGCAACATGATATTGAAGTTACTGTTATAACATCGTCTTTATTTTAATTTTTCAGTTTTTATGCTGACTTCGGACCTCTTAACCTGGCCATGTTGTACAGATATTGCTGTAAATTAAACAAAAAATTAAAGGTAATATTATATATGAATAATGTGATGAAGTCAAGACCTGAAACAAGTCTCTCGTAAAATAAATTTGATAAATGAATATATCATATATCGATATAACATGCATAAAATGTTGTAGGTAGCAATTGTTTCTGTCTTAACCCTTTTCCTCATATAGACGCTGTCTGACGCCTCTGCAGCATGGTATTTAAAAAACATGGCAACAAAAGAAGAAATTGCTATAAACAAGCAATTGCTCCTTTTGTCACCATATTTTCATCTCTATTGAATTATTGTTCTATCATTTAACGGGATTCTCTGTATTTATGCCTAGACGTTTTCAAAGTTCTCTGCTGCAGATGTGCTGTATGTGGGAAGGGGTTAAGAAAAGATGATTTTAAGTTTTGAAAAGAGAAAAATAAACAATATTATTGAGTTGTACCTGCAGAAACTGAAGCCTAAATGATTAAAAAAATAAGCAAATAACTCTTGAAACTATTGTAAGAAAAGAAATTGTTCATTTTGAGCAATAACTATAGCTAGTAGCGTTTTCATTTCAAATTGCATATATAAAATATTGTTTATAGAAATTTTCCATATCTTGCTTTTGATGTGATTCTTAAATTATAGTATTTGGAAAAATGTTTACATTTTCCAACAATCAGATGTATTTTGATCAGAACTGAATTTCGCACAGCTTAAGCAGACAGCCGTTGCAAACATTGTGGCAAGACAGGAAATGTAAATATGAGCCGTTCCGCAAACACCAGATCAGCCTGCGAAGTCTGTGCAGGCTAAATCGGGCATACAATTTCCATGTCAGGGGAATAGAGGTATAGAGTAATGATTCCTGAAACAGAAAATCCACATGAGGCAAAAAGTGTCTGCCGGGTTTAGCCTGCTCGACGATTTTTTAGGCTGATCTGGGTTAGTACTTTACGCCGAGTCCACAATGTTGGTTCAGCTCATATTGAGATATTTGTCATTTTGCTAGAATGTTTTCAGCTATTTTCACACATTATTCTTTTTGTGTAGATAAATAGATAATTTTAAAGACATGTCTTCTAAAGATGTGTTGTTTGTGTGAAATGGTTAAAAGGAAGTAAAAGAGTAATCCATTATTTTAGATCTGACAACTTGTTGTTTGAGTTTAACCCTTTCCCACATATAGAAGCTTTCTGAGCCTCTGCAGCAGAGGACTTTTGAAATTACTGACAAAAGTAGAAATTTTTAAAAACATGCAATTTCTCCTTTTGCCACAATGTTTTCTACTATTTAGTAATTACATGTATACTTTTATTTATAGAGATTTTCTGTGTGTTGTCTTTAAACTTTCAAAGTAGTCTGCTTCGTATTTGTTGTAGGTGGGAAAGGGTTAATCTTGATACGGTCTTAGGCGCTCTGAGATTCTGTTCCATGATTATAATGATTTATTTATTCATTACAAATATTAAGATATTTTTACAAGAAAAATATACCCTTTGCAACATGAGTTGTGTTATCAACACTTTTAATATAACCCTTTCCCAGCTGCAGATGCATTATGACGCATGGCAAAAGTAGTAATTCCAAGTCATCTTCTTCAGAATTGTTGTATGTGAGAAGGGTTAAAAACCAAACCAAACATTCTATCAAGAGAGTTAATATGAAAAGGTGTATTTGCATGTTCAGCCATTTACCTATACATGTATATATGATGTGGTAATACATGTAGTTGTCTGCTTTGAAATTTCAAATTTGTATGAAGGATAGAGTTTAATGAATTTTCATGATATTAACTTAAGCTTCAGTGATTAGAGCATATAATCTACACTTAAACCTTTAAATTACATATTTTTTGCTTTCTTAATAATGTTATTGTATTAACGCTATAATCCTATAGATGTAGGTGCTGGAAAATGACTTATTTCAGTTAGTTTATAAACACAATTTCTTGTATTTGAAAATATGCCCATTTTCCAATTATACTATCATCAAATTAAAGCCACAACTGCAGCTATTTTTTGAAAACATTTTGCCACAATGTTTTCAACTCATCACTGTATACATAGTTTCATTTATAGAGATTTTCCTTATTACTGTGATACTGACTTGATGTGGTATGTGGGAAAGGGATGATAAAAGAATAATCTAAATGTTTGATTCAATAATATGATAATGATTATTATTATAAGAATTCATAAATAAGAAAACTGCTGCTAGGTTAAAGTTTAATTATATTTCAGTTTTTAAAATTTGAACAAATGTATTGGTAAAGGGTTGAGGGATATTATAGCTTACAATCGAAGGGTTGAGAAACAAAATGTTGGTTGGTTTAAATGTGGCTCGATTTATACATTAAACAAAAATAAGCTTAATTTCTAGAGCTAATTGGCCATTAAGGAATTTATTCTTTACTTTGATTTATTTGAAAGCACTCCTAAAATGTTTCCATTTAAATTCTACTTTGAAATGTATTAAACCCTTTCCCTAAAATGCATCTGCAGCTAATGACTTATGAAAACATTTTGGTGATCAGAGAAACTCATTGACACTTTCTAGGTAATTCTGTACCAAGTTGTCAATGTAGAGTTGACTACAATAGCAGGGTTAACTCTTTCCAATATACATCTGCAGCAGAAGTTTTTCAAATTATCCATAACAAATTTAGTAAATCTTTGTGAATGAAAATATTTGGCAAAAGGAGAAATTGCAAGAGCAATTTCTTGGATTATTATAGACTCCATTTGCCATGATGTTTTCTTTTCTGTTAAATAATTAAACTTTTCATCTATAGAAATTTTCCATATTTTTGCCAAAACATTTGCAAAGATGTCTGATGCAGATTTTTTGCATGTCATTGTGTGAGATGGTTAACCCTTTCCCACATACAACACATCTGCAGCAGACTACTAAAAAAATATTGACTTTTAATAGTAATTCAAATTATAATAAGATAAAACATTGTGACTAAAGGAGAAATTGTTTATTATGAGCAATTTCTCCTTTTGCCACAATGTTTTCAAAAGTTGTCTGTTGTATAGGTGTCAGAAAGCGTCTGTATGTGGGAAAGGGTTAACAGAGCACAGTTACAGCCTGTTATCTTGTCTGATATGTGTAAGTAGGTTATAGAACAATAATGTTTACAAAACATATGAAGTGTGTCTTATAGTATTTCTGTATGTAAACATTGCATATACCTCAATTTGCATTTCTTTCTATTGGTAAATGAAAATCCTTCTTCTGTGATCAAATATTCTAGCCCTAAACAAACACTTTAAACAAGGGCTTTAAAAACCACCATAAATAAGACAGAAAGAGATCTAGATAATTGATAAGGGAAACAAATATAGCTGTTATCCTTGCACCAAAATAAGTGAGTAATGTCTGCACTGACAAGTGTTTAGATAAAACATATATATCACTGGTAAATCACTTATCATTATGATTTTCAGTATTTTATGTAACTAAATTTTATTTATATAATAAATTGACCTGGTATTTAACATGCCACCTTTTGACTTTTGCAATTTAAAAATGCACAAGAAAGAGAAAAAACATTGGGAAAAGGGGAGATAAGTCATCAATGTTGTTTACCCCTTTCCCTCATATAGATGCTTTCTGATGCCTCTTCAGCAGATTGCTTCTTGAAAACACAGTGACAAAAGAAGAAATTGCTCAAAACAAGCAATTTCTCCTTTTGCCACAATATTTTCCACTTTTAGTCATAGTCATTATGAGGTTATCCATTCAATTATAGAGATTTACTATTTTTTGACAAATATGTCCGAAGTCGTCTGCTGCAGAATTGTCGTATGAGGGAAAGGTTTATGGTTCACCAAATAGAGTCTTTGTTAGTGAAAGGATTTAAATTGTAAATACATTGTATTTGTTTTGCAATTTGCATTTGCTACATTTGTCCTATGTATGCTGTTGAAGCAGATAACTTTAAAAATATCATAGTTGGGTATCAACATAGTTTCATCAATTCTGCAGTAAGAACATCGAGGCAAACAAATCTATAAATGAAAGAATAAGTGTTTAACAGAGTAAAAAACATTGTGACAAGTGGATAAAATGCTCATGAAGAATTTCTGCTTTAACCACAATTTGTTCACAAGTTGTATGCTAAATGCTAACGCGTCGATAGTTGTCTGCAAGAGGGGAAAAGTGGAACAGTTAAATGGTTTGCAGCCGTTTACCTGTATGAACCCTGCTACATATGTAGGTGGTTTTGATTATTGTCTGATGTAACAGATTACTTGCCCATTAATCTATTCTCCTCATACTTAGTGATCATACATAGAAAAAAGCTCTCCCACTTGCAGATGCATTCTGATGAATCTGCATCGGACGACTTTTGAAATGATTAGCAATTTCTCCTTTTGCCACAATGTGTTCCATTCTTTTCAATTCATTCATTCATTTATATTTATTGGCAATCAGCAATATTTTTGCCCTTGGCCATTTACAAAACAATTATATGGCAAAGACAGACAAAATACATTAATACATAAAATTACATACAAATACAAACATTTCAACATTAATATACATATTTAATAATTTAACTATTATTTGTAGAAGATATTCCCTATTTTTCCCCTAGATGATTTAAATGTCCTCTTCTGCAGATTTGATGTTTGGGAGAAAGGTTCAAGCATGTGTTTTGGTGCTGTACTTTTCTTCTTTCTACCTTTTATGCAATGTTTTTGTTGTCTGCTGTGAAGACATTAACTTAGTAACACAAGAAAATGTGTAGTTTGATTCAAATGCAGACTTGTGAAAAAGTCGTCTGCTGAAGCATAGATCTGTGAAGTCTGTATCAGGGAAAGGATTAATACTTTCCCACATACAGCAAATCTGCAGCAGACGACTTGGAAAATGTCTACCTAAAACCATGGAAAATCTCCATAATTGTAGGTATAATTACTGGAAAAAGTTGAAAACATTGCGGCAAAAGGAGAAATTACTCGTTTTAAGCAATTTCTCCTTTTGTCACACTGTTTTTAAAAAAAGTCTGCTTTATATGCGTCAGAAAACATCTATAGGTGGGAAAGGGTTACGGTTTACCAAAAAATGAAATATAATTATATAATCTTATTTTTTTTTTTTAAAAGTCTTGCTTATTATTAATCTGTTTCCCACATGCAGATTCATCTTGTAGCAATTACAGCTGGCGTCTTTTGAAAATATTGTTCTCCACTTGATAATTATACTTTTAATCATAGGTATTTACAATAATTTTGCATATATGTTTTCAAAGTCATCTGCTGTGTAATTGTTGTTTGTGTTGGAAATGGTTATCCCTTTCCTGCATTCCACAAATATGCAGCAGGCAATGTAAAAATAACATGCAGAAATGTGAAAAAATGCCAAAAACGAAGAATATAGTTTAAAACATTGCGATAAAGGAAGGAATTGGTCGTAATGACAAATTCCTCCTTTTGTCATCATGATAACCAATGTATTCTCCTGCATGTCGTTCACATTAACCCTTTGAGTTTCCCACATTAAACAAATCTGCAATAGACAACTTTGAAAGCATGACAGAGAGTTAACAAATCTCTAGAGAATTTGCTCAACATGAACAATTTCACCTTGGGCCACATTGTTTTCAAAAGTTGTTTGTTGCTATTGCCTCAAAATGCGTCTGCAGATGGGAAATGGTTAAGATAAATTGTTGTGTCTGTCAAAAAACCCAATGTTGTCTGCTAATTGACAGTATAAAGGTAAATACTAAGTAGATCACCCTATTGGAGACTAACTAGTTCACTGCTGAGACTGGGGTTAACCCTTTCCCACTTGTAGATGCTTTCTGACACTGCTGCAGCAGACCACTTTTGAAACAATTATGGTAAAAGGAGAACTTGTTCATAATAAGCAATATCTCCATTTGCAACACTTTTAACTCGATTCAAGAATTATCTTTTCATTTCTAGAGGTTTGTCATAATTTCAAAAATATTTTTTCAAAGTTATTTGCTCCAAATTTGTTTTATTGTAGGAAAAGGTTAACATGTACCATAACTTGTTATTTAATAACATTTTGACATTTCTGCAGCAAAAGGAAGAGTTGTTCATCATGAGCCATCTTTTTTTTGTAACAATGTTTTAAATGTTATTCAATAATAAAACTTTCATTAATAGACAGTATCCACAGGTTTGTCTGGAAGTTTTCAAAGTCGTCTGCTGTAGATTTATTTTATGTGGGAAAGGGATAAAATTTAAGTTAACATTCAGAAAACTTAATTTGATAAAGAAAAGAAATCATTAATGGAAAGACAAAAAGAAATCACTCATGAGCTGTATAGAAAATATACTTTAGTTCCAAAGATAAAAGGCATCTGTATTTTGGAAAAGAAGCTACAAAGTAATAGTAATATATATTTTTTTTTCCGCACTAACAAGATTTTCTATCAAGCATTGCCTAGAAATCAACTTGCCACTTTGGTAGGGAAGACCAGGGTTCAATCCTTGCCTAATGATTTAAGGGTTTGCTGGAGAATATATAACAACTAATGATCTCAGGATGAGTGACACGAGGTGTACTGGTGAATTACAATGTAATCATAACCGCCTCAGTGGTGTAGTGGTAGAGCATCCGTTTCAGCTGTGGGGGTTGTGTGTTTGATCGACGGGAGGGTCATACCAAAAACTTTAAAAATGGAAGTAATGGCTGCGCTCAGGGTTGCGCGGTTAGCATTATGACTGACTGGCTGTTTTCAAGATATATGCAACAGAAGTACTGGTAACTTACTAACTTACGTAGAAAACACCTTGATATAACTGCAAAATTGTTAAAAGCGAAAACACCATAAGCATCATAATATACCAGAAATACAGTTGAAAACTGAATAAATACATAAAACAAATCAATAATGAATTGGTGTACGTCAGTTTACCCTTTCCCACATACAGAAAACCTGAAGCAGATGATTTTAGAAACATTTAGACATAAACACAGAAAATCTCTTTTAATTACGGTATAATTACTGAAAAGAGACAAAAACATTGTGGCAAAATTAGAAATTGCGCAATTTCTCTTTTTGTCACAATGTTTTAAAAAGTCATCTGTTGCAGAAGCACTACCAAAAAAAAGAGTCAAAATGCATCTATATATGGGAAAGGGTTAATGTGTTTTAGTCACGAAAGTAATGCTGTCAGTAGGGGAAAACAAAATCAACTTCAAGCCATATTCCTTTGAGAATGAGCTGGGGGAGAAAGTACTATATGTTAGTACAGAAGCCAACAGGTAAATTAGTGATAATGAATTGTTGTTGCCAAATAAACTCTTTCACATATAGTACAACACGTCTGTTGCAGAGAACCTTTGACAACATCTGGCTAAGGATATTGAAAATATCTCTAAATGAAAGTTTTGTTGAAGAGAGTTGAAAACGTTCAGAAAAAAGGATATATTTCTCATTATAAGCAACTTCTTCTTTTGCCGGAATATATTTAAAATCAGTCTGCTGCATATCAACATTGATATGCGAGAAAGGGTTATTGTACATTTAACTGAACTCTAAACATTAATGCTGTATACTACCCCAGATATTTTATTTATACTACCCCAGATATTTTTCACGGTTTCTGCTTTGAAAGTACATTTTTGTTACAGATTTGAAAATATTGTGGAAAAGAGGAGCTTTGCTCATTTTGAAAAGAGTCTACCCTTTGTGCCTGTTCCCAACTGTTGATTTGAGGATCAACTGTGTTCTTGATATGACAGATAATTCTTTTAACCCTTTCCAACATACAACAAATCTGCAGCAGACGACTTTGGACATATTTCGTCAAAAATTGGAACATCTCTATAATTGAATGGATAACCAATAACTAAAAGTGGAAAATATTATGGCAAAAGGAGAAATTGCTCATCATGAGCAATTTCTTCATTTGTCACAATGTTTTTAAAAAATTCGTCTGCTTCAGAGGCGTCAGAAAGCTTTAAAAAGAAAGGGTTAATCAGAAGCTAGGAAACATCTGCGGGGAAGTAATGTTAGCTTACTCCTTTCCCACATACAACAAATCTGTAACAGACCACTTTGAAAACATCTTGACAAAAAAGTGTCAAATCTGTTGAAATGAAAGTGTGATTATATTCAATAGTCGAAACCATGGTGGCAAAAAGGGAAATTGCTCACACATTGTGGCAAAAGGAGAAATTGTTCAAGAATCAGCAATTTATTACACTATTGTCAGAATGTTTTCATATTTATTCCATAATTATACTTTGATTTATAAACACATATTTTTGTCAAGATGTTTTCTAAGTCGTCGGCTGTAGATTTCTTAGAGGTCACTACCGTAATAAAGGTTAATAAAAGCCAAGAAATGGAGGATTACACTGACTTATGCACCACACTGCCTCTTCAGATTACTCGGATAAACTGTATGTAATTGGTTCTTTTGGTTAGATTGTTCTCTTGAGTACAAACAGCATAGGGTTTTAACCCTTTCCCACTTGTAGATGCTTTCTGATGCCTCTGCAGCAGAAGACTTTTGAAAACATTATGACAAAAAGGAGAAATTGCTCAAAACAAACAATTTAACCTTTTCCACTATGTTTTCAACTTTTTTCAGTTATTATATATACTTTCATTTATAGAGATTTTCCATGTTTTTGCATGATTGTTTTCAAAGTCGCCTGCTGCAGATTTGTTGTATGTGGGAAAAGGTTAAAGTCAAATATTTTTTCCCAAGTAAACAGCCAGAGTACAGGTTATGTCTCCAGGAAGCAGACATCAATTATGATTAATATAAGCTAAAAGCTTGTTTAGTAAAGTCATATTATATTAAGAATATATTAACTACGCCATTAACCTCAAGCTAATATAAATTTGTTTCAAACACAGTATATATATATGCTGATAATATTTTGGCCTTGGGTTATTTTTGGTTGTATTAAAGGTAAATGTCAGTTACTGTGACAATAATTGTTTATGTTAAGTTAACCCTTGCACACATGTAAATGTGTTTAACCCTTTCCCTCATATAGACGCTTTCTGACGCCTCTGCAGCAGACGGATTTTTGAAAACATAGTGACAAAAGAAGAAATTGCTCAAAACAAGCAATTTCTCCTTTTGCCACAATGTTTTCCACTTTTAGTTATAGGTTATCCATTCAATTATAGAGATTTTCTACTTTTTGTTCAAAGTTGTCTGCTGCAGAAATGTCGTAAGAGGGAAAGGGTTAAACGTTTTTGATACAGACAACAGTAAAGTCACAACTCTGTTTAATATATTGGCAAAATAAGAAACTGCTCATGATGAGCAGTTTGACATTTCTCCATTTGCCATAATGTTTTCAACTCCCTTCAATGAATATAGTTTCACTCATCAATATTTCTATGTTTCTCCTTAGACGTTTTCAAAGTCGACTGTTGCCGATATGCTGCATGTTGGCAAGTGATAAACAAATTTTAAATGATGAGATATATACCATGTGCAAAAAATGAGCATTATCAGGTTTGAAAACATCTATAAAAAATATGGAAAATCTTTATAAATGAAAGATCAATTATTGAATTGAGTTGAAAACATAGTGGCAAAAGGAATAACTGCCTATTTATGACAGTGTTCATCACATGGTTTTCAAATGCTGTACTCTGCTGCAGATGCATCAAAATGTGTCTGTATTCAGGAAAGGGTAAAGTTAGAAAAACAAGAGGAAAATCAACATTCAGTGTTGGGTTATTGTGTTTCAGAGTGGGAGATTACTTGTAAGTTTATTGACTGGGAATGCTCTCTGTGCATCGATACCATACTCTAGCATTTTCAACAGTTGAATCTATATTTTCTCTCTATAGTTTGTTTTTATTCCACACCATTCTCTCCCTTGATTATCATATTAGGTTGCCGATAAGTCTTGAGTATTAACCCTTTCCCTCATAAGACAATTCTGCAGCAGACGACTTTGAACGTAATTTGTCAAAACATAGAAAATCTGCATAATTGAACGGATAATCTACAACTAAAAGTGGAAAACATTGTTGCCAAAGGAGAAATTGCACGTTTTGTGCAATTTCTTCTTTTGTCACTATGTTTTCAAAAAGCTGTCTGCTGCAGAGGTGCCCGATAGCGTTTATATGAGGGAAAGGGTTAAGCTAGTCTTTTCTCTGCAATATCTCTCCTATAACTCAATGCTGTGGGTACATTTTATAAATATCTTTAGATTATCCACAACATAGGGTTTAGGGTCAGGTTAGGATTTAACCCTTTCCCACTTTCAGATGTTTTCTAATGCCTCTAATTTATTTGGCAGAGCATTTTGGAAAATATTGTGGCAAAATGAATAATTGCTCATAATGAGCGACTTTTTCTTTTCTCCTCATTGTTTTCAACTTTATTCAATACTTGTTCCACTATGTTTAGGATCAAGGAGAAACATTGTAGGGAAAAGGGGAAATTACTTGTAACAAGCAATCGATGGCTTTATTTCCCACAATGCATTGCCGATTGAGTAAGGATTTTGACATGGCAAGTTGTTGTAACCATGTATTATTCAGTGTATTGGTTGTTTAAGATTTCAGATACTGAACCCTTTCCCACATGTAGACACATTCTGACGCATCTACAGCAGCCAACTTTTGAAAACATTGTGACAATAGTAGAAATTGTTCAAAACGATCAATTTCACATCTTGCCACTATAAGTTTTTGCATGGTTATTTTCAAAGTTGTCTGCTGCAGATTTGTTGTATGTGGGAAAGGGTTAAATGATGAGGGTACTGATAATGGGGAATAAAATCCATCAGTATCATCCTTGGGTTAGATTCAGCAGTAATTTCTTCAGATTGTGTTAAACGAGCATATTAATTTCTTAGCTAATTATTATACAGACTACATCATTTAATTTGACTTTTTATGCCCCGGCATACGAAGTATGAGGGGCATATAGTTTTCCGGTCTGTTAGTCCGTCCGTTCGTCCGTCCGTTCGTCCGTCCCGCTCAGGTTAAAGTTTTTGGTCAAGTTAGATTTTAGTGAACCTGATGTCCTATCATTATGAAACTTCACACAAATGACAATCAACATATCATTGTTTAAAAAATTGTATCAATTTGAGGTTGGACCAACTGTTCATCCGTCTGTTCGTCTGTCTGTTCGTCCATTCCATTCTCAGGTTAAAGTTTTTGGTCAAGTTAGATTTTAGTGAAGCTGATGTCCGATCATGATGAAACTTCACACAAATGACTATTAACATATCATTCTTTAGAAAATTGTATCAATTTGAGGTTGGACCAACTGTTCGTCCGTCTGTTCGTCTGTCTGTTCGTCCATTCCATTCTCAGGTTTAAGTTTTTGGTCAAGTTAGATTTTAGTGAACCTGATGTCCTATCATTATGAAACTTCACACAAATGACAATCAACATATCATTGTTTAAAAAATTGTATCAATTTGAGGTTGGACCAACTGTTTGTCCGTCCGTTCGTCTGTTCGTCTGTCTGTTCGTCCATTCCATTCTCAGGTTAAAGTTTTTGGTCAAGTTAGATTTTAGTGAACCTGATGTCCTATCATTATGAAACTTCACACAAATGACAATCAACATATCATTGTTTAAAAAATTGTATCAATTTGAGGTTGGACCAACTGTTCGTCCGTCCGTTTTAAAATATAGTTAACAACCGGGGCATCCGTGTTCCATGGACACATTTTCTTGTTTAAACCTGCATTCCAATTTCTACAGAATCAAAGGTAACTTCTGCATTATTTAACTTTAACTTTTTTAAGTGAGATC
Organism: Serripes groenlandicus; assembly: GCA_031761405.1. Classification (NCBI taxonomy): domain Eukaryota; kingdom Metazoa; phylum Mollusca; class Bivalvia; order Cardiida; family Cardiidae; genus Serripes; species Serripes groenlandicus. The sequence goes on along the minus strand of JASEVX010000001.1, from coordinate 173,179,242 downwards.
ACTAAGAAAGATAAAATGTCTGATAACCCTTTCCCTCATACAACAATTCTGCAGCAGATGACTAATTGAATGGATAGCCTATGGCTAAAAGTGGAAAATATTGTGGCAAAAGGAGAAATTGCTCATCTTGAGCAATTTCTTCTTTTGTCACTATGTTTTCAAAAATCCGTCTGCTGCAGAGGTGACCGAAAGGGTTAAAGCAACGTCAATTCCAAGATGTAGTGCAGGCAGTTGAAAAGTTTGTTTGATGCAGCATCATATCATATATCATATCTGGATGACTTCAAGTTCAATTGTTTTAAAAAACAAAACGCAATGAAATTGTGAAGAATAATATTCTAAAGGGTTAAGATTTTCAATCTATATATACATTTCAATGTCTGTAATGGGGGAAATAGGTTCTTCAGTTAAAAGAATAAAAAGGAAGAATAATGATACTTATTGGTTTTGACTAATAAAGAATGGTTGAGTTAGTTATTTCTGTTGTTTATTTAAACTCTTTTTTAAGTTGGTGCATATCTGCAACAGACAATTCGTAAACAAATTGGTGCAACAAACAATAACTAATGGAATTTATTGAATACAGTTGAAAACATGGTAACAAAAGATACAATTTCTCATTCTATGCAATTTCACCTTTTGTCACAAAGTTTTCAAAAGATTTCTGATACATACATGTGCCAAAATGAGTCCATATTATGGACAAGAGTTAATCAGGGCTGAACAATCTTTTCTCTCTATTATTTAGTGCAGAACATAGTTTGGTCTAATCAGATAGTCTTGTTTTACATTCCATATTATTCATTATATGATTTTAATGTACAATGAATGAGGAACTATTTCTACAATATGAACTATAGTTATTATGAGTTATCTATGATATATCTCTTCTTTCTTTGACTGAGTAGGACTACTATAGTCCATGCAACTGCTGTGGTTGAATGATATCATTTTGTCATGAATATACATGTACTTCGTTGTATGGTATCTATGATTTTGTACTGAGGTTTTGCGATATTATTTATATAATATAATTTATATATTATTGCATGAATTAATCACTATGTATAATGCTCGTTAAAATATATTGATAGTAAGAATAAGAAAATCCAGGAAGAGAAGGGGGGTCGGTCTTTGTCATGAATGTCTTAAGCCTTTCCCTCATATAGACGCTTTCTGACGCCTCTGCAGCTCCTTTTGTCACAATGTTTTCCACTTTTAGTCATAGGTTATCCATTCAATTATAGAGATTTTCCATTATTTGACAAAATATGTTCAAAGTCGTCTGCTGCAGAATTGTCCTATGAGGGAAAGGGTTAACACGCTTTCCCACATACCGGTATAACCAATCTGCAGCAGATGACAGTCAGTCGAATTATGGAAAGCTGAAAAAAGATGGCTTTTTAAAAGAGGACATTTCTTATTATGAGCAATTTCATCTTTTACAACAATGACTTCAAAAGCCGTCATCTGCAGAGGTGTCAGAAAGTGTCTGAATGTTGTAAATTATAGATTGTCAAGAAAAAACACAAAGAATAAAATTGGGGGGATATTTTGGATAAACAGTCATAACTATTGACAAGAAAGCAATTATTATTTTGTATTAATTTTAAAAATAACTTTTGCTCAATTTATGTTATCAATATCATATGCTTCAAAATTGTTGTATGTGGGAACGATTTAAAAATTGCAAGATCAGTAAAATGATCTGATTTACCCTTATAACAAGGCTTTCACCAAATCTTCAAATGTCAATTGTCCGTACTAATTATTTGTTCACGAGGAATAAATGGTGAAACAATACACCCAATATTACAAAACAATAAAGACTTTGGACGTAATATGGGTGGTCAATAAATTTAATTCTATTTTAACCTGGTACTGATGAAAATAGTGAAATTTTTGTTAATGTATTTAGCTGAATGGAAAATAACATGCTAACATTGGTATTGACATGCTCTATGTCAAGTCAACAATTTTCATGTTATTTCCAATAAATATCATTACGTTTTCTTGGCATCTGTGATTTATTAGGAGATAACGGGAAATATATTAAATTTTATAGCAATTTCAATTACCAATTAAATTAAGCAATTAGTTATGTAATAGAGTATACCCTTTGTCATTATATACCACTGCTAAAAAAGATTAAATCTCTTGAAATAACCACTCCCTTTCTCACTTACAATATATATATATACAATGCAAAACTCAGACTCATGATCAGAAATTTCTCCTTTTCCTGCAATGTTATCAAAATGCATCTGCATCATCAATGCAAAATGGTTAATTAATCTTATTCAGTATTCAGTAAGTTATTTTACTGTATAAATTAATGCATTTATAACCTATAACTAAAAGTTGAAAACATTGTATCAAAAGGAGAAATTTCTCGTTTTGAGAACTTTCTTCTTTTGTCACTATGACTGTGTTCAAAAAGCCGCTGCTGCAGGGGCTTCAGAAAGTGTCTATATGAGGGAAAGGGTTAATAAATAATTACTGTGGGAAAAGGAAATGCTTGTTAGGATCTATTTCAGATTTTACTATAATGTCTTCAAAATTTGTCTGCTGGAAATGCGAAAAACAATATCTGTACAATGAAAAGGGTTAAAATTATAAGTTAATACTTAGGAACGAAGGGTTGATATTATTTGACACTTTAAAGTATTAGATTTGCTTTCAGATTAATTTATTGAATATTTTATCTGTAATACAATTAGTAATTGTCAATCCTTTCCCCTGATATTTACACATTTCCCTCTCTGCTTCATTAACTGTTTACCACTTGCAGACACATTATGATGCATTTTAATTCATCTGCAGCAGAAGACCTTTGAAAACATTGTTTCAAAAGAAGAAATTGTTCATAATCATGCAATTTTGACGCATCTGCAGCAGATGATGTTTGCAAACATTGGTATAATAGATGAAACTGCTTATCGTGGGCTATTTTTTCTTTTGCCATAATGTTTCTAACCCTATTAAATTTAACAAACATCTTTTAGAGATTCTCCATTTTTTGCCGCAAGTTTCTCGAAGTCGCCTTTTGCTGATTTGTTGTATGTGGGAAAGGGTTGAAACAATTTTTGAAATGCTCTGCAGTCTTATTTAACTCTTTCCCACATACAACAAACCTGCAGTTGCCGGATTCAAAAACATAATGACAAAAATGTGAAATATCTCCATAAATGAGCGTTTAATTATAAAAAAAAGTTGAAAACATTGTGGCAAAAGGAGAAATTACTTGTATTGAGCAATTACTCCTTTTGTCACAATGGTTTCAAAAGTCGTCTGCTGCAAATAAGTCAGAATGAGTATTGCAAGTGGGAAAGGGTTAAGGAGCAATTGCATTTACATTAAAATGCACCAATGTCCTTAGTCTTCAGTAAATTTTGAAACCTTTTCATTTCAAATGAAGATTATATAATATTATAAACAATTAATTTTCTTGTATTTTTCAGTCATTTTCCTTGGCGAAGAAGAGGATTGTTCATTATACAAGTTTTGATGCAAGAAAAAGAGCAAACGCAGCATTTCTTATTGCCAGTTATGCAGTAAGTATCAGATCCTTAATTGCGCAATGTTTTTTGATAAATGTGATAAAAGCTTCCCTCCTTGGCATTCATGATTGCGGGGATAGCTTACCACTGATGCATCTTGTCAGGAAAAACGTGTCGGTGCGAAAGGTGCTGGTTAGATCCCTGGCCAGGTCACACCAATACTTTAAAAAATGGTTGTAATAGCTGCCCTCCTTTGCACTCGGAGTTGCGGCGTTCGCATTACGACCGACTGGCTGGTGTCAAAATAAAGGACCAGCAGTACTGAAAACCTACCCTGGAAACATAGTGATATAACTGAAATATTGTTGAAAACGGCATAAAACACCAAGCATTCAATAAATTTTTGAAAATTACAAAACAGCATGATATATTTAGAATAGAAGATATAAAACTCAATTAATAGGAAAGACAATAAAAAGCTGTTGCATAAAAATAAAAGCTCCTTTTCCACGTACAGACCATCTTTTGCGCCTCTGCAGCAGACAGTTTCTGAAAAAATTGTACCATTTTCCACACTGTTTTCGACTATTTTATAATTCAATCCCTAATTATTGGAGATTTAAATCACTTTTTTTGCCAATATGATTGCAAAGCCGTCTGCTGTAGATTCGTTCTATGAGGGAATGGGTAAAGCAGGTTGACACTTCCCTTCTGTCCGCCTGCTGGTCACACTTGCCACACTTTTCAGTTCCTTGACCCTTTCCCACATACAACAAATCTGCAGCAGCTGACTTTGAAAATATCTCACCAAAAACACGAACAATCTCTATATGAAGGTTAAATATGAGCAATTTCTGCTTTTGTTTAAAGAAGTCGTCTGCTGCAGATGCGTCAACAAGCGTCAATCTATTCTTATCTAGTCTGGGGCAATTGAAACAGAGAATGTGTGATAGAAATAGATGGATATTCTGGGAAATATAATTGCATACAAGTACAAAGTAATTTTGGACAAATAACATAGATGCTTTTTACTGATGTAGGAGAGGCAGGTCTTCGCGAAACATAGAATACTACTGTCCATAAACCTTTCGGACATGGATGCCTTTTGACCATGGATTGGATCCAAAAATTAATAATACTTTCATTTATAGAGATTTTCAAAGTGATCTACTGCATATTTATGGTAAGGAGGAAAGGGATGATAGTACTGTCTCAAAGAAGAATTAGTTAGAACGGCTTCCTAAATAGTTAACCCTTTCCCTCATACAACAATTCTGCAGCAGACGACTTGAAACATATTTTGTCAAAAAATAGAAAATCTCTATAATTGAATGGATAACCTATGACTAAAAGTGGAAAACATTGTGACAAAAGGAGAAATTGCTCGTTTTGTGCAATTTCTTCTTTTGTCACTATGTTTTCAAAAAGCCGTCAGCTGCAGAGGCGTCAGAAAGCGTCTATATGAGGGAAAGTGTTAATCCTTTCTTACAGCCATCAATTCTTTAGGAGATGACTTTAACCCTTTCGCACATATAGACGCTTTCTGACACCTCTGCAGCAGACGACTTTTGAAAATGTGGTGGCAAAAGGAGATATTGCTCATAAAAGTCATATTGCTCATGATGAGCAATTTCTTCTTTCGCCCCCATGTTTTCACCTCCATTTCATTTGTGGCGGTTTACTATATTTCTGTTCAGATGTTTTCAATGTCGTCTGCTGCAAATCTGTTTTTAGTGGGTAAAGGTTAAAAATATCAATGGCAAAAGTTATAGCAAATCAGCATCAGAAAGCGTCTGTAAGTGGGACAGGGCGGGTTGAAGAAATTTAGTGATCAATGTTCTCTCAGATCAGACCAAATTTGTCTGCTGCAATGATATCATTTAACCCTTTCCCACATACGACAACTCTGCAGCAGAAGACTTTGAAAACGTACCCGAAAAAAAAAATTGAAACTCCCTTTAAATGAAAATACAATAATTGATTAGAGTAGAAAACATGGTGACAAAAGGAGAAATTGCTCGTTTTGGGCAATTTCTTCTTTTGTTGCCATGTTTTCAAAAAGCCGTCTGCTGCAGTGGTGTCCAAAATCATCTATATGCGGGGAATGGGTTAATTAGTAAACTCTAACATGGAAAGGATTGTTCCAATCAGAAAACTGTCAGAATGAATAACACTGAAAAGTCTTTAGGAATAGTATAAAGTTGAGAATTTGATTCAAGCAGACGTCATAAATTAGCTGTTAATAACCCCTTAACTTATATGTTATTCTGTAACATGGAAACCAGTGTGATACATACAATTCCAAGAGTCATTTATGCATTGAAAATATGAGAGGTAAAAGTGTTCTTTATCTTGAAAAAATGAGAAGTTATTTGCTTTTATCAATTTCTCAATTTTTCAACAACCTTTTTAACCCTTTCCCTCATACGACAATTCTGCAGCAGATGACTTTGAACATATTTTCTTCTTTTGTCACTATGTTTTTAAAAAGCCGTCTGCTGCAGAGGCGTCAGAAAGCGTCTATATGAGGGAAAGGGTTAAATGTCATATGCTCTAAGAGGTGTTGAATGTTGTCTAACAGGTAAATGGTTAATTGAATGTAGAGAGAGAGGCTTTATCAGCATTGAAAATTGATTCTTTATTAGTCGATTGACATTTTATGTTATAGCACAGTATTGATTTGGGTTATTTCTGTTGGCTCAAAATGTAATTTTTGTTTACACAGTTGTTTTGCTCTGACTTAAATTGCATGAAAGTTTTTTTTTTTTAGCCCTTTCCCACATATGGACACTTACCGACGCTTGCAGCAGACGACTTGAAAACATTAGCAATTTCTCCCTTAGTCACAATGTTTTCGGTAATTAACCCTTTCCCTAATAATTAGACGATTTTTGACGCAATAGCAGGGCCTTTTTACCTTATATAAGTGACGCCGTTAAACGGTGTCTTCCCAATTGGAAAAACGTTGTTTTTTTCCCAATTGGAAAAAAATATTTCCCAAAATCTAAAAAAAAAAAAAAAAAATATTTTTTTATAAGTGAAGTGAAGTGCAATACACTATTAACATATATATTTGTCTTGTTTAAGGTAATATGATTGTTTAATTGCATTATATAAACCAAAAGTCTTAAGTTATTGTAAAAAGGACTATTTATATAGCCACATGTTATATGTCTAATTTTTCCCAATTTGGCAAAAAATCACGCTAAAATTTCCCAAAATGAAAGGCTAAGGCCTCTTCCCAATTTCTGGAAAAAAGGCCCTGAATAGCAGCAGAAGGCTTTTGAAAACATTGTGGCCAAAGGTATTTCATGATGAGCAATTTCTCCTTTTGCCACAATGTTTGAACTCTATTTAATAGTTGAACCCTTATTATACCCCCAGGTATATAGGGGGCTATATAGGAGTCAAGCTTGTCGGTCGGTCCGTTGGTCTGTAGACATTTCTTGTGAACACTATTTCTCAGCAACCCTTGGTCAGAATTCAATATTACTTCACAAGAATGATTGATACCAAGCCTAGTTGTGCATATTGTCGGTGTGTTGCACTGGAATTATTTTTAAATGAGTTATGGCCCCTTGAATTTCTCATACATATATATATTGTCAGGCACCAGCTGGGGGTATTCATCACACCTTCAGTGATATTTCTAGTTTATTGAGATTTTTTTCAGGTTTTTGTCACTATGTTTTCAAAGTCGTCTGCTGCAGATTTGTTGTTTGTGGGAAAGGGTTAAGGTGTACCTTTTATCATTTGTTTCATTTCTGATGCTTCAAGCCCCTGTAAAACATTGATCATGATGCTTCTGTTAATTAATTTTCATACAATTTCGTAACCTGCCATTGATCTACTTCAATTAACTTCTCAATCAATCAATCTTTATCCCTTCTTCACATACATGTATACAACAGAATGTTGATCTGCAGCAGATGACTTTTGAAACTCTCTTAGTCAAACATAATATGGATAATATCTGTAATTTAAAGTTTATATATTCATTGAAAAGAACTGTAGATGAAGGCAATGGTCTCATTTCAGTGATAAGTCCAACATGTACAATAGATATTAACCCTTTCCATCATATAGACGCTTTCTGATGCCTCTGCAGCAAACAGCTTTTTGAAAACATAGTGACAAAAGAAGAAATTGCACAAAACGTGCAATTTCTCCTTTTGCCACAATGTTTTCCACTTTTTGTCATAGGTTATCCATTCAATTATGGAGATTTTCTATGTTTTGACAAAATACGTTCAAAGTCGTCTGCTGCAGAATTGTCGTATGAGGGAAAGGGTTAAGAGCCCTAATAAGTAAAAGTAAATACTTAGCTAATCTGAGTTTAACCCTGTCTGTCTCCATATAAAATGAATTCAATTCTTTTCAATATCTTTTTACCAGTTTTAATATATCTAATATTCAAAATTCTGCTTGGTAAACAAATCTCAAAAGCTTTTAAGTATTATTTTGTTACCGAGTTTTGAAAATATGGTTGGGAAGGGAGAACCTTTTCAATTGAAAAAATTCTCCATTTTTCAATTAAACAGGAAAGCAGCCAGTTGCTTGGGAAGATTGTTGTGTGTAGTACTGGTGTGTGAAAACCAGAAACCATGAGTAGGTGAACTGGCCGCCGTGATATGACTGAGAAAATGTTAAAAACGGCCTAAACCCCAATCAATCAATCAATTCAATTCAATTGAACAATTTCTCATTGTTTTCACTGTTTTTAAAATTTGTCTGCTGCATTGGTGTCTGAAGTCATTTCTGGTAATGTGTTTATTCAGTTCCTTGTAATTTTGGGCTCTAATCCACTAAACCCACAATGTGGCTGATTTTGTATATGGTAATAGATTTTGAAATGATACAAGTTTATTACATTCAGTTTATCTATTGACTTAAATTATGTAAGTTATCATGGGGTTTGAGTTAAAACATGTTTGGTGAACTGGGCGCTCTTCCTTTCCAATACCTAAGTATATTAAAATCTGTTTGCCCTTACCTTCTGATACTTTAGTCACAACGTGCTTGCCCTTACTTCCCCCTAATTAAGTTAAAATCTTACTCTCCTGTACTTAAGTTCAAATCTGTTTGACCTTACTTTACCAAACTTAAGTTAAATTCTGCCCTTACTTTAGTAAAAATATGGTTGCCCTTACTTTACCAAACTTAAGTTAAAATCTGCCCTTACTTTCCCAAAGTATACTTCAGTTAAAATATGGTTGCCCTTACTTTCCCATACTTAAGTTATTATCTTTGCCTTTGCTTTTTCTTACTTAAGTTTAAATCAGCCTCCCCTATCCTAGCCATATTTTAGTTAAAATGTGCTTGCCCTTACTTTCCCATACTCAAGTTAAAATCTGTCTGCCCTTATTTTGCCAAACTAGTTAAAATCTGCTTGCACTTACTTAAGTTAAAATCTGATTGCCCTTACTTTCCCATACTTAAGTTAAAATCTGTTTCCCAGATTTATTTGCTAAAACTTTAGTTAAAATCTGCATGTGTCTTTATAGCTTGAACCATTTATATTATGGAGGATTATTATTGAATGGATTAGTACTTATTGAACAGCTTTTAGCTTTAACCCTTTCCCTCATACAGGAACATTTTGGCACCTATGCAGCAGAAGACTTTTAAAAGCATTATGGCTAATAAGGAGAAATGGCTCATAATGAGCAATTTCTCATTTTTCAGCAATTTGTTCATGTTTATTCATTAATTGACTTTCAGTTATAGAATTTTTACATATTTCTGGCTAAATGCTTTCTAAGTCAACCGCTGCAGGTTTGTTGTATGTTGGAAATGGTTAATTTACATATGTTAGATTTGGTAACCCTTTCCCTTATATAGACCACTACAATCTTTTCCTCAAACAATTTCAAAGCAGACAACTGAGGAAATGGTTAAACCTTTCATACATGCAGACACAATTCAAGCATCTGCAGCAGACGGCTTTAAACAGATTGACAAACCGAGAAATTAAGTGAGCAATTTCTATGTTTGCCACAATATTTTTCTCAGTAAATGTATTTTTGTAAATTTTCATGATTTTGCCATGATGTTTTCAAAGTTGTCTGCGGCAGATGTATTGTATGTGAGAAAAGGTTTAAACCCTTTCCCACTTAAATACGCTCTCTGCAGCAGACGACTGTTGAAAACCTTATGGCAAAAGAAGGAATTGCTCATTATGAGCAATTTCTGTTTTTGCCACAATATTTTCAACTTGACTCAGTAAAAATACTTTTAAATATTTTCATGATTTTGCCATGATGTTTTTTCAAAGTTGTTGGCTGTAGATTTGTTGTATGTAAGAAAGTGTTAGAGAATGGATTATTGAGTTACCATTGAACAGTTATTGGTCAGTGCCGTACATGAGGCCTGAGTGGCTATGATAATGGCTCTGTAGTTATAAATGAAAGCAAGATGTCAATAAGTGATAAGCTTAGTATTTGTAAATGAGATACCAGCGATCCTTTGATCCCTGGTTGCTATATATTGGCACACAAAGATCCTTGAGTACCACAATCAAACAGTCTATAATAAACATATACTTGTACATGCAGGAGCTCCAGATAGGAGCAATATTTCACAACTTACAAACCAGTTCACAATGTCAATAAAAGTGTATTTAACCTTTTCTCACATATAGGGGCATTCCGACACCTCTGCAGCAGACCACTTTTGAAAACATTGCGCCAAAAGAAGAAACTGCTCATTGTGACCTTTTCAATAGACTAGTTTTACTTTCATATTATAAAGAACTGTTTAATAGTTTTATCTGTCGTTCCCTGCGCATTTGCTGTTTGTGGGAATGTTTGGTTAAACTTGTCAAAATTGTCAGGATTGAATGCTGGGCACACAAATTGTGTGGGACTTGGCTGTGGAATATATTAGGTTTTAACCCTTTCCCTCATACAACAAATCTGCAGCAGACGACTTTGAACGTATTTTGTCGGATGGATAACCTATGACTAAAAGTGGAAAACATTGTGACAAAAGGAGAAATTGCACGTTCTGTGCAATTTCTTCTTTTGTCACTATGTTTTCAAAACGCCGTCTGCTTTAACCCTTTCCCTCATACAACAATTCTGCAGCAGACGACTTTAAACCTATTTTGTCAAAACTTGGAAAATCTCTTTAATTGAATGGATAACCTATGACAAAAAGTGGAAAACATTGTGGCAAAAAGGAGAAATTGCACGTTTTGTGCAATTTCTTCTTTTGTCACTATGTTTTCAAAAAGCCGTCTGCTGCAGAGGCGTCGGAAAGCGTCTATATGAGGGAAAGGTTTTAAACTCCCCATGTATTGATTGATTCCCTCCTACCTGTCAACCCAGGCTATGTAAATGTGTGTATATTACCCTTCTTTACGTTGGTTTTTACCCTTTCCTGCATGTAGACATGTTTCGATGCAAATAGTACTAGCAGAGACATTTTTTGAAAACATCATTTATTTTTGAATTTTGCAAAGATATTTTTTTCAAAGTCATCTGCTGTAGTTTTGATAAACATGGTAAAGGGTTAAAACTTTTCTAGTACAGACAACTTTTGATAGCTTTCTGGTTGTCCCGTCCCTACTTGACAGTTTTAATGCTTCTGAAGCAAATACCTTTTGAAACCATTGTGGTTAATGTGAAATAGCTCATGATTAGCCCATTTTGCAACATTATGGCATTTCTGAAAAGTGTAGGTTTAAATCAGTCTGTACATTTACCCTTCCTATCAAAATCTACACATGTATGATGAAGCTTCTGACAGGCTTATCTATGTAATAAACATGTGAACAGTGTAGATCAAGGCCAAGTACCATAAAAGCTTGAATGTATGGCACTCTCGACAATAAGATGCTCCCCTTACTTTGCGGTCTCAAATCTAGGGTTTTATGCTTGACTCTCCAATGAGACACTTTCAGAAATTTCGATTTTTAAAGTAAAAAAATGTGTCTTACAATCAAGCTTTTACTGTACCCTTTTCAATGGCTGGCTCACTATATTAACCGTTTACCACATGTAGATGCTTTTTGGTGCTGCTGCAGCAGATTACTTTTGAAAACATTGTGACGAAAGGAGAAATTGCTAAAAAATGAGCAATTTCTCCTTTTGCCACAATGTTTTCAAGTTTTTTCCCCGTAATTAAACCTTTATTTTAAAGAGACTTTCTGTTGATTTACCTAGGTAGATGGTTTCAAAGTCGTCTGCTGTAGATTTGCTGTTTGTGGGAAAGAGTTTATCATGTGCATCTGCCTATTCTAACCAGAATATTAAGGGTATTATTTAGCCTTACAACTAATGAAGTTTTTTTACCAAAGAAAAAAAAAAAAAAAGTAAAATGATAGCCCTAGTTGTTTAGCAGCTAAATAGTCGGGTATCCTGGGAACTATATTAGATTACTATGTCTGGCATGAATAGATTTGTCTATTTCTATCACATAAATAGTCAGTTAGTTAATTTAAAATTGATTTCTGTAACATTTACAGAGGACCAATACAACTTGGATGTTTTGAATCAATACATGAGGAATGAAGCAAATTGCTTTCGGGATTTGAAGGTTATAAACTTGTTCAGTCAAAAAAAAATTGTATCTATATAACCTCTTGCTTGCTACACCATGTCCAAAAAGGAGCCGTCATTATTTGTGTATGCCTGACCCTATAATGTAATGGTAGGGGCAGGTAACTCCAGACTAGCAGCTGAACTCATTTAACCCTTTCCCTCATATGACAATTCTGCAGCAGACGACTTTGAACATATTTTGTCAAAAAATAGAAAATCTCTATAATTGAATGGATAACCTATGACTTGGAGTGGAAAACATTGTGGCAAAAGGAGAAATTGCACGTTTTGTGCAATTTCTTCTTTTGTCACTATGTTTTCAAAAAGCCGTCTGCTGCAGAGGCGTCAGAAAGCGTCTATATGAGGGAAAGGGTTAAGATGCTGTCAAGACCTTCACCTGCTGTTGCATTCATATACAGAGCTATAGATAAGGAGCGTTTTGCATGTTCTAAATCCTTATTTGACCCTCTAACCCTATGTTGTGGGTACTCAAAAGAATCGTCTCAGTGAAATGATTCTTTTGAGTACCCACACCATAGGGTTTGCTTAAATAATAAGAGATATGTGGGGGGGAAAGAGCAAATTACTCAACCCCTCCTTATCTGGACCTCTGCATAATTATATATTGTATTGAAAAAACTTTTTTTTTCTATTTTCAGATTATATATTTAAAGAAAACTCCTGAAGAAGCCTACAGACCTCTAGTCGCAGGTTCAAATCCCCCGTTTTTACCATTCAGGTGAGGTTTTTACTTTGTAGTATCCTTTTCCACTTGCAGACATATTCTGCAGCAGACAACTTTTGAAAACATTGCAATAAAGGGTGAAATTGCTCAAAACAAGCAATTTCTCCTTTTATTGCAATATTTTCAACTCTTTTTCAAAAAGTTCTAGTTTTTCAGTTTTTTCAACATGTTTATCTGTTGATTGTCAAGCAGACAACATTTGAAATATCATGAGAGGTAATGAGTTAATAAACTTACATAATTATAATATAGTTGAAAACATTGACAAAAGTCATTTGCTGCAAAAGCATCAGACAGGGTCTTTACGTGGGATAGGGATAATCTTATTAATACAATAACTCTAAAAAGTGATAACTGAACATCTAAGTATGATGAATTATTCAACTGATGTATTATTGTCATGACCAGGTCATAGTTTGATATTGTCGTCTGTCCGGTTTCATCATCTTTTGTTTTGTCATGATACACTTAGCCCTTTCCCTCATACGACAATTCTGCAGCAGACGACTTTGAATGTATTTTGTCAAAACATAGAAAATCCATGGAGATTTTCTATGACTAAAAGTGGAAAACATTGTGGCAAAAGGAGAAATTGCACGTTTTGTGCAATTTCTTCTTTTGTCACTATGTTTTCAAAAAGCCATCTGCTGCAGAGGCGTCCGAAAGCGTTTATATGAGGGAAAGGGTTAAAGCCACAGCGGCCTGAAATATGTCATCATTGTTTACTTTAAATTATCATATATTGAACAAGAATTGAACCCTTGTTTATTGTAAAAACAGCTTTATATTTGACCGATTTGTTTGAGTTTTGTAAAACATATGAAAAGGGGCTAAATGAGAAACTTTGAAAATTGCTTTCCTATGAAAGTGCTTGTCTGATTTCAAAATCACCAGGTGGCATCAGAAAATGACATAACTTTTAAGTTCTTCTATGAATCTTCATGTCTGATTTCAAGATAATTTTACAGAAATGTTTCTTAAGTGACCTTCTACAAAAAATGTTCAATTAACATTGATAAACATTGCAGCCTGATGACCTAAGAAAAAGGGGCAATATGAGAATTCAGTTCTCCGCTGATATCCCAGTGGCTAAGTCAGTAGCAACTCAGGCTGTCATTCCAGGGGTTGTGAGTTCAAACTCCAGCTTGGCTAACTTCTGGTCAATGTGACAGGCCACATTTGTCTTCCTTTTCCCCAATACAGAAACTTGATGTTTTTGAAGCATACAACATTAACCCTTTCCCTCGTATAGACGCTTTTTGATGCCTCTGCAGCAGACGGCTTTTTGAAAACATAGTGACAAAAGAAGAAATTGCTCAAAACAAGTAATTTCTCCTTTTGCCACAATGTTTTCGGTTATCCATTAAATTATAGAGATTTTCTATTTTTTTGACAAAATATGTTCAAATTTGTTGTATGAGGTAAAGGGTTAAGAAGACAATTTAAAAAAATTGTATTTTAACATTGTACATTTTGTAAATTAAATAAGCAAGGATTGAATTAAACTTTCCTTGATAGACGACGTCTTAACCCTTTCCCACATACAACAAATCTGCAGCAGACGACTTTGAAAATATCTAGGAAATACACGGAAACTCTCTTTAAATGAAGGTTAAAGTACTGAAAAAAGTTGTAAACATTGTGTCAAATGGAGAAATTGCTTGTTTTTAGCAATTTCTCTATTTGTCGCAATGTTTTCAAAAGTTGTCTGCTGCAGAGGTTTCAGATAGCGTCTATATGTGGTAAAGCGTTAAACAACATCTTTTCAGTAAATTACTTTGGAGACAGTGTGGAAAATGAAGTGATTGCTCAATCAAAGCAATTTATTTACTTTTCTCAATGTTTTTATCTCATGTTTTTGAAAATAACCCCTAAAAATATCATATCAAGTAAACAGCTTAAGCGACTGTTATAATAAACCCTTTCAGACACCTAAAGCAGACAACTTTTGAAAACATTGTGACATAACAGGAAATTCCTTTAAATGTTTTCAAATTTATTCAATAGATATACATTCATTCATAGAAGGTTTTTGTGTATTTGTCTAGTTCTTTTTAAGTCGTCTTCTGCAGATTTGTTGTAAGTGGGAAAGGGTAAAATGGTCCCGTGGAGGAATTTGGGTCATGTACTATACCAGCCATGACCTGGTCAGTCTTGACAAATGTGTTGTATCTTGCCAATAATAATTAGATACCACATTCAGCCTTTGATTGATTCTGACATTGACCAAGATTTGTCATCGGACTTCTGTCATTTAGTCGTACCCTAATTGTCTCTGTCCAAACTGTAAGCCCTGTTTCAGGGTTCTAATTGTCTGTAGCTGAGTCCCGGTAGCTCATGGGTAAGTGAACTGGATGCTGTGATATGACTGAAGAATTGTTGAAAACGAGCATTTAAACTCCAATCAATCAATAATGTTATGTATATTAATGGTATGTATATAAAATATGTATTGCATTTATTCTTATAAATGCCATTGAACTTAACTGTATAGCTGACATGATATAAGTTTGTAAAGTAATCTGCTTTTAATATTTTGAGGAACTGATTGTAATATATCTCGAAAATTGAAAGCATAGTTTAATAAAAAGATGAAAATATTTGGGGAGGGCCAAAAATTGTTAAAAAAATGTAATATTCTGTTTCCTTTAGTATATTCAATAATAATTTGTTACATTGACATCATAAGTTGTGTCAACCATGAAAAATGTTAATTTCCCATGCTCAAGGTCAATGAGATTTAACAACAGTGCACTATTGTTCACCATATTATATGATAATTGCTTTTAAAATTTCCCATGTTTAACAAATCTGCCTCGGATAACCTTTTGAAAACACCCAAGGCAAAAAGATTGGAAATCTTCTGTCATTGAAATTGTGATTATTCAATAGAGAAGAACACATTGTGGTAAAGGGGAGACATTGCTGATAATGAATAATTTGTCCTTTTGGTTTCAAAAGTGCAGATGTGTGAAAATGTATTTGCATGTGAGTAAGGGTTAATTAACAAAAGTAGAACTTTAACCCTTTCCCTTATATAGACGCTTTCTGACGCCTCTGCAGCAGACAGCCTTTTGAAAACATAGTGACAAAAGAAGAAATTGCACAAAACGTGCAATTTCTTCTTTTGCCACAATGTTTTCCACTTTTTAGCTCGCCTATTTGAAGAAATAGGGGAGCTTATGTTATCACGTCCGCGTTGCCAGCTTGGTCAAACCTTTGTGTGCAAGGCCTTTTCTCAGACACTGTGTATGCTGTTGCTTTGAAACTTCACACACTTATTCAGGATCATTAGGGGACCTTGTATGTCAAGTCCCATAACTCTGGAATGGATTTTGACTGAATTGTGCCCCTTTTTGGATTAGAAATTTGGTCAAACCTTTGCGTGCAAGGCCTTTTCTCAGACACTGTGTATGCTGTTGCTTTCAAACTTAACACACTTATTCAGGGTCATTAGGGGACCTTGTATGTCAAGTCCCATAACTCTGGAATGGATTTTGACTGAATTGTGCCCCTTTTTCGACTTAGAATTTTGGTCAAACCTTTGCGTGCAAGGCCTTTTCTCAGACACTGTGTATGCTGTTGCTTTGAAACTTCACACACTTATTTAGGATCATTAGGGGACCTTGTATGTCAAGTCCCATAACTCTGGAATGGATTTTGACTGAATTGTTCCCCTTTTTGGACTTAGAAATTGGGTCAAACCTTTGCGTGCAAGGCCTTTTCTCAGACACTGTGTATGCTGTTGCTTTCAAACTTCAGACACTTATTCAGGGTCATTAGGGGACCTTGTATGTCAAGTCCCATAACTCTGGAATGGATTTTGACTGAATTGTGCCCCTTTTTCGACTTAGAATTTTGGTCAAACCTTTGCATGCAAGGCCTTTTCTCAGACACTGTGTATGCTGTTGCTTTGAAACTTCACACACTTATTCAAGATCATTAGGGGACCTTGTATGGCGTTGGTATCAGCGTTGCCAGGTTAAGATTTGCATGCAAGTATTGAAAATTTGTGATATCTTGCAATAAATAATAGTGTGTGGTTTTATCTGATACTGATACTGTTAAGTCTTCGGTATTATGTTCACTATTGGCATAAATCGTATATAAACCAATTTACAGATTTAAAAGGCCTGTATGGACTTGGTTAACATTTGCATGGAAGTATTGAAAAGGTGTATTATCTTGCAATAGGTGATACTGTGTGACTTTACCTAATGCTATAACTGTTCTGAAGTAGGCCCTGATAGACGATGGCCCTGATAGGCGAGCTATATTGTCCTCCGACAACTCTTGTTGTCATATATGTTATCCATTCAATTATAGAGATTTTCTATGTTTTGACAAAATATGTTCAAAGTCGTCTGCTGCAGAATTGGCGTATGAGGGAAAGGGTTAATATATTCATGTCAAAAGTCGAAAATGCGCAAAACAAGCTATTTCTTCTTTTGCCACAATATTTTCAACTCCATTCCATAAATATACTGTCATTTAAAGAAATTTTCTTTATTTTTGCCTAGAAGTTTACAAAGTCTTCTGCTTGCTGCAAATTTGTTGTATATGGGAAAGGGTTAAGATGTTGAAATATGCCTCTTACCTGGAGCTCGGTATTTGTAGTATCAAACATTTTCATGGACCATTAAGTATCATGCCCTAAATCTGAGTACCTTAGTTTAAATGATAAACCCTTCCTCCATACAAATGCCATTTGCTGCTGATGCATCTAAATTAGTTAACATGTTGGAAAATGTCTACTGTGTAAATGTCCTAATCTCTCTATGTCTTATTGTATGTTTTTTATTTTTGTCTATTTTCAGAGATGCTTCTTTTGGTGCATGTACATATAACCTCACATTGTTAGATTGTTTACATGGTTTAAACAAGGTAAGTTGACGGGATGAAACATTTTAACCCGTTCTCACCTATAGACGCATTTTGACGCATCTGCGGCGGACGACTTTTGAAAACATTGTGACAAATGCAATTTATGGTGAAATTGCTTGTTTTGAGCAATTTCATCTTGTATTGCAATGTTTTCACAAGACGTCGGCAACAGCAGGTGTCAAATATCGTCAGTGTGAAGTAATGAGTTAAGAGTGTTGAGTTTAAGAGAGGGAATGATAGGAAATACAGGAAAAGGACAACTGGCTGCCAAATTAGGGGCCTAGATAAGCAGTAAACTGCCTTTTATGATACAATAGTTTTCTTATTTTCCAAAAAAAACTTTATTTTGTAGGTACTCAAACTAATTTGTCTCATCTTGTGAGAGAAGGTGTCAAACTTTGATCTTCCTAATCATTGTGCTTGGCCATTAAATTACCTTTTCACACTTACAATAAATCTGCAGTGAACAACTTTAAAATATCTGTTTAAATATGTTATAAATATATCTTTGAATGAAAATTATATTATTGTGTAGAAATGAAAACATTGTGGCTAAGGAAGGAATTTCTCATTATGCAGAATTTCTCCTTTTGCCACAATGTTTTAAATGGTCATCTGCTGCAGATGCATCAAATGGCATCTGCAAGTTGGAACTAGGAAAGGGTTAACCCTTTCCCTCATACGACAATTCTGCAGCAGACGACTTTGAACATATTTTGTCAAAACATAGAAAATCTCCATAATTGAATGGATAACCTATGACTAAAAGTGGAAAACATTGTGGCAAAAGGAGAAATTGCACGTTTTGTGCAATTTCTTCTTTTGTCACCATGTTATCAAAAAGCCGTCTGCTGCAGAGGCGTCCAAAAGCGTTTATATGAGGGAAAGGGTTAATAACCATTGCATTCTCAACTTTTCTTTTTCAGGCGTTAGCAAATGGGTTTTTTAGTTTCGACACATTTGATGTGGACGAATACGAGCATTATGAGGTATGTATAACTGTTCCTGCAATATTGTATGATATGAAAGAAATCTCTAGAAAGAGATAATAATAAAAAACACTTCAAACTTGCAACAATACCTTCGAACAGACGTATTTTGACACATCTGCAGCAGATGACTTATAATTCAGCTCACTTTTCTAGAAATTAACCATATATTAGCCTAGAAACTTTCAAACTTGTCTGTTTAATGTTGGAAACGGTTGCAGGGTTGCCATTTCGACGGTTCTATTTTTGTTTGGAATTAAGTACCAGTGATTATGTTATGTTGCATTTGGGCCGGTGTCTAGCGATGTGTGGTTTTAATACATCTCACCAGAGCAATAAGTTATAAACAAAGTAACCTTTTAAACCTTTCTCAGATACAGCCACTTTCTGAAACCTCTGCACCAGACGACTTATAAAAACATTGTGACAAAAGGACATGCGCATTATGAGCAGTTTCGCCTTTTGCCACAATGTTTTAATTTCAATTTAACCTTCAAATGTTTATTTACAGAGATTTCCCACATTTTTGTTTGGATGTTTTCAAAGTCGTCTGCTGCAGATTTATTGTACGTAGGAAAGGTTTAAAGTTCTATGATCCCATTTTGGAGAGTCAATTGCCAGACACTGCTGCTTTTCTTCCACTGAACATTTCAAAGCAGAAAACTTATTTTGTGAAAGTTAATACAATTAGTGAATCCATATTAAAGTTTATTTTTCTTAATCCATAAATGGGGGAAGTGCCCTAAGTGCATATTATGTATAGGTTTTATCGATTTTCCTTTTGTGATAATATTAGAGTTGTCTGCTTTGTAAACATATTTTAGTAAAAATGTTATATTTGAACAAATTTAAAAATACTTTGGATAGAAAGCTGAAGACACTGGGAATAAAAGAAATTAGTCAAAATATTATCAGACACCGTCGTCATAATAAAAAATAAAAAAATAAAATTAATTAAATCACAATACCACTGTTTGACCAAAATCTGTAAAAGAAAAAGAATAGACTAAGAGCAAAATTCATTGTGTAGACGTGGATGACCGAGAGTCATAATTATCGAGCAGTATCTTGATATATGCACTCATTGCTGACTCTTGTTATTGTGTACTATTTAGGAGTGTACAGGGTTTAATCTGATAAATATACATATATGTAATCCGTATTTGGTCACCTCAATTTGGCCCACTTCCAGGTCTTACTCATAAACCCTTTCCATCGTGCAACAAATCTATTGCAGACAACTTTGAAAAGGTCTATTAAAAAATAATGAAAAAGTCATTTAGTGAATGATTGGTTATAGAATAGAGTTGAAAACAGTGTTGCAATTGGAGAAATTGCTCTTCCTTTTGCTACAGTGTTTTCAGAAGTTGTCTGCTGAAGATGTGTATGCATGTGGGAAAGGTTTTAACCTTGACTCAATGTAGATGACTTTTGAAGCAAATTTCGGAAACATTGTCGAAAAAGTTGCTTTATATGAGATATTTCTCCGTTCCTACAATGTTTTCAACTATAAAGTATCACATATATGCGAACAATGTTTAAGATATAAATTTACAGTAGACATCTTAAAACATTATATATCAAGGATGCTGTTAAATGTTTTAAATGAACTTTCAATTGCCAAAGAAAATAATTGAATTTCAAAATGTAAAATTGCACAACCTCTTTCATCACCTGCCAAAAAATGTTGGTATCTGAGACTACATAAACTTGCACTTTACTGAGCAGAACCATTTTTCAAAGGTTTGGTATCTATTTAAATGCTCGTCAAAGTTATTAATCTTTATTCTTTACCGGATCTGATATATTTAGTTCCTTCTGATTTTAAATCATTTTAGGAAAAACATGTCAAGCATGGAATACTAGTTATAAGTCTGATTCAGAGTGAAAAAACATTATTGGAAAAGGAGAAAATGCTCCATTTGAGCACTTTCTCCTTTTCCATCAATGTTTTAGAAAATTGTAAGCGACTACAAAGGTGCATGAGTCCTCTCTATCGGGTAAAGGATTAGGTTGGTAAAAGAAGATAAATTTGTTTGTAATTAAAGTTAGGGTAAAATGCATAGAATATAAAGTAAGGTGTTATGAAACACTGACAATGAAATATATGCGAAAGATGATTGGCATATAAATACGAAATAAAATCCTATAAAAAGATATAAATACTAAATAACATAATAAATATAAAACGGCTTATAAATATGGTTTAATATATTGGACTATCACACTTTACAAACCCTTTCCTTTCTATCAATTGGCTAATACGGTTTGTAGAAAAGCAACCAGTTGCTTGGATTGACTGTTGTGTTCAGTACATGTACTGGTGTGATAAAGCCAGGAAACGCATGGGAAGGAGAACTGGTCACCCTGATATGACTGAAAAATTGTTGAAAAACAGAGTTGAAACCCAATCAATCGACCAACCAAAATTTTTATGACTTTTTGACACCCTTGTATACATGTAATCATGTGGCATTTCTAATAAAAATTAAAATCTTTTGTTTACAATATTCATGTGAATCTAAAACATCTAGACTTAGGCCATTATAAGTTATTTACTTCTACCAATAGGCTGGAAGGCTATTTGAAAAAGCTGTCAGGCCTTGGAGGAATTTTATGTTATTCAAGTGATAGTGCAAGAATGCCTAGAAACACTTTTAGATAAGTGAACTGGCCATCTTGATATGACTGGAATTTTGTTGAATTTTTTTAAATCCAATAAAACCTGTTAGTATCAAAGTAACTGTTATTAATCCAATCATGTAGAGACTTTTATGGTGCAGTAGATAACAGATTTCTGATTGAAGGGTGTTGACAACTAATCTTATTATATTTATCACCAAAAACACTTGATCAAGAGACACTTGTGTCTGTATATCTCGCCATAACATCTACAAACATACCACGAAACAAATTCTCTACGTTATTTAACCCTGATTCAGTACAATTTGGAAACCTTTGCAACAGACAACTTTAACCCTTTCCCACTTGCAGACGCATTTTGAAGCATTTGCAGCAGATGACATTTCAAAACATTGTGGGTGTAGCAAGTTATTTCTCCTTTTCTCACAATGTTTCAACTCCTTTCCAAATTATTGTGTCAACTTTCAAGGTACCACTATTTTTGTCTCCCATGTATCAGGTTTTAGACTATAAAAAAATAAGCGTCTTTGGGAAATCGGGACAAACAAAAGATATGATTTTGAAAACAATAAAATCCCCACTTTCTACAAAATGGAGACATATTTCATTTCACCAAAATAAACATAGGAAAATATTGAAGAGGGATGATTTCAAATGTTAAATTATAAGGAATTTCCATGTTAACAAAATTTAAGGCAATTTTGTCAGACTGTGCAAAAAAGAGTTCAGAATAGAGAAAATTTCCTAACCGTTACACATACCACATAATTATATATATACAAGATTGTTTATTTATACCTTCGTACATTAACCCTTTTCCACAAACAACGAATCTACAGCAGACAACTATAAAAAAACATACCCAAACAAAATTGGAAACTCCCTTCAAATGAAGGTACTATAATTGAATAGAGTTGATAACATGGTGACAAAAGGAGAAATTGCTCGTTTTGAGCAATTTCTTCTATTGTCTTCGTGTTTTTAAAACGCCGTCTGCTTCAGAGGTGTCACAAAGCGTCTATATGAGGGAAAGGGTTAAGGCAAGGTCAAGTTGATGTTGTAATGGGCCAGGTTATATATAATGATTGATAATGTTCAATAAAATCAATTTCATATGATCAATCACCCTTCACCACAGCTATTATAAACTTTGATTTGTTTTATCAGTTCGAGTAAAAGCCAGTTTCAACAATTTTTTCTGTCATTTTACACTGCCAGTTGATCTGCCCATGGGTTTTCTAACTACTTTCCTACATGTAGTCCTCATAACATTCTTCCCAGGCAATAGGCCATCTTCAAATCCTAGTTATAAGGGGGGGTGTGTCTTACAATTTCCTCGGCACAAGAGTACTGGATGAGTTACTAGGAAGAAGTCGAGAGAGATTAATTAGTTGTGAGATGAGATCTCCACAATCTGATGCAAAATAAGTTTTCCTTTCCCCCCACATACAGACGAAATCGACGGCTTTTTGAAATCTTTTGCCGCTAAATATTCAACTTTATTAAATAATTGTTCTCTCATTTATGGAGAGTTTCCATAGTTTTGCCTCGAAGCCTTCCGTTGCTGACTGGTTGGTTGGTTGTCTGTGGGAAATGATTAACCCTTTCCCTCATATAGACGCTTTCTGACGTCTCTGCAGCAGACAGCTTTTTGAAAACAAAGTGACAAAAGAAGATATTGCTCAAAACAAGCAATTTCTCCTTTTGC
This sequence comes from Serripes groenlandicus, assembly GCA_031761405.1. Lineage (NCBI taxonomy): Eukaryota > Metazoa > Mollusca > Bivalvia > Cardiida > Cardiidae > Serripes > Serripes groenlandicus. Next base: position 173,156,230 of record JASEVX010000001.1, on the reverse strand, counting down.
CACAATGTTTTCCACTTTAAGTCATAGGTCATCCAGTTAATTATAGAGATTTTCTATTTTTTGACAAAATATGTTCAAATTCGTCTGCTGCAGAAACCTGCAGCAGACAACTTTGAACATAATCAGAGGCAATTATATTGGGGAAACTCTTTCAATGGATATAATAAATTTTCTTAAAAATTGATTACATTTTAGCTTAATGAGAAATTGCTCATTATGAAAGTTTTTCTCCTTTTACCACTATGTTTTAAAGTCATCTGCTTCACATACATGTACTACAAATTGCATCCGCATGTGGAAAAGGGTTAATAGGTTATCATAAACTTAACCCTTTCCCATTTTCATCAAATCTTCTAAAGACGTTTTTGAAAGAACAATTATTGAAAAATATTGGAATCATTGTGACAAAAAGAGAAATTGCTCATGAAAGCATCTGTGTGTGGGAAAGGGTTAAGTTAAAACTAAATCCAATAGGATTGCTTATTTCATAATATTGATCATAACATTGCTCTAACTTGGTGGAAAAATCAAATAAATATTCATACGTCTTTGAGGAAAAGGCGGCCATGCTGTCATAATTCAATAACTTACATTATGATGCTATCAGTCTTAATCCATTCCCACATACAAAAAATCTGCAGCAGACGACTAAAACATCTAGTCACAAATATGGAAATTCTCTATAAAAGAAAGATTAATCAATAAATCGTTGAAAATAATGTGGCAAAAAGCTGAAATTGCTCATTCAGAACAATTTCACATTTTGCCACAATGTTTTTCAAGAGTCATCTGCTTCAGATGCATAAAAATGTGTCTGTAAGTCGGAAAAGGTTAACTCAAATTGGGAGCTTAACCCTTTCCCTCATACGACAATTCTGCAGCAGACGACTTTGAACGTATTTTGTCAAAACATAGGTTATCCATTATAACCTATGACAAAAAGTGGAAAACATTGTGGCAAAAGGAGAAATTGCATGTGTTGTGCAATTTCTTCTTTTGTCACTATGTTTTCATAAAGCCGTCTGCTGCAGAGGCGTCCGAAAGCGTCTATATGAGGGAAAGGGTTAAAAGGTTTGTTAGTCACTGATAATAATAATAATAATGATACCTGCTCAGTCTGCAAACAAACACTTTGATATTAAATTGGAATAATCTAATAAACCGTTTTTACCACATACAAAAAGTTGCTGCAGAAAAGACCTCGGCAAACATTTGGAAAAAAAATCTCTGTTCAAAGGATAATTTAGTTCTGGAATACATTGTGGAAAGTATTGTGGCAAAAGGAGGATTTTCTGATTATGAGCAATTTCTTCGATTGTCACAATGTTTTCAAATGTTGTCTGCTGCTGATCCCACAACAAGGGTCTGCATGTGGGAAAAGGTTAGTGTACAGGAGTTGAACACTTCCATAATCTAATGAATTATAATATAATCAAATTGTGCATACTTGATACAATTAGATGATGACCTTGATTTGACCTTTGTGGTTAAATAAAATAGTGACGTAAGATAACTACCTCGGTAACTGTTCATTGTATTCATTCGGTTTGATAAACAATCTACTTGATATGTTATGACATTGATTTTTAGCTCACCTGAGCTTTGCTCAAGGTGAGTTATTGTGATCGCCTTTTGTCCGGCGTCCGTCGTGCGTTGTGCGTCAACTTCTTCTCCTCAGTAACCAGTGGGTCAATTTGGATGAAACTTCACAGAAAGCATCCTCTCAATGACCTCACCAGAATTCCTTCAAATTTTTGGGATCCATGCAAAATTCTGGTTTCCATGGCAACGAAACTGAAAAAACTTCAAAATTCTTCTTCTCCCAAACTGATTGGCAGATTTTCAAATAATTTTGTAGAAATGTTCCTTAGATGACCCTCTATCAGATTCCTTCAAGCCATGTTGATTGGTCGAAAAACATGGCCGCCAGGGGGGGCGGGGCTATTTTGCCTTATATGGCTATAGTGAAAACTTAAAAAATCTTCTCCTCAGAAAGTGTCAGGCCGATTTTCAAATAATTTTGTAGAAATGTTCCTTGGGTGACCCTCTATCAGATTCCTTCAAGCCATGTTGATTGGTCGAAAAACATGGCCGCCAGGGCGGGGCTATTTTGCCTTATATGGCTATAGTGCAAACATAAAAAATCTTCTCCTCCAAAAGTGTCAGGCCGATTTTCAAATAATTTTTTAGAAATGTTCCTTGGGTGACCCTCTATCAGATTCCTTCAAGCCATGTTGATTGGTCAAAAAACATGGCCGCCAGGGGGCGGGGCTATTTTGCCTTTTATGGCTATAGTGAACACTTAAAAAATCTTCTCCTCCATAAGTGTCGGGCCGATTTTTAAATAATTTTGTAGAAATGTTCCTTGGGTGACCCTCTATCAGATTCCTGCAAGCCATGTTGATTGGTCGAAAAACTTGGCTGCCAGGGGGCGGGGCTATTTTGCCTTATATGGCCAAAGTGAAAACTTAAAACATCTTCTCCTCCGAAAGTGTGTGGCTGATTTTCAAATAATTTTGTAAAAACGTTCCTTGGATGACCCTCTATCAGATTCCTTCAAGCCATGTTGATTGGTCGAAAAACATGGCCGCCAGGGGGGCGGGGCTATTTTGCCTTATATGGCTATAGTGAAAACTTAAAAAATCTTCTTCTCTGAAAGTGTCAGACCGATTTTCAAATAATTTTGTAGAAATGTTCCTTGGATGACCCACTTTCAGATTCCTTCAAGCCATGTTGATTGGTAAAAAAACATGGCCGCCAGTGGGCAGGGCTATTTTGCCTTATATGGCTATAGTGAAAACTTAAAACATCTTCTCCTCCAAAAGTGTCTGGCCGATTTTCAAATAATTTTGTAGAAATGTTCCTAGGGTGACCCTCTATCAGATTCCTTCAATCCAAGTTGATTGGTCGGAAACTATGGCTGCCAGGGGGCGGGGCTTATATAGCTAAAGTGAAAAAAAATATTAGGTGAGCGATTCCAGGGCCATCATGGCCCTCTTGTTTAACTACATGTATGAAAAAAAAAGTAAAGAAAAGCAGGTTCGGTCCCTTGCCGAGTCATATCAAAGACTTCAGAAATAGTATTAATTACTTTCCCTCATATAGACGCTTTCTGTAGCAGACGGCGTTTTGAAAACATGTCGACAAAAGAAGAAATTGCTCAAAACGAGCAATTTCTCCTTTTGTCACCATGTTTTCAACTCAATTAATGTTCTTTCATTTAACCCTTTCCCTCATATAGACTGCAGCAGATAGCTTTTTGAAAACATAGTGACAATTTCTCCTTTGCCACAATGTTTTCCACTTTTGGTCATAGGTTATCCATTCAATTATAGAGATTTTCTATATTCTGACAAAATATGTTTAAAGTCGTCTGCTGCAGAATGGTCGTATGAGGGAAAGGGTTAAAGGGATTTTCTGTGCTTTTACCTAGACGTTTTTAAAGCAGATTTGTTGTATGTGGGAAAGGGTTAATTACTTTCCCTCCTTGGGGCTCAGGACTGTGGGGTTAGCATTATGACTGACTTGCTGGTGTCAAGATAATGGATCAGTAATACTTGTAATTTAACTAGGAAATTCCATGATATAACTGAAAATTGTTCCAAGTGGTGTAAAACACTATACAAAGAAACACAAAAAACAATTGTTTACAACTATTTTGATTTATATTTATTTCATTTATATGCTTTTACAGTTTTCTAATCAATCAAATTTTTATAAAAGCGAAATGTTTGTGAAGTTTGCCTAAATTAGAAACATACTTTTATACAAGTATGAAAGCATTTACATCCTTGTAATCAATCATAATTATTATCACCATTTTAAACTAGTTATCATTTGTTTTGTTGTAATTATTTACCTGAAGTAATCTGTTTTTGTATCAGCTGTTTTGTAACATCTGTGAAAAATCTAGCATCCGATTGCTTGGATATTTATTTTTGATACAGAATTGTGGAAGAAGGGGAAATTGCATTTTTTGAACATGTTCTCTTTTCCCCGCAATGTTTAAAACAGCTGCATGTTACAGAGGCATCTGTATCGGGGAATAGTTTGTACATCATGTGACCTGTAATTGCAGAAAGTAGAGAATGGAGATTTCAACTGGATTGTGCCAAATAAGTTCTTAGCATTTTGTGGACCTCATCCCAAAACCAAGATTGAAAATGGTAATGTTTGGTTACCCATGGAAACCTGTAGTCTGGCTACCAATGGCAACCTGTAGAATAGAATGCCCCCCCATGTGTCCCTCATACTCGGCGTGAACCTGTATCAGAGCTGAACACGGGCTTAACTATCTTACTAACATGTCTTGGAAAATACCATTTTGTATTGGCAGTTATGATAATGGAATTGATTTAATATTTCGGGCTCAGTTTGAAATATTAACTGAAAAAATCTTTACCCTTTCCGACATATAACCGGTAGATGCTTTCAGACAACTTTTGAAATCATTGTCTATATTTTGGACTTGATAATTTAAAAGTCGTCTGCTGAAGATTGGATGTATGTGGGAAAAGGTTAATTCTCTAGCAATGAACTGGGTTTATTTTGAAAATCTTAGTAAATTTCGAAAATATTTCTTGTATTACTTATTGCATTACTGTGAAATTTCATACTGCTTTCAGAAAGGTATTTGCCATAATTATTATTTATTTTAACATCAAGAATGCTTGTGGTATATTTGCTCAGAGACAACAGGCTTTTTTGCAAGGTTTTTTTATTAGTCAAATTTGGAGCTTACTGTGTCAATGAACAGTTATTGAACAGTGTGATCCATTTATGAGTTTAATTATTTATTGGTATCAAGGAAAGTGCTACTGAGCAGACATATCAGCTTCTATCATATATTATTTATTCACAATAAAAAACAAGTTAACTGGGAAACTAAGTAACAAATGAAATGTACAATTACTTGAGGTGTTGCTCTTATAGCTAAAACTGTAATGTTATATTGGTATATAGATCATATTCCATTGAGAACCAACCTGCTGGACCAAGCCTCCAGGAAAGATCCAAATCAGTCTGTGTCTCTGTGCAGTCTGATCAGATTCTTTCCTGTTGGCCATTTAGTTGGGCAAAGCATCCAGGAAACCTGTGGAGAACAGTTATAAGAGCTAATGGCAGCACTATTAGTATGCAACTAGATTGTGTGACTTGCTTGCTTATATGATAATAAGTATGTGAATCAAGACCTAAATCAGAATTGACAATATAAAGAATTTATTCAAAATCTATTTGATAACCAATCATTAGTGTCTTTGTTTCCCCAGTTAGTTTGTTTTAGACTGCCTGCATTTTTGTTTTTCATTTTCTCATCTGTCACTTTCAGTACCATCTTTCCATTATATATTTGTACTTTTCACTTGAAGTACCGATATTGTCTGCATCCCCATACTTCATCACCATATATCATGGTTCAACAATTGATCAGATTTAATCGTTTATTAATGAGCTCTCTTTGCTTTCGCCTATTTTCAAAACAGAGAGTTGAAAACGGAGATCTAAACTGGATCATTCCAGACAAGTTTGTAGCATTTAGCGGGCCGCATCCAAAGAGCAAGATAGAAAATGGTAGGTTGTGTATGAAGATGGTGGATTTCTTAACAAGTGGAAGTGATTGACATGCTTTACTATCGTCTGGCTTGTGCTTTTATTCTACTTTTATCTGTTCCTTTAAATAATTTGTATACTCGAAATCAAAGAGAATTATGTCCCGATAAATGGAAGGTAAGAGTAGTAGTAAATTTTCCTGCCTTTGAACTACAAAAAATAGGTGTTGAAATGCACCTGTGGTGAATTAATGAATGGGGATTTTTTTTTTTTTTTTTTTAAATAATACGAAACACAGTCATCATGTTTAACCCTTTCCCTCATACAACAATTCTGCAGCAGACGACTTTGAACGTATTTTGTCATAAAATGGAATATCTCTATAATTGAATGGATAACCTATGACGAAAAGTGGAAAACATTGTGGCAAAAGGAGAAATTGCACGTTTTGTGCAATTTCTTCTTTTGTCACTATGTTTTCAAAAAGCCGTCTGCTGCAGAGGCGTCCGAAAGCGTCTATATGAGGGAAAGGGTTAGAGTGATAGATATTATCCTAGGCTATGAGATCCAATATTATTTTACATTCTACAAGATAAGTTATGTTATTGTCTGTTTTGATCTTTCTTATTCTTAAGTTGAAATTGAGGAATTACATTTAAAAAAAAGAATCTGAAGGAACTACTGTAATGTTACCATTGAGAAATGTCCTGTTTGTCTCCGTGGTTTTGTTTTAACCCTTTCCCACATACAACAAATCTGCAGCAGACCACTTTGAAAACAAATTGACAACAAACTTGAAAAACTCCGTAAGTGAGAGTTATATTATTAAATAGTCGAAAACATTGTGGTAAAAGGAGATATTGCTCATGATGAGCAATTTCTCCTTTTGTCACAATGTTTTAAAAAGTCATCTGCTACAGAGGCATCAGAAAGTGTCTTTATGTAGGAAGGGTTAACAGATTTAGCAGACAACTTTTAATACCTCTGAGAAGGTCGAAGCATTTCAAGGTGTATCATGAGGTTACCTTGAGAGAAGAAAAAATCTAATTTTTGTCTTCAATAACCTATTATTTCTTTGCCTCTTGCAGACACATTTCCACACACTTACTGCAGACGACTTTTGAAAACATTGTAATACAAGGAGAAATTGTTCATAAAGAGCAATTTCACCTTTTCCAAAAAAGAATTTTTCAACATTCATTAAGAAAATTGTCCTGGAGTTTTGCCTGTGATCTCAAAGTCGTCTGCTGCAGGTGTGTTGTATGTGGAAAAGGGTTAATTGAATTAACAGACTGTTTTGTGTGAAATGATCTAAGTATCATGAAAAATGATATTGCTATGCACTTGACGACTTTTGAAAATATTTGTGGGGAAAAGAGGAATAACTGAAAAAGAGCAATTACTCCTCTTCACAATTGTACTTCAGAGTTTTTAGGTATTAACCTTTTCCCACCTTACAGATGCATTTAGATGCATATTCAGCAGACAATTTTTGAAAACATTGTGGCAAAAGGAAAATTGCTCATGATGAGCAATTTCATCTTTTGCCATTTATAATGTTTGAACTGTATGCAACAATAAAACTTCCACAGTTTAAAAAATTGTGCATAGGCGTTCTCACAGTTGTCTGCTGTAGATTTGTTGTATGTGGGAAAAGGTTTAATATTTGTTCATGAGATAGTTTTAAAGCAGACATTAATCATAATCGGGTAAATAGTTTAAAGTGTTTTAACCCGTTCCCACATACAACAAATCTGCAGCAGACGACTTTGAACGTATTTTGTCAAAAAATAGAAAATCTCTATAATTGAATGGATAACCTATGACAAAAAGTGGAAAACATTGTGGCAAAAGAAGAAATTGCAACAAGTCTGCAGCAGACGACTTCGAAAACATAGTGACAAAAACCTGAAACAAATCTCGATAAAGATAGCTTAATTGTTAAATAAAGTTGAAAACATTGTGGCCAAAGGAGAAATTGCTCATCATGAGCAATTTCACCTTAGGCCACAATGTTTTCAAAAGTCGTCTGCTGCTATTGCGTCAAAATACGTCTGGATGGTGGGAAAGGGTTAAGAAGAAATACTATGCAGATGATATTTTCTAAACTGTTACTGATGATCATAACTGGTGAAGGCTTTTAACTATGCTTGACATTCTCACTCCTACCTTAGTTAACTAACCTTTAGAAGCTGCCTTGCTTTAATCTTACTAATATATTTTTACTAAAATAGAAAAACCATTTCATGTTGAATTTAGAAATAATGATTTTCCTCTTCAGATAAAATTAGGTAGGTTGATTTTCCATTTTGAATTCCCTCATATGACTGACTTATGCAAGTTGAAAACATCTTAGCTAGCAACCAATGATTTGGGGTCTTATTGAGATAAACATTGGCGTAAAATTAGTGAGGCTACTCTTCTGGTCTTTTGTATAAAAGTTTCATCTTTGACTTTATTATGTGTAGATGGACAGTGAAGGATCTGGTTAGACTGTGCGGATGCCCAGGCTTGCCCGAGTCTTTTTCACAGGCAACAAGTCTTAATCCTTTCCCTCATATAGACCCTTTCTGACGTATCTGCTGCAGATGGCTTTTTGAGAACAAAGTGACAAAAAAGAAGAAATTGCTAAAAAAACCAAGCAATTTCTCCTTTTTCCACAATTTTTTCCACTTTTGGTCATAGGTTATCCATTCAATTATAGAGATTTTCTATTTTTTGACAAAACATCTCAACAATAAAATGGAAAAACTCCCTAAATGAATACATACTTATTATATAGAGTTGAAAACATTGTGTCAAAAGGAGAAATTGCTTGTTTTGATCAATTTCTTCTTTTTTCACAAAGTTTTCAGGGTTGCCGCTGCAGAGGTGTCTACATGAGGGAAAGGGTTAACCTTTTCCCACATACAATAAATCGGCAGCAGATGACATTCAGTACTACATTAAATTTTGTATATTAATGCATGAACAATTATTTTATTATTAAGTTAAAAACAGAGTGGCATAAAGAGAAATTGCTCAACATCTCCTGCCACAATGTTTTTTCAAAAGTTGTATGCTGCAGATGGGCCGAAATGTGCCTGTAAGTGGAAAAAGGTTAACCCTTTCCCTCATACGACAATTCTGCAGCAGACGACTTTGAACATATTTTGTCAACAAATAGAAAATCTCCATAATTGAATGGATAACCTATGACTAAAAGTGGAAAACATCGTGCAATTTCTTCTTTTGTCACTATGTTTTCAAAAAGCCGTCTGCTGCAGAGGCGTCAGAAAGCGTCTATGTGAGGGAAAGGGTTAAAATCAATAGTTGAGTTCAAGGATATGTATTAAACAATTAATTATTATGCATTTCACAACAAATCACGACAGTCTTGTCACATATTGACATAATTTTGGCAAAGATGAAACAAATCATACATGAACATTTTTTAAAAAACATTAACCCTTTTCCACTTGCCAATGCATTTTGATGCAACTGCAGCTGAAGATATTTGAAAACATTGGAGTAAAGAACAAATTGTTTGTTATAATATTTTTAAAGGACTGAAAATGTAAATCGAATAACATGTTAACCCTTTCCCAAATACAGAAGCTTTCTGACGCCTTTGCAGCAGACGACTATTGAAAAATATGTACCGTAACAAACGGAGAAATTGCTCAAAACGGCCAATTTCTCCATTTGCCACAATGTTTTCAACTTTTTTCAGCAATCATTCATACAGTTATAGAGATTTTCCATATTTTTGCCTAGAATTTTTCAAAGTCGTCTGCTGCAGATTAGTTGTATGTGGGAAAGGGTTAAGAAAATATTTCAACAGAACACATCTTTTGAAATTTCTTGCTAAAAACTATAATTGTGAAAAAAGGAAAATTTGCTCTCATCAAAAATAAAAATAAACAAAAAGCTTTTATTACTCATTTTAATAACTGTTCTTTCCACCCCACCCCTACAGGTTATCCATTACACGCCCCGGAGGCTTATTTCCCGTACTTCAGGAAACATACTGTTACCACCATAGTGCGTCTCAACAAGAAAATTTACGATGCCCGGCGGTTCACAGACGCTGGATTCGATCACTATGATCTCTTCTTCATTGATGGCAGTGTACCCAACGACACTATAGTGCGGCAGTTTATAGAGCTCTCGGAAAACGCAGATGGTGGTATAGCTATTCATTGTAAAGGTGAGGTTAATTCTTTCCCACATACAACATCTTGTGTTGGCGGTCACCCCTGTTAAGCAGCATACTTGTATAAAGCAGCCACTTGAAGATTGACCAAAACAACATTTGTGTCTATATTTGACCTGAATTAAGCAGCCACCTTCATTCAGCAGCCAAATTTATTCCTTGGGTGGCTGATTAAGACAAGATTAGCTGTACCAGCAGCAGGCAACTTAGAAGTTGTTTCGATACAAATCCCTTTGAATTAAAGTAATTATTGAATATAGATGAAAACATAAGTGGCAAAAAGAGAAATTTCTTATTATGAGCAGTTTCTCCTTGTTCTACAATGTTTTTAAATGTTGTCTGCTACAGATGCTTCAAAAGGCAACTGTCTATTCATGGGAAGGTTTAAAATGTCTTCTATGTCCAACCCTTTCCTGATACACCCAAATTTACTCCTGCAACAGACAACTTTTTGAAAACATTGTTTCAAAGGAAAGAACCTATAAAAATCAAGTAAATGGTTAAAATGAGCAATTCTCATTTTTTCCCAGAGTTTTAACAATTCTTAATTGATGTTCAATCTCCAATATTACAGATGTTACATTTTCATCCCCAGATGTTTTCAAACCAGGTGACTTTTAACCTTTTTCTACATACAATAAATCTGTAGCAGACAACTTTAAAAACAACAAGTCAAGGCATACATATAGACAATTTATTGAATAGAGTTTAACACATTGTGGCATTATGTGGAGTAATTTCTTATTTACCCTAAATGTTTTCTAAAGTCTCTTTGCATTATATGAACAAAAAAACCGTCAACAAGTGGGAAAGTGACTGGGTTTAAATATCATATTGTGTAAATGATGACCCAATAATTCATATTTCTGTTTTCCAGCTGGCCTTGGAAGAACAGGGACTTTGATAGCCTGCTACATGATGAAACATTTCAAATTTACGGCAGCGGAATGCATCGCTTGGTGCCGTATATGTCGTCCGGGCTCCATTATTGGGCCCCAACAAAACTTCCTGGAAGAGAAACAGGCCTGGATGTGGATGCAAGGGGACTTATTTAGGGCCAAAGTAAAGGTAAGAAGCCTACGGATTCTTTGTTCTCCCAACACCCGAGGCGATGGTATGGTGGACGACTGAGGTCATTCACTAGTCTGCCTGTGAGGTAAGATAAGGTGAAATTTAGGGTCATGTCCAAGTCGACTAAAGACTTAAAAAATGGTAGTTATGGCTAATTGCGGGGTTAGCATTACGAATGACTGGCTAACTGGTGTCAGTGGTCCTGGTAACTAACTCGGGAAACACCGTAATATAACCGTAAGAATTAATATTAAAAGCAGTGTAAAACACCAAACAATCAATTAATGCTAGTCTGTCTGTTAGGTAAAGTAAGGTGACATTTAGGGATTATTTCCATGTCATCTGACTGCCTCATGTTGACTTTAGTATCAGTAATTTGCTTATTGGCTGGTAACATGTGTGCTTTTACCCTTTCCCTCATACGGCAATTCTGCAGCAGACGACTTTGAACGTATTTTGTCATAGAAAATCAACATAATTGAGTGGATAACCTTTGACAAAAAGTGGAAAACATTGTGGCAAAAGGAGAAATTGCACGTTTTGTGCAATTTCTTCTTTTGTCACTATGTTTTCAAAAAGCTGTCTGCTGCAGAGGCGTCAGATAGCGTCTATATGAGGGAAAGGGTCAACACTCAGTTAAATAATTTGTTCTATATTTAAGTCTGTGCAATTCCCTATCTATAGCAACCATACTGTTAGTTTCCCAAATACTCAATATTTTCTGTATAAATGACCCTGCAATTAAAGACCACCTGTGAACAAAGACCAGATTGTTCACTTCCCATGGGTGGTCTTTAAACACAGGTTTGACTGTATATGTAATGTATTACATTGTTTTACAGGAGAACGATAGAAGAAGAGAAAGACATCACAGCGTATCAAAATTGTTGTCGGGTGTCGACGATATGAAAATACAGGACGCTCTGGAGGGCGGATACAGTAACTGGAGCAACGAGGATGATGTGAGTGGGATATACATCCTCTACCTTATTGAATACTTTAAAATCTTTCCACTTGCAGACGTACATGCAGCAGACTACTTTTGAAAACATTATTGCAAGATAACAAATTGCTCATTATGATCCAATTTTGACACATGTGCCGCAGATGACTTTTGAAAACATTGTTGCAAAAGGGGAAATTGCTCATAAAGTAATGAGAAAAGGTAAAAGTTGTCTGCATTGAAAACTTTGATGGGAAATTGTAACATTTGGAAAATTTGAAATGTATTTTTGAAAGCACGGGAAAAGGAGAAAATGTTCATTATGAGCCAAATGTAGACTTCATAATCACTTTTAAATTTAAGAATTATTTCCCACAAAAACTTACTTCAGCTGTTTCCCTGATTTGATATTAAACCCTTTCCCACATACTGACGCTTTCTGACACCTGCGGCAGACGACTTTTGAAAACATTGTGGCAAAAGGAGAAATTGTTATAATGAGCAAGTTCTGCCTTTGCCGCAATGATTTCAGCTCAATTCAATGATGAAATTTTCGTTTATAGAGGTTTACCATACTTTTAACCAGATGATTTCAGTCGTCTGCTGCAGATTTGTTGTACATAGGAAAGGGTTAAGTGTCTTCTGCATTTAAAACGTATGAAGAAGACATGGTTACATCTGGTAAATGGAAGAATATCTTTGATACAAAGTAAAAAAGTAAATTCTCCTTTTCCTGCTTTGAATAGAAAAAATGAGCCGTCCCGTGAGAAAACCAACAGTATTGTCTGCATAATGTATCAGCAGACTAATCCGGGCCGACACATTCCGTCTTAGGGGGATAGTTGTATAGAGTAATGATTCCTGAGACAGAACATTTACAGGAGACGAAAATTGTCTGTCCGGGTAAGCCTGTGCGGCATGCTTAAGCTGATTCGGATCGATACTTTACGCAGAGTCCACAATGTTGATATTCTCGCGGGACAGCTCAAATGTGATCTGTATCGGTAAAAAGGGTTAACATATCTTTAAAAATTGTTTTTTTCTTCCAGAGAATATATACTGGTCCAGTCACAAGGGGAACTAGAATAGAAACACAGGGTGATAAACTAAATCAGCTCAAATTGTTACGCGGCAAGCACTCTAGGTCTGCAACTACAGGGGCTTTAACGTAAGTTACAGTATTTGAAGCCTACATTATATTGGTTGGTGTGAGTGACTAGTTTCTGTTAAGTAAAGAGTATTAAAATTGATTAGTTTATAGTGTGTGGCTGTGAGTGGACAGTTTCTTTGAATTTCCTTTTCTCTACTTAGATGGTAAATCAGCTCTAGTTAGCAACATCTCAGACTTCTGGTGAAACGATTGTCATCTCTTTATTAAACCATTTGCCCGCCCCCTTCCATATTCCTACAAATACCCATGTAACCTCAAACAACTAGTTTCGTGCATGGATTTCCTTTGAAAGGAGAAGAAAAAATATCTTTATTGTCTTTGAAGTCAGAGATGAGCTTTTACTTTTAAATGTTTAGTATTGGTTGATATTGCAGAATGTTTATCATAATTATTCACAGAATTTACATCATTCACTGCTATGTGTGGGTGGGACTGTTCAAATTTTACAACAAGGGAATAACTGTAATGTTGTGAGTTTACAGGCATTCTCCGTCTATTGAACCCTTTCCATTTAGTCTTATCTTCACGGCTTAACCCTTTCCCACCTGTTTACGCATTTTGACACATCTGTAGCAGACAAATTCCAATAATTATATTTTCATTTACAGAAAATTTCATAAATTTTCCTAGATGTTTTCAAAGTCGTCTGTTGCATATAAGTTGTATGTGGGAAAGGGTAAATAAGCTGTCCTGATGTTTCAGTTTTAAAATTATACACTTTTATTTAGAACTCCTTATTAGATTGGGAATGGATTAAACTGAAACTTGATAAAGATGATTTTTAGATTCTTTACAATTCTTTCAACCCAAAGTATCCAGATATAAAAAAAAAATGTTCTAAAACAACTGTAGAACTATCACATCACATAGACTCGAAGAAAAAAAGTCAGGCTATTGGGATACCCTTGGCATTGTTGTCATCTGTTTCGTCTCAAAACTTAACATTACGTAATTCAAATCTGTTCATTTTCAAAAAGAAACCTGGTACACATGGTCCAAGGAACAATACACATGTCTATATACCAAGGCAAATAACTCTGGCTTTAATAATTATTCAGTAAAACCCCTTATTAGACTTTAAAAAACAACAGACGAGTGTTAATGTTTGATCAGCAGCGCTCTTGTTTTCAAATGTTTGCTGCAGTAACTTCAAAACTTTGCTATATTAAGTTGTGTTTTGTTTGCAACATCTTTGAAAAACAAAATTCACAATAATCAGTATTACGGTGACACAGTAACTTTAAGATTTTGTTTATATTTTTTTTTTCATCAGAATTTTCTCTGACCGTGAAACAGATCATACCTTAACCCAGGAACGTACCATATATCGTACCACCGTCACTTTTGCCGTTCAATAAGGTTGGGAGAATTTGATAGAAAAGTTACTGCTTGGGTTTCGTTTTTCTTCAGTGTCAGTTTTTCCCCCCCTTGCAATTTCGAAGCAAGCATGAGTTATGTTGAGTTTTCCAGTTTCGATATACAGTACTTGTTCATACAGTTTGTTTTCTGCTGAAGTTGATTCATGTTCAAGGTCATAACAAGTTGTTGTTTGTTTCCGATTTGGGCAGCTTTCATGCTCTATGTATCAGATAAATGTTCTGCTTTTTTTGAGATTTCACTTTTATATTCAAATTTTAGGAACATGCTCTGTGTGTACATGCATGTACAATCATGTATGCATGAAGTTATAGGCTGAACCTTTCAACCATCCATTCTGACGTCATTGTTACCTATTGAAGTTTTGATTGTTGCCAAGTTACTTATTCTTGAAAACCCTTTTCGAGTGATTTGTATTTCTCTCTCGAATGACTTCTAACATGTTTTTGAGCTCCATTTTACAAAAAAAGAAGAAAAAAGATGCACCTGTTGTTGTGAAACGTTACCTTTCCCACATACAACAAATTCAAAGACATTTAGGTAAAAAAATCTCCATAACTCGAAGAATAATGTTGAAAACATTGTGGCAAAAGGAGAATTTACTGATGATATCTGATGGCCAATGTTTAAAAATAAATAAATATAAAATTGATTTTGAAATAACTTATTGATCTCTTCTAAGTAAGAGATATGATGTCAAATCAATGTAGATACTTTTAAGTAGAATGGAGCACAGAATTAGATTGGGGAGTATTATGTTTTTTTATCCGGATACTTTTGTGTTACTAAATCTCATATTTCATCCTTTCTTCAAACTGAACAGAGGGACATAACAGACAAAGTTTGGGGAAGATTGGAGCAATATTGTATTTAAAAGGGTAGAAAACCGTCAGAATGCGTCTGCAAGTGGGAAAGGGTTAAGGTACAACTTGGCAAATCTGAACAGTAGTGGTTCAGATCACCATATTATCCGTCCGTCTGCTCTGTCTGATCAGAATCTACATAAAGTGAAATATATGGAAGCTTCTGACAAGCTTATGCAAGTAATATGAACACAGTGTAGAAATTGCTCAGACTGGATTCACAGGCTGATCTGGTTATACACTGTTCCCAAAAACCAACTGTACCTTTTCCCATTAACAGGCTCATATATATTTTATTATTTTTTAAAGTGGAATCCACTGACCTGCTGTATTATTTTGTGTAATTGAATGAAAGAAAATGTTCAAAACTGTCCACTACCACCTCATAATATGGTAATCAAAACTGACCACTACCACTATATCTACATCACCTGCATGTTCTTCCCTGTTCAGGTTTGACGATCCTAAAAGTCACAAACGATCTACCACCCAACCTTTCCGAACCGCATCCAAAAGTGCCCATGGGTCTGTTACGTCCCCCTTGAAAGCCAGTAAAGTTAGCTCCTCCGTTCTCACCAACAACCACACTAACACTGGCTCCTTGAAGAGAAGTACGCGGCATTCAGCGACCTCCTCAAGTTCAAAAAGGTCAGTATTTTCGTGATGTTTTAATCGCCATGCTGTGACTGCAGTGTAGAGTTCTTTTAACATCTTTTCTCGGATGAGTCTCAGAAATACTTGATAATGTTTCTAATCTTAGATCTTTTTTTTTACTGTTTTATCATTTATATTTGATATATACCTACCATTAATTAACTATTTTCCTGGTACAGACAACATCTGGCCCCTCTGAAGAAAAACGACATTTTGGAAAGAGGAGCAATTGCTTAAACTGAGCAGTTTCTCCTTTACCAACATTGTTTCAACATTGTATTGAAGTTATTTTTCTGTTTTTTAGACACTGCATTTTTTTAATCCTTTCCAACAAACAACAACTCTGCAGCAGATGACTGAAAACATCTAGGCAAAAATATGAAATATCTCGTTGAAATGAATAATAATTATTGAATAGAGTTATAAACATAATGGCAAATGGAGAAATTCCTCAGTATGAGCGATTTATCATTTTGCCACAATGTTTTCTGCTACTGAGGCGTCAGAAAGCATCTGCATGTGGGAAAGGGTTAAAAATACTTGTAGCATATCAGGTTAACGGTTAATAATGGTCCATTGTATCGTTCAAAACCAGAAAGTTCTTGAAAACAGTGTAGCTACAATTCTGATAATTTAAAATGAGCAATCAGATCAACTGCTTCACTGTAACTATGTCAATGTAGACTTGTAGAAAAACGGAATTATGAGGTTAACAAAAAGTGTCAAAACGACTATGGCAACAAGCCAATTACATGTTTCTTGTGTGTTAGGCATGATAATTGAATATGTCATTTGAAGAACAAAGCTAAATATTAAGGGATAGTTTTCTTACCACTATTATTTATAGTTATTTGTGTTTATATTGTTAAAATGTGAATATGTACAATAATAAACCTTTCCCACCTACAACCAATCTACTGCATATGACCCGGTAAACATTTTGGCAAAAAATATGGAAACTCTTCATAAATGAATATGTACTTATTGGATAGAGTTGAAAACCTGGGGAAAAGGAGAAATTGTGTCTCCTTTTCCAACAATGATTTCAAAAGTCGTCTCTTCAGATGATACATCTGTTTTTGGGAAAGGATTAATATAAAAACTTAACCTGTAATCTTGAAGTCCATTATGTTTATTTTGTGAAGAACAAATCTCATTAAAATGAGGTCTGTTGGTCAGTCTTTAATTATATAAACACTTGTTTTAGATATTTTAAATGATTGTGGGAAATGAAACCATTTGTTAGCTATTTTTATCCTCAAATTTAGGGGGGTTTCAATGAATTAATTATTTCTTACTTTTGAGTAAAGCTGTTGCAACTTTAATTTCTATCTAAACTGAAGCAGTTTTGCTTTAATCCTTTCCCACATTCAACAAAGGTGCAGCAGAGGACTTTGAAAGCATCTACAATTTTTCTTTGGAAAAATCACTTTAAATGAAAGTTTAATTATTTAATATGGTTTAAAACATAACAGCAAATGGAGAAATTGTTCATTATAAGCAATTTCTCCTTTTTCCACAATGTTTCCAAACAATTTCTGCTAGACTTGCACCTGCATGTGGGAAAGAGTTAACTATGAAAGTTTTATGTAAAAAGCGAATCTCATAGGACATTGTGATATAATTATGTACATAATTCTTGACTGGTCAAACTGTTAAAATTGTGATCTTCGAAATTGTGGCATGCTCTAATTCTGTTTTGAACACCGTCATCGCTGGAATGCTGACACTAGGGCCTTAGACAAACCGGAACAATAAGAACACCAGGCAAAAATGGACCATCAGAAGTCAATCCATTAGTTAAGCCTGTCCCACATACGACAAATCTGCTGCAGCAGTTTTTGATGTAAAATTTCTATATTTGAAATTATAGTTATTGAAAAGAGTTGAAAGCATTGTAGCCAAAGGAGAAACTGCACATTTTGAGCATATTCTCCTTCATTCAAAGTGTTTTCAAATGCCAGTCGGCTGCTGACGTGTCAAATGCATCTGCTTGTGGGGAAAGGGTTAACACTGGTGTTCATTTGTCTAGAGCTCGGGAGTCTTGATCTTTACTCTTCTGGAACCTTTCTCTATTCAGCCTAAATAGATATGAGGCCTTACAATTTAGGATTATATCGCATCAAGTTCCCTTGTTAACCTTTTCCCACGTACAAAAGCTTTCTAATACCTCTGCAGCAGAGGACTGTTTGAAAGCATTGTGGCAAAAGGAGAAATTGTTCATATTGAGCACTTTCTCCTTTTGCCACAATGTTTGCAACTCTAATAAAGAATTATATTTTCATTTCTGGAAAGTTTCCATTTTATTGCATAGATGTTTTCAAAGCTGTCTGCTGCAGATGTGTTGTACATGGGAAATGGTTGATTATTAGAAGTTACTTCTGGGCCTTTACTACATGCAAATGGAAAAGACACTTAACCCTTTCCCTCATACAACAATTCTGCAGCAGACGACTTTGAACGTATTTTGTCAAAACATAGAAAATCTTCATAATTGAAAGGATAACCTATGACAAAAAGTGGAAAACATTGTGGCAAAAGGAGAAATTGCATGTTTTGTGCAATTTCTTCTTTTGTCACTATGTTTTCAAAAAGCCGTCTGCTGCAGAGGCGTCAGAAAGCGTCTATATGAGGGAAAGGGTTAAGGAATCTGTGCATATGAACAACCTATTCTCATATTCTGTCAGAGATAAATGGATTATCTTGAAACTAACTGAAGTTGTTTTGTTTTCCAATGTTTTAGTAAGGACTATCCTATAAAATGTAACGAGGAAGGTTACAGCTAGAAAAGAAGATTCATTTAAAAAACTAATGCATTGAAATATTGATTACCCAATAAATATTTGAGTTGTCTATTCTCTAATAATCTGTACACAAAATCGAATGTGTAAAGTTGGTATAATAGAGATGTAAATTTTGTGGAAAAAGGAGAAATTGTTCGATTTTGAACAATTTCTTTTTTCCCCCCACACTGTTTTAAAAAGGTGTCAAAAGTTGTCTGTCAGGGAATGGGTGATCAGAGGTCCAGATAAGGAGAAGTATTCAGCTCCTTTTCCCACAATTTCTCGCTTATTATTAAATCAAATCCTATGTTGTGGGTACTCAAAAGAATCGTCTCACTGAGACGATTCTTTTGAGTACCCACAACATAGGGTTAGATGGTCAAATTTCTGCAAAATGCTCCTTATCTAGTGCTCTGGCTGATGAAATGAATGATGAAACTCAGTGACCTATCTTCACCTTGTATTATACTTGTAGAAAGCATTCACACAATTATAGTTTGAGGAACACGAAGGGCGTGTCACCTAGGTAGGGCCCGTAACTCTTCCATATTCTGACACGTTTGTTCAGTGTGCACCTAATCTTCCGCCTCGTTGCCTGCCAACATGTACAGTTAACCGGACCTTGACCCTGTTGAAAAATGGATTATTTAACGTAAAATTTATTTCAGAAAATATTCTTTTTTTTTTTACCCTCCATGTCTTGTGAATGCAAGTGTTAACCTTAGCATTTATATCTCTGTTAACCCTTTCCCACCTGCAGACGCATTCTAACGCATCTGCAGCAGACGGCTTTTTGAAAACATAGTGACAAAAGAAGAAATTGCACAAAACGTGCAATTTCTCCTTTTGCCACAATGTTTTCCACTTTTTGTCATAGGTTATCCATTCAGTTATAGAGATTTTCCATTTGTTGACAAAATATGTTCAAAGTCGTCTGCTGCAGAATTGTCGTATGGGGGAAAGGGTTAACCTTGCCTTTTAAAAGATTTCCCTCGTACAACCAAATAGCAGCTTAGGCATCAGAAATCATCTGTATGTGCCATGTGGGATAAGGTTAACTGTTATATGCAGACCTTTTTGAATTACTTACTATTTGTCCCTCAATATAATTATGTTTTAATCCTTTCAAAAGTCATAATCTTGTGTTAAAAGCCCAACAAGTTTACTTATAAATCTTGTTTATCTTTTCAACTTAACCGTTGCCATGGAAAGACAACTCCTTGCCCTGATCTTACTTTAACAATAATTATGAGCCCCTACAACCAAGAGTTTACAAGTTAATTTAGGATTGAATAATATGAAGTACAAGTCTTTGTTATATTGATGCTGCAGATTTGCAGGTGAATGATAAAGATTATTTACCCTTTCCAAAATACAGCGAATCTGCATCTGATGGCTTTGAAAACATAGGTGGTAATTCTCTCTGTCTAAATGTGTCTGCAATTAGGAAAGGGTTAAACCCTTTCCCTCATACGACAATTCTGCAGCAGGCGACTTTGAACATATTTTGTCAAAAAATGGAAAATCTCTATAATTGAATGGATAACCTTTGACTAAATGTGGAAAACATTGTGGCAAAAGGAGAAATTGCTCGTTTTGAGCAATTTCTTCTTTTGTAACTATGTTTTCAAAAAGCCGTCTGCTGCAGAGGTGTCAGAAAGGGTCTATATGAGGGAAAGGGTTAAAAGAAAAGAAAGAATCTTTTTAATTTGGTGAAGTAAATTTTTATTTAATTGAGTGGTAAATTCTAATCAATCGGTAGAAAACAAACATACATCTAGTTTCAATTTGGTAAAAGAAGTTATAAATTGAAAGTTGCTATTAGAAAAATCTATTTTGTTAATTAAATGATCCTAATTAATTGCAAAAAAAGAACAAATCTATTTAATTGCAAAAAAAGAACGAACCTATTTAATTGATCCCAATTAATTAGTTGAAGACTGATCCCATCCAAAGACTGTACATGTTCGGCCACCGGCACTCTATTTCTCATTGTGGCTTCTTTTCAACTCTTGTTGTTTAGTTTAACCAGGCATCTTCTTAGTATGTATTTTACTTTGGGTTTGTTTCAGTTTCTAGTGGAAGGTTAAATAATTCTTCCGTTTTGTTTTTGTTTGTTCGGAATCCCATGCATGGTGTTAATAATTACATAGCGAATAATAAGTTATTAATTGTGTAAGATCGTGATTCGAGCTGTGCTCCGGGAAAACCAACCTTAGCATGATGATTACACATGTATATAAAAACTGCCTGCGCAACCTATCATGCTCAAGGACCCCAGTGGATACTGGTTAACCCTCCTTAACCACATACAACAAATCTGCAGCAGACGACTTTGAAACCATATTGGCAAAAACGTAATAAAAATCTCCATAATTAAGGGTTTGATTATTGAAAAGAGTTTAAAACATTGTGGCAAAAGGAGAAATTGCTTGTTTTTGAGCAATTTCACCTTTTGTCACTATGTTTTCAAAAGTCGTCTGCTGCAGAGGCGTCAGAAAGCGTCTACATGTGGGAAAGGGTAAACCAAAGTTTTCTGAATCCTTCCATGATTAATTGGTGAACAGTGTAAAGTCAGATCAGCCTGCTCGGATGTGCAGTCTGGTTTGAATCAAATCTTTCAAATGCTTCAAAATCGTATTTGCAGAGTACAGCTCTCAATTTTTCACTGAATGAACATCTTAAGTTATATTTTCATGTATGGCATAATGCAACAAGTGAAAATAACACTTGGTGTTCCTGTATGGAAAGATTTCTTGATCTTGCATTTAAACAAACAAACAATTGTCTATTTCATGTTTTACTCACCAATCACATGTTTAAGTTGGGATAAGGGCTGCGACTAAAATTATCAATGGATATAACTTGCTGTTTGATTCAGTGATTTTATTTGGATATATTCCGCTTCTAAAGTATGGGATGAAAACTTGTATCACAAGTTTTTAACCCTTTCCCTCATATAGACGCTTTCTGTAGCAGACTGCTTTTTGAAAACACAGTGACAGAAGAAGAAATTGCTCAAAAAGAGCAATTTCTCTTTTTGCCACAATGTTTTCCACTTTTTGTCATAGGTTATCTATCCATTCAATTATAGAGAGTTTCAGAATTATGAGGGAAGGGTTAATGTCTTTCCTTTCCCATTTGGTTGACAAGCTTTTTAGAAATGTAAAAGAAACAAAACCGTCTTTGAAACCTGAAAATGATATATTTTCTCTGTAAATATCACTGATGCTTGCCTGATAGGTCGGTGTATTTCTATATAGACTGACTTTTGTTATGTATTCATCATGCAAAAGGTCAATTAACATGGACTATATCAGGCAGAGGTCCAGATAAGGAGAAGTATACAGCCCTTTTCCCCACAATATCTTACATATCATCCAACCAAACCCTATGACGTGGGTACTCAAAAGAATCGTCTAAATGAGACGATTGTTTTGAGTACCCACAAAATAGGGTTAGAGGGTAAAATAAGGATTTTAGAACGTACAAAACTCCCCTTATCTAGAGTTCTGATCAGGTGTAGAAGTTGACTTGAGTGTACTTGACCACATCAAACTGTATTTTGTTGTGATGTAGCTTTTATGTTGTGCAAGTTTTATGTACATTGTATATTTATATTGTGATCTTGGTATCGGGACACTAAATCTTGATTATAGCAAACTGGAGTCAATGGTATAATGATTATATATGAGAGGCGTATGGCGACTTTGGGATCTTGGCCCCTTTTTTCCCCACTTTCAGACAAATTTTGACAATTTTGCCAAAATGTCTACAACTATTCAATTTATTATATTTTCAGTTATAGAGATTTTCCATAGTTTTGGCCAGATGTTCTTTCTCATAGTCGTCTTTCTGCAGATTTGTTGTATATACAATGATGGCTTTGACGAGCCCTGTGCATCCGTACAGTTTCAGCCGGGTCTTCAAAGTCTTTCTTCTTGTCATTAACCCTTTCCCACCGGCAGACACATTTTAACGCAATAGCAGCAGACGACTTTTTAAAACATTGTGGCCAAAGGTGAAATTGCTCATGATGAGCAATTTCACCTTTAGCCACAATGTTTTCCACTTATAGTCATTGGTTATCCATTCAATTATAGAGATTTTCCATTTTTTGACAAAATATGTTCAAAGTCGTCTGCTGCAAATTAGTTGTATGTGGGAAAGGGTTAAGTCCTAGGTGCATTTTATTTTGGAAAAAAATACAAGTGTAATCCCACTAGTTTTATGCCAATGCAATATAAAAATGATGTTAAATCGAAAAGTGGATATTACCCCAAGGTGCCAGGCGTGACTCGGTTCTATTATTGGTAAAATGCTGTGGTATCTTTGCTTATCTTCCATTCATTTGAAAAGCATAACCATTTTCTCTGATATTATATTTTGAATAGTGTCTGGTTTGAAAACGTCTTGAAAAACTCCAAATCCGAAAAATCTAGAAAAAGGATGTATGTTTGAAAACATTGTGCGAAATGGGGAAATTGCTTAATTTTCTCCTTTTGCACAATGCCTTCAAAAGTCACCTGCTGAAAAGATTTTCAATGCCACTTGTATGATATCAGGGAAAGGGTTTATTTATGGTTTTTTTCACCTGTAAACGGCAAATTGGCTTATCAAAATGTGTGCATCCTATACATTGTATTTAAAAATGGTTATTGTTTGCAATCAAGTGTTATCAACTGTATCATTTCTTATTTTTTCATCCCTATTGAAAATATTGTAAATACTTATTGTTACATATACATCATATATTATGATTTATTTTTTATATTAATGCTGTAATATAACCATTCCTTGTTGACTTTGGACTGCCTTATTCTACATTGGAAATATTTTCAAGAAAATCTGATAATATTCTGCATAACCTTTAATTAACCCTTTCCCACATACAACAAATCTGCAGCAGACTACTTTGAAAAAATATTTGCAAATATGTATAAATGAAGTGCAATCACTGAAAAGAGTTGAAAACATTATGACAAAAAGAGAAATTGCTCATGATGAGCAAAATTCTTCTTTTGTCGTAATGTTTTCAAAATTTGTCTGCTGCAGAGACGTGAGGAAGCATCTTTATGTTAGAAAGGGTTAACCCTTTCCCTCATATAGATGCTTTCTGATAACTCTGCAGCATACAGCTTTTTTAAAACATAGTGACTAAAGAAGAAATTGCTCAAAACAAGCAATTTCTCCTTTTGCCACAATGTTTTTCACTTTTAGTCATAGGTTATCCATACAATTATAGAGATTTTCTATTTTTTGACAAAATATGTTTAAAGTCGTCTGCTGCAGAATTGTTGTATGAGAGAAAGGGTTAATGGTATATGAAATAGTATAGAAATAAATGTACAGATAGCTTTTGTATGTATCAATATTTTTGAGTATTCTTATAGAAACATTTAATTTTGAAGAATAAAGATTTTTATTATTTACATAAACAATAATTTATTTTGGTATTTGTTTGTTTAACCCTTCCCCTGACCAAATGGAACCCTGATACAATCGTTTAAAACGTTTTTTGCCTTCTTCGAAAATAGAGGTGTGAGAGGGGGGGGGGAAATTCAGAAGTATGTATTTCAAGTAGAATTGAACACATTGTACGGAATGGTGAAATTGCAGACAAGATCATATGTGGCAAATAATTAATGCAAAATGATTGTAACAAGATGAAGTTCCACCTGTTTTACTTTAAACCTTTCCCACATACGACAATTCTGCAGCAGACGACTTTGAACGTATTTTGTCAAAACATAGAAAATCTCTATAATTGAATGGATAACCTATGACTAAAAGTCGAAAACATTGTGGCAAAAGGAGAAATTGCACGTTTTGTGCAATTTATTCTTTTGTCACTATGTTTTCAAATAGCCGTCTGCTGCATAGGCGTCGGAAAGCGTCTATATGAGGGAAAGGGTTAACTCCTTCCAATATATTCAAATCTACAGCAGTAAGCATGTAAGCAAAAATATGGAAAATGTCTATAAAGCAAAAAACTATTATTGAAGAGTTTAAAACAATGTGGCAAAAGCAGAAATTGCTCTTTATGTGCAATTTTTCCTTTTCTAAAATTGTTTTCTAAAGTCGTTTGCTGCAGATGATTCAAAATGTGACAGCAGGAGGAAAAGGGTTAAACCAATCAATAACAAAAATTTGCCTCACTTCAGACGAAAAAAGGGGTCGTTCCCCTTAAACTAACTGTGAAGACGCGGGCAAACCTTAGTATAATTATGCAGATTTGCCAGAGCCTTTACTGTTCGAAGACATACAGTAGATGTCTTGATGTGACTTCTGGTCAAAAACCATTTTCCCTCGTACAACATTTCTGCAGCAGACGACTTTGAACATATTTTGTAAAAAAAATAGAAAATCTCTATAATTGAATGTAAAACCTATGACAAAGAGTGGAAAACATTGTGGCAAAAGGAGAAATTGCTCGTTTTGAGCAATTTCTTCTTTTGTCACTATGTTTTCAAAAAGCTGTCTGCTGCAGAGGCATCAGAAAGCGTCTATATGAGGGAAAGGGTTAAAAGTGTGACCTCACTAGTTTCACATAACATGCCTTCATGTGATTCCAACAAAAGGATGAAACTTCTTCACAGGTCCCCAGCTCTTAAACCCTCTCCCGCACGCAGATGCGTCTGCAGCAGAAGAACTTTTGAAAACATTGTGGTGAAAGGAGAAATTGTTCATTATGAGCAATTTCTCCCCTTTGCCACAAGGTTTTCAATTTTATAAATTAATTATACTTTCATTTATAGAAAGTTTCCACAATTTAGTTTTCAAAGTCGTCAGCTGCAGATGTGGGAAAGGGTTAATTAAAGGTTATGCAGAATATTATCTAATTATATAACTTTTATGTCATTTCTAGCTGCATGAGCTTTGGAGCAAATAGTGTTCATGTTTTGCTTTGTATTGAAGCAAAAAAAAAAAAATGCATTTACAGCGTTTAATGTTTCAACTATTGCAATGTATGGCAAGTGAAGCGCTTTGAAATTAGGTTCCTAAGATATTGTTATTTACTGCATGCATCATCAATCATCCAATTTAGACATATTTGCTTGTATTAACCCTTTCCTTTAAACAGACACTGTTTTTGTGTCATTTTTTAAGGATATTTTTTGTGTTTTTGCCTGTATGATTTCAAAGTCGTCTGCTGCAGGTTTATTATTTGTGTGATATGTAATATGATAGTTTGGTTGTCTTCGTCTTCTTTGAGAGCATGCTCAAAGAAAGAAGGGGAAGATTAAACAAAATGAAAATTCAAATACCGATACCCATTGAAAACACCTTAGCAAAAACAAAATGTGTTTTGTTTTGTGAAGGTTTTGCTTTTATTCAGTACTGTTGTAAGAATGTCATCTGCTGCAGAGGTGCATAAAGTCGTCTGTATCAATTATTTAACCCTTCCCCACATACAGCAAATCTGCAGCAGAAGACTTTGAAAATATAGTGACAAAAACCTGAAAAATCTCCATAAAAGAGCTTAATTTTTAAATAAAATTGAAAACATTGTGGCCAAAGGAGAAATTGCTGCTATTGCGTCAAATGGGTCTGCATGTGGGAAAGTATTTTAACCCTTTCCCTCATATAGACGCTTTCTGACGCCTTTGCAGCAGACTGGGTTTTGAAAACATAGTGACAAAAGAAGAAATTGCTCAAAACGAGCAATTTCTCCTTTTGCCACCATGTTTTCTACTTTTAGTCATAGGTTATCCATTCCATCATAGAGATGTTCTATCTTTTGATAAACTATGTTCAAAGTCGTCTGCTGCAGAATTGTCGTATGAGGTAAAGGGTTAAAGGGTTTAGTTAGATAGTAATCATTATAACCCATTTTGTTGCCTTGCCTTTTGAAGCTTCTCTTGGCCAATAATAGGCTAGATGAAACGAACAGAGAAAATATTTTTCAATCTTTACATTTGTTTTGACTGTCAACAGAACATTTTGGGAAACTGACATGATTATTATAATCAATTTCTTCTTTTCCTCTGATTTTTTTTCCAAGTTTGAAATTGTTTTGACAAAATTTATGTTAACTGATTGAAAAGGAGTCATTTTAAAAAAAATCAAAATTGTTTTGCACAAATCTTCAGGACAGGGGTTTTAACCCATTACCACAAGTCATGCAGACACATTTTGACACATCTGCAGCAGACAACTTCTGAAAACATTGTGACAAATGGAGAAATTGCTCAGGATGAGCAATTTCTCTTTTTGCCACAATGTTTTTAAATCTATTTAATATTATAATTTGATATAGGTATAAAGATTTTCTATTGTTTTTGCTTAGACGTTCTCTAAGTTATTTGCTGCAGATTTGTTGTATGTGGGAAAGTGTTCAAAGTCTTCTCAACACAACATTGCAACTATGGGTTCTCTGGGGTTTTTATAGCAGTTTTCAGCACTATCACCAAGTTTTTGGTCTTATTGTGTGAATGATAAAGGATTCTTCTTCATCGGGTTAACAGGGTCGATCGAATGTTTGCAACCTTAAGCGGAAATCACCACCTATTCGTAGCAAGTATATTTCCTTCATACTATGTGTGATGTTTAGAGGTGGCCGCAAAACATGTTTGTCTGTAACACACTCGTGGCCTTAATTCATGCAAATTGTGATGTTGCAATTTCTAATCTAAATATCGGTTGCTAAAG
The DNA here is from genome assembly GCA_031761405.1 of Serripes groenlandicus. Taxonomy (NCBI): domain Eukaryota; kingdom Metazoa; phylum Mollusca; class Bivalvia; order Cardiida; family Cardiidae; genus Serripes; species Serripes groenlandicus. Next base: position 173,128,971 of record JASEVX010000001.1, on the reverse strand, counting down.
CCAAATCATGACTTTGATAATTTATGTGGCTGCATTTTGTGCCTAGATGCTTTTTGTTTGACTAAATATTTTATTCAAACCTACACATTCTTTTTGAATTGTCTAGGTACAGATCCATACATACACATTTAAGATGGCGCCAGATGACTAGATAAGGAGGAGTAAACATGTCTTTCTTCCATTATATCATTAAAAACCTATGCTGTGGGTACGCAAAAGAATCGTCTCATTCAGACGATTTTTTGGAGTACCCACAACATAGGTTTTGGAAGTCAAATAAGAATTTTAGATCATGAAATACGCCCCTTATCTGGAGCTCTGTACAGTATCTGTTTTTAATCAAATCCTCATAGTTGTGAAAAAATGTAAAGAGCTGTGATAAGGGCAATTCGTTTGATTGAATGGCAGATCTTAGTCTTCTTCACAATCACTGCAGAGATATTCTTTTTAACCCTTTGTTACAAGAAGCATTTAACAAATCTGCAGGAGACAACTTTTATAAACATTGTGGGAAAAGGAGAAATTGTACAAGTTTAGCAATTTCTGCGTTTGCCACTATGTCTTCAATTATTCATTAATCACACTTTGATTTGATGGAGATTTTCAATATTTTGCCAAGACTTCAAAGTAGTCTGCTGCAGATTTGTTGTATATTGGAAATAGATACAACAGTATTACCAGTAATGCTGTTTGGCCCCCTTATCATGTATTTCATCTCTTTGTATGATTCCATTTTTATCATGCTGCTACATGTTTGTTGGCTATAATTTTGTGATCCTTTTTAGGTGATGACGTTTCGCTAAAAACCTAAATATTTCTTATTTGATATGGCTTTTAAGCTTCCTGATTGGCTAACAGACTGTTAATTGGGTTATGATTGGCTAACAGTACTGGCTTTATCGGCTTACTTTTTTAACTCATTTCTAATATCTGATGTGATTTTATGTTTCTATTGCAAGCACATATTTTGTTCAAAGAATTGACAATTAAAAGAATAAAATACATAATTTATGTCTTCACAGAGTAAAATAAGAGACAGGCATTCCTAAAATAGGTCATCAAGGCAGTGAAGGCATGTCTGTGCAGCAAATTATTTGTAATTATTTTTGAAAATTGACGATAATTGTTTTCAGATATTTTCAACTTGATCTATTAATAATTTATTTAAAGTTCCATTTTATAGGTATAGGAAAAGAAATAACATTAGTTAGAAGATAAATATAATATCAGAAAAATTATGTAAAATGTAAGTAAACAAGGTGCGTTTATGTAAAATTATTTTCTTGAATCACCACCTAATGGCTGCCGTAAAACATTTATGTCACTGCAGTGCCGGACATAGCGATCACTCGTATGGCCTCATTCGGAATTACACAACCGACTTTAAAAGCTCCCTGTATGACCATGACCACGAATACTCAACAAGTACATGGCCGTACAAATATCAGTTTCGCTCGTCTACAGTAAGTGTTTGTAAAACCTCCGTACCACGTACACCGCTACTTTATCTCTCCTGTATTTTATTTTACTTTTTTGTCAGCATTAGTCTTTCGTTTGCATACACCAGACCATGTTTCAGCCATTTTTAATTTTAGAAATTAATTCATCAAATTAACAGCTTTCGTTAGATTACCAGTCACGTTTAGTGCATCCTTCACTCGCTAGACTAAAATTGTAGAATAATGATGTGAAGACTAAGACTATTAACCCTTTCACACTTAAAACAAATCTGCAGCAAACAACTGTGAAATATCTAGGACAAAAAATTGTAGATTTCCATAAATGAAAGTAGAAGGGTTGAATTATAGATATGAAAACATTTATGGCAAAAGGAGAAGTTGCTTATGGTGAACAGTTTCTCCTTTTTGTCACTATGCTTTAAAAAATTATCAACTGCAGATACGTCAAAATGAATCTTCGTGGTGTAGTGGTAGATCTTCAGCCTTTGGTCAGGGATTTGCTCCCCGGCCGGGCCATATAAAAGGCTTATAACCCTTTCCCACATACAACAAATCTGCAGCAATCGACTTTGAAATCATATATGCAACGATTTGGAATATCCCTATAAACAACACTTAATTTATTGAATTGTGTTGAAAACATTGTGGCAGATGGAGAAATTAATCATTTTAAGTAATTTCTTCTTTTGTTACAATGTTTTCAAAAGGTCTTCTGCTGCAGAAACGTCTATATGTAGGAAAAGGTTTAAAATGGTTATAATGGCTTTCCGTTCTTGGTGCTCAGGATTGTGAGGTTTGCATTAAGCCTTACTCAAGGGTGTCCAGGTAAATGGAACAATTGTACTGGTAACTTACCCAGGAATGCTGTAATAAAACTGAAAACAGCCTCAAACAAAGCGTCTACAAGTTGGAAAGGGTAAATTTACTAAAAACTTCACGAACAAAAATGTTACATTATTTTAAAAGTTTTCACTTCCAAATGTTCCATTTTAATACATAATTATTGATAAAAGCTTTTTTCCTTCTATTAAAAGATTCTATTTGTTTTTTCATCGGTTTAGAAATAAGTAGCCAAAGCAAAACTTAAAGTACACTCTCTTCTTAAATACAAGTCATTATGCAAGGAAATTAGAAGGCCAAAATAATACACAGATAATAAGAAAATCAAGGAAATTAGAAATTCATATTAATATACAGATACAAGTTAGGATAAAAGTTAATGCAAATATATTTTTAAATTCAAGTTAATGTAAGAATAATAGAAAGTTAATGCTATGATATAAGATATACTATTTCGTTTTGGTGTGTGTTATACTATACAATATGTGTGCCTGCATGATTTTTGATATATCTAATTGTATAGTGCATGTAGTTATCATATATCACTAAAACATACATAAATTAATCATTCTTTTAGATGTGAGGTCATAGCATTCAAGTGGAAATATTTGGTTTGTCATATTTCATATTGTCATTATTGTCAGAAATAACAGCAAGGACTATGATTATTATGGAAACAGATTACAGAAGTCTTAGTTTAGTTTTTCCTGCAATGATTTACCGGAAAAAAATCTCTTTACCCTTTTCCTCATACGACAATTCTGCAGCAGACGACTTTGAACGTATTTTGTCAAAACATAGAAAATCTCCATAATTGAATTGATAACCTATAACAAAAAGTGGAAAACATTGTGGCAAAAGGAGAAAGTGCATGTTTTGTGCAATTTCTTCTTTTGTCACTATGTTTTCAAAAAGCCGTCTGCTGCAGAGGCATCAGAAAGCGTCTTTATGAGGGAAAGGGTTAACTAAAAATGTAATTAGTGAATGGTTTTGAAAATATTGTGGCAAAAGTAGAAATTGCTCATAATCAACATTTTCAAAAGTGCTGCAGATACCTCAGAATGCGTCTACAAGTGGGAAAGGGATAGGCTTTCAATGTCTTGGCAACACTCAGTTTTTGACAACATGGGTTTTAACCCATTCCAACATACAGACATTTTCTGATGCGTCTGCAGTAAACAACTTTTGTAAATTATGTGGAAAAAGGGGAAAAAATGCTCATAATGGGCAATGCCTCCCTTTTTACAATGTTTTCAACTCGATTTAATGATTAAACTCATTTATTGTGATTTTTTTCACATTTTTCCAATATGCTGTAAATTTCGTCTGCTGCAGATGATTTTTTGTATGTTAGAAAAGGGGTGGGCTAACAGGAGAAATTGCTGCATGGTTTTCATTTCGATTGGCATCATAAACTGGCAAAATGAAATCTAAATAATGTAATATATCATCACATTCATATTGTGTTTTGTTTGATGGTAAGTTGTATAGTTTATCATTATTAATTGAATGTATCATCACTATATGAGCGGTGCTCAAGGGAAACCAACCTAAGTATTCATAGGACTAGAGAAGGAGGAGTAAACGGGTCTTGCTTGCAGGATATCTCTGTTGGCACTGACTTAAACCTATTATGTGGGTGCTCACAAGAATGGTCTCACTTAGACCATTCTTTTGAGTACCCACAACATAGGTTTTGACGGTCAAATAAGGATTTGAGAACATACAGAACGACCTTTATCTGGAGCTCAGTATTATTACAAGTGAAGATAAAGGTCTGCTTTCCCAACAATGCTTAATTAAGGATTGAAAAAAAGATCCTTGTTTCAGAAGTTTCTTGAACTACTCTTTGACATATTGATGCCGTGCCCCAGCTCGACCAACATACTTTCTGACTGACAAAAGTCACCGTGTCAAGCGTCATTCATCTTTCACCAATGGGCTAACAGTCTATGTGGAAAAGCAGACAGTCTGGAAAGCCTGTTGAGTACAGGTCTGAAAAATAGTTAACTCTTTGCATGCTAAATTATTTACGTCTACTATATTGTCGTCTGCAAAATTTTGAAAAAAATATTTATTTTCCCCAAATGTTTACTGAAATTGAATCGGAGTGACAAACAGTTTGGATCTCAGATCAGTCCCCACGTTTTGTGGGGACTGATCTGGATCCAAACTGTTTGCAAATGTCATCAACGGTTGACAAAACCCGCCGCTAGCGTGCTAAGAGTTAAAAATGGGCTTTAAATGCCAATCAATCATTTGGCTTATTGGCAAACAGTGTAAATCTTGAAAGGGCCACGCTGATGTGCTGGTTGATCTGGATCATATGTGCCCAAGCTCCTTTACCCTTTCCCACATACAATAAATCTGCAGCAGACGACATTGAAAACATTGTGGCAAAACTATGGAAAACCCCTAATAATGAAACTTAAAGAGTTGAAAACACTTTCAAAAGGATAAATTGCTTGTTTTGAGCAATTTCTCCTATTGTAACAATGTTTTCAAAAGTCGTCTGCTGCAGATGAGTCAGAATGAGTCTACAAATCGGAAAGGGTTAAGCTGGTTTTCACAGATTATCACTCATATTGTCCATTATTGAATGTATCATCACATTTGCATGGTTTGAATTTGGTGTGTAACTCCGGACTTTTTTTTACTTTTTGAGGTGAACTTTGCTTTGATTGAGATGGCTTTTGAAGTGATTATTGATTGAGATGGCTTTTGATGTGAATATGTTATTGATAAAGAGACGATCTATGCTTTAATTCCTTAATAATTAGCAATACATGGTTTTTTTACCCATAATAATTTCAATCCTGTATACATGAAAACAGTTACTTTCAAAATTAATATGTAGATATTACAGTTTAAGCCTTCAATGTTTCCAAGGCAGTTGATATACTATCATATCAGGTACACAGTTTAATGGTGTTAAACCCTTTCCCACATACTACAAATCTGCAGCAGACAACTTTGAAAATATCTTGGATAAAATATAGAATATCAACAAAGATGATCTATCATTATTGAATAGAACTGAAAATTTTGAATGAAAGAATATTTATTGATTTAACCCTTTCCCTCATAGAGACAATTTCTGACGCCTCTGCAGCAGACAGCTTTTTGAAAACATGGTGACATAAGAAGAAATTGCTCAAAACAAGCAATTTCTCCATTTGCCACAATGTTTTCCACTTTTAGTCATAGGTTATCCATTCAATTATAGAGATTTTCTTTTTTTTTGACAAAATATGTTTAAAGTCGTCTGCTGCAGAATTGTCGTATGAGGGAAAGCGTTAAGTTGAAAACATTTTGGCAAAAAGAGAAATTGTTCATAATGAGCCTTTTTTTTCCTTTTGCCACAATGTTTTCAACATTTGTCTACGCAGGTGTGTGAAGGGATTTATCAGAAAAGCAAAGGAAGAGCAGTACTGTTGTAGCTGCATCTTGTGTTATTACAGGATATGATTGTGTCACAAGTGTCTTGCATGATGTTCAGTATCAGTTGTTGTCATGATGATGTAAATTAATTTAGGTTTTTTCCCCATGTAGACTTTCTGATGCTTCTGCAGCAGATAATTTTTGAAAACTTTAAGGCAAAATCTTTTTTTAATAATTCAGCTTTCCCTTATGGAGATAACTTTACTTAGATTTGTTCAAAGGTATCTGCTGCAGATTTGTTGTATGTCGGAAAGGTTTAAGATTATGATATTATCGAGAGTTGCCATATATTTGGCTTTAAAGTTTTCTGAGCCATCTGCTGAAGATTGGTATTATGGTGTAAATTTTAGATATTACTTGCAATACTTTAACCCTTTCCTACATACAAAAAATCTACAACAGACAATTTTGAAAAAACGGTGAAACATAGAAGAAGTAAATTCTCCTTGTGATGATTCAAAAGTTATCTTCTACAAATGCGTTGAAATGCATCTGCATTATGTGTAGATATTATGGAGATGCAAGGAAAACAGAGTTATTCTCCTTTACCGTAATCCTTGATCTTGGAACAGATAGATAGAGGAGTAGAAAAGGAGAAGTAAACTGGTTTTTTTCTAAAAAAGAAAAAAACAACTTATTACTCAATTAAACCCTATGTTGTGGGTACTCAAAAGGTTTGTCTCTCTGAGACAATTATTTCGAGTACCCACAACATAGGGTTTGAGGGTCATTATAAGGATTTGGGGATGTGAAATACTCTTCTTATCTAGAGCTCTGGATAAATAAATACACAATAACAAGTGTTCATTAATACGAGGATACATGTTTTGTTTATTAGCGCTATACATAGGGTAGGATGTAGGTAATCAGTGACACAGATTAACTGATTATGTCAGTTGCCCTTCTCTATATCATCTGTTTATTTTTTGTCACTGCGGAAAATTTCAGTGATTATTGTTCAGGTATAAAAGACAATCATGACAATTTTCATGAACCATTTTGTTTGCCTGGTAAATTTGAAATTGTAACTGTTACTTGCCTGCTATGATGTTGTTTTTAGAGTCGCAAAATGTGTAACGTCGGTTAAGCTGAAAATGTAGATTTGATACAGAGCTAAAAACATGGGAACTGAGTTAAAAAGTTATCACTTGCTTTGAGCATTTTTTTTTCATCCACAAATGTCTTATGCTGAAGTGGTTTTTAAAGTCATCTGTATCAAGAGGAATGGCTACAAAAGCAACACATGTTGTCATAATTGAAAAGTGCAAAATGAAGTAAATAAAACAATCAGGTTGTTAATGCTTTTGTCACCCAGCCAAAAGTCTAACTACCTGTTGATTACATGGGAAATTCTGTCAGGTGATATGTGTAAGGGAAGGGAAATAACTCCAGTAATACTGATGTTTTTAAGAAGGGAGGTAATTTGATAATCATTTGAAGAAAGTGCTAGGTTTTGTTGTATTTTCCCCCCTTTTCCATAAACTGGTCTTGCATGTTTTGTAAAAGTCAAAGAACTGCTGAAAATTCAAATCAATAGTTATCATTTCATTTATAGAGGTTTTCCATATTTTTTCTCTGATGTCTGTCTGCTTCAGATTTTCTTGAACCCTTTCCCATATATGTAGACTCTTTCCGACGCCTCTGCAGCAGACGACTTTTGATAACAAGCAATTTTCTTCATTTAACACAAAAGTGCTTTCAACTCTGTTCATTTAAAGAGCTTTACCATATTTTAAACCAGATGTTTTCAAAGTCGTCTGCGACTCTGCTGCAGTTTTGTTATATGAGGGAAAGGGTTAATTGGGTAATAAGGCAAACTATTGTTTTGTGAAAAACCTGTTCACTCCTCCTTATTTAGATCCGACATAAGATCATTGTGCTCATCCGTGTTTTCATTTCATTTACTTTACGCCAGTCTAGCACGCAGTGAGAATGTACCCATTGCCCGTAAAACTTAGGTAGGTTAGTGTCACATGACTTGTCACATGACTCGTCACATGACTGGTATGTAGTCTAGTTCATCAGCTTCAAGTAGAGTTCCAAATTTTTGGAACTTTCTATACTCTTATATATATATATATCCGTCCAACATCCCTCTTCACCCTTCCCGACATACAACTAATCTGCAGCAGACGACTATGAAATCATCTCAGCCTAAATTGGGAATATCTCTATAACTAATAGTTATGTTAATTGTTGAAAATATTGAGGCAAAATGAGAAATTGCAATTTCTTCTTTTGCCACAATAAACTCAAAAGTTGTCTGCTGCAGAGGCTTCAGAAAGCATCTGTGAGTATGAGAGGTTTATTAACATCCCTGTTCAATTTTTCAACTGATACACAGTCATGTATTGAAAAGGTTAGGGGAATATGTAACATTTACATAATTTTAAGTGCAACTTTGAATCTTAAGGCTTAAATCATTGTCAGACAAAGTGCATTTGTACATTTTAAACTATTCTCATTTGCTTTAACAATGTTTTTAAAAGTTGTCTGTATAGTATTTATTCCTGCAATTTAAGTAATTATACACAATTGTATCATGACTGCATCCCTATGATTAATTATTTCACCTTTCTTTGCAATGTTATCCAAGGTTTTCTGCTGAAGAAGCATAAAAAGACATCAGTATTAGAGAAAATGTTAAGTAGAAAACATCTTGCTATAGCAGACTGTTCCCACCAATGAGAGGCCCTGGTATCATATTACCATATAACATAATGCAATGTATCATATCCGCTTTAAGATATATAAATTCTTCAATTTTTAACTCTGCACCAAAGAAGAGATTATGAGATCTGATAACTGTAGTAACCATATTTCTCCATAACTCATCTCTTCTTTAATTTACTCCAACCCTCTTTCTGATATATACTTCATTGGTGGTGTAGTGGTAGAGCATCCGTCTCGGGTGGTAAAGCATCCGTTTCGGGTGTGGGAGGTTGTCAAGACTAACCCTTTTTCTCATATAGACGCTTTCTACTGCTTTTTGTAAACATAGTGACAAAAGAAGAAATTGCTCAAAACGAGCAATTTCTCCTTTTGACACAATGTTTTCCCGTTTTAGTCATAGGTTATCCATTCAATTATAGAGATTTTCTATTTTTTGACAAAATATGTTCAGTCATCTGCTGCAGAATTGTCGTAGAAAGGGTTAAAAAGATTTACTTAGGATAAACAGACCAGTAGTACTGGTAACTTAACCAGGAAACACTGTGGTATAACTGAACAATTAGTGAAAGCGGCATAACACATGAATGCTTTCTCTCTTGTAGGCGCATCTGCAGCAGTCCATCTTGAAAACATTGTGGCGAAAGGAGAAATTTTCCACAATGTTTTTTTGAAACAATATAATAAGGAATAAAGATCGGCTTGATATGTTTCAGACATGTTTCATTGGGCCCTGTGCAATGTAGCTTTTGACCATACCATACCTATTATTGTATATAACCGCTGGTGTTGGGTACCTTATTAGTGTCATTGTGGGATCAAACTATTGTATGCTAGACTGTATGCTAACTCTATCCATTTCCCACATACGATAATTCTGCAGCATTTGACGACTTTGAAAACATATTGGCAAAAATGTGCAATATCTCCATAAATGAGAGTTTATAATCATTAAATAGAGTTGAAAACATTGTTACAAAAGGGGAAATTCATGAGCAATTTCTCCTTTTGCAATAATGTTTTCAAAAGTCGTTTGCTGCAAATGCGTCGGAATGCGGATCTACATTGTTCACTAAAGCCAACTGGTAGCTATTCCCGTTTATGGGCTTGTGTTAATTATTTTAAATCATATTTTTGATACAGGATTGAAAACACTGGGAAAGGAACAAATTGGTTATGTAAATTTATACATCAAGAAACAAGTCTTGACTAAAATATGGAAAGTTTTAATAAATGAAAACATTCACCATTGTATAGAATTTAAAACATTGTGGCATATGGAGAAGTTGGTCATGACTCATCATGATGTGTCAAAAGTCGTCGGCTCCTGGTGCAATAAAAGCATCTGCATTATTGTGTAACGGGTTGATTTATGGCCTTAAAGTGGAACATATAGTTGGGAGAGTTTTCAGAAATGGAGAAATTGGCTTTTGTAGAGACAAAACTAAACATTGTTAAATATGTTTTCATTGGCATACAATAATCACAGCTTTTTTAAAACACTTATTATTCATTGTTAAGTTACTGTACTAACCAGAATTAATATAAACTTTTTTTCCCCAATAGGTTTAGAATGTACAATGCTTTCACTGTTATTAGCATTTTGTTTTCAGATCACAATTTTGGTATTCTCTTGTTGGAAGAGCATCAATGCTTTTTATTGCCAAGTTAACCCTTTTCCTCAAACAGATGCTTTCTGATGCCTCTGAAGCAGACGAATTTTGAAAACATTATGGTTAAAGAAGAAATTGATCATCATGAGCAATTTCTTCATTTGCCATAAAGTTTTCCACTTTCAGACATTGGTTATCCATTCAATTATATAGAGATTTTCCATTTTTTGACAAAATATGTTCAAAGTCGTCTGCTGCAGATTTCTTGTATGTGGGTAAGGGTTAAGGTGTGGATATAATTTAGACAGAGTTTAAAGATCGTTGTTTCTTTTCTTTAACCCTTTCCCTCATATAGACGCTTTATGATGCCTCTGCAGCACACGGCTTTTTGAAAACATAGTGACAAAAGAAGAAATTGCACAAAACGTGCAATTTCCCCTTTTGCCACTTTTTGTCATAGGTTATCCATTCAATTATGGAGATTTTCTATTTTTTGACAAAATACGTTCAAAGTCGTCTGCTGCAAAATTGCCGTTTGAGGGAAAGGGTTAACAATATCATTGTAAGTTTAAAAGTATTGAAAAACAATAAAATTGCATTCATACTGTTGTTCTCACCACTTTCCACACACAACAAATCTGCAGCGGGTCACTTTGAATAACACCTCGGTAAAACTATGAAAATTCTCTGTAAACTAGTGAAAAGATTTGAATGTCTTGCTGGGGATTGAACCCTAACCTCATGCTCTACCACTCTGTGGTCTAAACATTTAATAATTCAAAATGGAATTAGTGATTTTTGTTTACATCTTCTTATTTCGTCCTTGACCCTTTCCCTCATACGGCAATTTTGCAGCAGACGACTTTGAACGTATTTTGTCAAAAAATAGAAAATCTCTATAATTGAATGGATAACCTATGACAAAAAGTGGAAAACATTGTGGCAAAAGGAAAAATTGCACATTTTGTGCAATTTCTTCTTTTGTCACTATGTTTTCAAAAAGTCGTCTGCTGCAGAGGCGTCAGAAAGCGTCTGAGGGAAAGGGTTAATAATTCAAAATGGAATTAGTGACTTTTGTTTACATCTTCTTATTTCTTATTTCGTCCTTAAACAATGGCAGTATATTAAAAATAAATTGTGTTTTTATGTATTTTCAGATCGGTTCCACATACCCGCAGTACTAAGGCCTCGCTGATTCGATGACCTTGATTCCAGGGTACAAAGCCTTGTTGTGAAATGTTGAAAACTTTTTTTTTTTTTAGAATTTGATGCACTTGTTGAACAAAAACATCTGTGATGTCGTTGGACACAGCTATGCATTCTGTTCTACAATATTTACATTGTTGAATGAACTAAACAGTGCCTAGTTAAAAATGATCATGGATGAAATTTGTAACAATTGCCAATATTTGTAGAATTTGTAATATTTCTGTTTAAAATCCTTTTCTGGTGGATTTAATCCATTTCAAACCAAGAGGCAGTTTTAGTCTGTTTAATTTTTATAGAATCACTTAATTGTAAAGAAAAGATCATGAATTTAATTTGTAAAATACTTGTGAAGCACAGAAATTGTTTACGCTTTAAGATCAAAAATCTAATTTATGTTTGGTTATTTCATTAATTAAACAGATAGTCAGATAAACTATAATAGACCTATTATAAAGAAATCCCAAGAAATTTAAAATGTAGAATTGAATTTTAAACATGTGGTTTATTAAAAGTAACAATTTTTCTAACCTGGCTATTTATAGTAACAATCTCTTACCTGGCAATTGTGTTATACCTGATTACTGATACAGGCACTCAATTTTCGACATCCTTAATCTTTTTTAAACTGTTTCTCAGGCTTTGTTGCAACCATGTAGTCCAAACTGTTTTAATTTCTTTTTAATTTGTATTGTTCGTGTTATATAGTCATTTGAAAAGGAAAATATTTGTAAAATTTTGAGTAGATTTACATTTTTTATGGACTTTTACACATTTCTGTTGTTATTTCATTCTTTATTGCTGGAAATAATCTAGCAAGAAAATAGGTTCCCTTCTCAAGCTTGCTTCTATCTAATTAGAGCTCCTTTCATGATATGAGCAGTTTTTCAATGCCTCTGCTGCAGATGACTTGAAAACATTGTGGGAAAAAGGATTTCTTGCTCAAATCAAACAATTTCTTTTTCTGCAATGATTTCAATTTTGAATTAAAATCAACACTTCTCAAAATATTGTATCGGATAAACTGGATGATGACTTCAAAATTAGTATATCCACATTTAACTTACATACAGCAAATCTGCAGCGGACAATTTTGAAGACGTTTATTCCAAAATATGGAAGCTCTATCTATAAAAAAACAATTATTGAATAAATTTGAAAACATTGTGGCAAAATGAGAAACTGCTCATTTTGTTTTCAGAAGTTGACTGCTGCAGAGGCTTTAGAATAAGGTAAATTAAAGTGAGCTGTTGTGCATGAATGCCTTGATTTAACCCTTTCCCCCATACAACAATTCTGCAGCAGATGACTTTGAACATATTTTGCCAAAAGATAGAAAATCTTCATAATTGAATGGATAACCTATGACAAAAAAAGTGGAAAACATTGTGGCAAAAGGAGAAATTGCATGTTTTGTTTCTTCTTTTGTCACTATGTTTTCAAAACGCCGTCTGCTGCAGAGGCGTTTATATGAGGGAAAGGGATATACAATAGTCATGTCTTTAGACACATTTCCACCATTCTTGTTCAAAGTTGAAAAGTGTCGAAAGTACATATGTATCAAGTTATCATTATAATTACATTCACTGCTGCAGTTAATTGAATCAGCCTGTCCACGATTGTCTTTTCAATGTTCAAAATGAATGTGCACAAAGGTGCCAAATGTTTCTATGCATGTTCAACCCTTTCCCACATACAACAAATTTGCAGCAGTCAACTTTGAAATTATCTAGGCAAAAACACAGATAATCACTCAAAATGTAGGTATAACCCTTTCCCTGATTCGACAATTCTGCAGCAGACGACTATGAACATATTTTGTCAAAAATTAGAAAATCTCTATAATTGAATGGATAAACTATGACTAAAAGTGGAAAACATTGTGTCAAAAGGAGAAATTGCTCGTTTTTAGCAATTTCTTCTTTTTGTCACTATGTTTTCAAAAAGTCGTCTGCTGCAGAGACGTCAGAAAGCATCTATGTGAGGGAAAGGGATAATCACCAAAAAAACGTTCACCATTCAGAAAGCATCTATATGTGGGAAAGGCTTCAGTCAGAAACAGTGTAAAATTAATTCAGATATTTGTACATATTTTTGTTTCGAAATGTACAAGTGGCGACTATAATTTTTATAATTAAAACGTTTTCTTGGCCCTTCCCCAAATGTTTTCAAGTTGTCTGCTGCATATGCATCAACATGGTTTCTCCTCCCCAACTCTTTCCGATATACAACAATTCTGCAGCAGACGACTAAAAATATCTCAACATAAATCTGCAGCAGATGACTGAAATAATCTGGAGAATAAAGTTGAAAACACTGTGGCCAAAAGTGTAATAATTATTGTACATTGTGAGCAATTTCGATCTTTGCCACAATATTTTCAAAAGTTGTCTGCGGTAAAGGCATCAGAAATTGTCTGTATGTTGAAAAGGTGGTTCATTATGTGCTCTGCTAGACAGTTTTCACCCCCTTTGTACAGTGAGACGCCCCAAGATTTATAAATATATATAATGTATATTGGCATACCAATTGTGTATATTAATTATTCATATTAATTGTTAGAATTGAAAATTTGTTTATCATGTACAGTTATATTTATTTTAGTGAAAAATTTAAGGACAAAATAATGAGTAAAAAAGGGATTGTTTAATATTTTGTATTTACTATTTTTAGGGTGGTGTTATCAAATATTCTAAAACATCCACTCTTGAAGAAGAAAAAAAAAAGTCCTTGCATACAAAATGGTTTCTTACCTATAGGTTAACACTTTCCAACATGCAGACATAAAATTGACGCATCTACAGCAGCTGAATTTTGAGCCATTTCTCCCCTTTTCCAACAATGGTTTCATAAATTATCTCCTGCATAGAGGTCATAAGTCGTCTGTATTGGTTAACATACTATAAATCTGCAGATGATGAATTTTAGAATGTCTTGCAAAAAATTTCTATAATTGAAAGTAATAAGTATTTATTGAATAGAGTTGGAAACATTGTGGCAAATGGAGAAATTGCTCTTGAGCAAATTCTTCTTTTGTCACAATGTTTCCAAAGTCATCAGCTGCGGAATGAGTCAAAAAGCGTCTGCAAGTGGTAAAAGGGTTAAAGTGATGATTTACTTTGTGTACTTGGACTTAAATGTGCAAAACATACCATTTAGCAATGTGTTAAAATCTGTGATACATGTAGATTATGTCACAAGTGAGTGTGTAATGTGTATTGTTATTATCCCTTGTAAGAAATAGTTTAGTAAAGAAATGCTAGTTTGTGCGACATTTGTATTCCAATAGCCTTTTATTTTGTTTCTCGCCGCATTATAGCATCACCTTACTGCAAAAGGTTCAACCCTTTCCCACATATAGATGCCTCTGCAGCAGACAACTTTTGAAAACAAACAAGCAATTTATCGATTTTGCTACAATGTTTTCAACTATTCAATAATTATTCTTTCATATGATGATTTTTTTCGTACTTTTGCTTAGATTATTTCCTAGTTGTCTGCAGCAGATTTGTTGTATGTCGGAAAAAGTTTAAATTTGTGATGCAAACAAATTCAATAGCTACTATGCAAAACTGGTGTAACTACATCTTTTCATGAAGCCTGCAATATGGTCATTGGTATTGAAAAAAATATAACAATTTATTTATAAAAAAAGAAGTAAGAATGGTATAAAGATGTGCTAAAATAGGGTGGCCATGTAAATTATGGTTCGATTCTGTAGGGTCGTTAGCCCTTTCGCTCTTACAACAAAGCTGCAGCACACAAACTTTTTGAAAACATTCTGGCAAAAAAAGCAATTTCTCCCTTTGCCACAATGTTTTGACCTCTTTCCAATAATTGTACTGTGTATTTTTTGCCTGGATATGTTTAAATTTGTCTGCTGCAGATTAAATTTTGTTGTATGCTGGAAATGGTTAACAATTGACTTTCATTAAATTTGAATCAAACTTGTATCAAAGAAAAACAGATACATACCCATTGCAGTCTCTATAGGCAAGGAGAGTTCTTTGAACATTTTATAACTTAATGAAGTTGAAGAGGTTCATTTCAATTGGTAAAATTAATGTGGTATGTCATTGGCCCACACAATAACAATTCAGTTTTAGAAATACAGAAGTATATTTTATTTCTTTTTTATATATCCAAGTAATAAAGTCATGCTTTTTTATAGACCCTTCACGAAATTCTGAACAATGTAACAGATTTTTTTTTGTCAATTGAGTGAATGAACCTTTCTAAATTGCATACAATAGTTCATGAATAAAAATCTTATCATGAAACATTTACTTAATGGTGGAAAAATCATTTTACGAATTTACAAATATTAAAATAAGACAGTTGAGAAAATAAAACGGTACAGATGACCATCTACTGGTAGCTTAATTTATGAACTTAAAATAATTGAGAATATGTCCTTATTTTAAAACTTTCATGTTTATCAATGTAATTTGTTTCAACCCTTTCTTCCCGCATATATCGAATCTTTAGCAGCCGACTTACAAAACATCCAGACCAAAATATGGCAAAAGTCTAATATAGTTGAGAAAATTGTTGCAAAATGAGAAATTGCTCATTATGGGCAAATTATCCTTTAGTCACAATGTTTTCGAAAGCTGTCTACTGCAGAGGTGTCTGTAGGCGGGAAAGGGTTAGGCAGTATTGAATGGGTAGGGTGTTCATTTTGTACAGTTGATTATATTACTGTCAACTTCATGAACTAATTCAGAAACATATAACAACCCATGTATTCAACATTCTTTAACCCTTTCCCACATATAGACGCCTGTAGCAGACAACTTTTGAAACATTATGGCAAAAGGAGAACTTGGATATTATGAGCAATTTCCCCATTTGGCACAATGTTTCCATCTCAAAATTTATTTTTACTTTTATTTTGAGAGTTTTCATAATTTGGTCTATCTACTGCAGATTTGCTGTATGTGGGAAATGGTTAATGGGTGTTTTCCAAATCATACAATGCTTAGAGTTGTTTGCTTTGAAATCATTTTGTGAAAAGAATGTAACATTTGAAAAAATTATTATTTTGATATTAAAGATTAAATTTTGAGAATACAATATTTTCAAATCTTTAAACAAAATAATACTTATAGAATTTTAGTTTTCTTGGTATTATACTTTTCCCCCATAAACCTTCAAAGCAGACAACCCGGAAAAAGTGTATCTGTGGCTTAATGCAACATGATTGCAACTACACCTTGTTACAAGATGTAGTTACAATCATCTTGCATGAAGATCAAAGGTATCACGTAACCAATTTTAGGTTGATGAGTTTTTGCCTATATAGTTTATATTTTATTGTGATTTGATATCATTTTATACATCCCAACTTACAGGCCTAGTTCTTTAGTTTATATTATACTGAAGTTGTTTCAGTCCATGTCTGAAGCTTTAACTCTTTACCTGATACCAAGAACTTTTGTTGCCTGTCACAGTAAAACGTTTGAAAACATTTCGGAAAAAGGAGAGATTGCTCATAATGAGCAATTGCCCCCTTTTCCATCTCTGAATCTAATCCTACTTTCAATTCAATATATATTACATATATGTCTTATATATTTTTCAAAGCAGACGGCTAATACAAATTATATCAGGTAAACAGTTTGAGAGTGAAATAGGCTTTGTAATTGTCCAAGATGGTACAAACATATTGTGGAAAGGAACAGAATATCAAATGTATACATTGCACTTTTTTTGGATAAATTCTCAGATTCGAAATACTCCTTTCCAAAGGGTGTTTACCATGAACGCTTCATGTGGGACTGAAGAAGAGAAATTATAGATTTCTTAATACTTTCGAAATTTAACATTTTTAAATCCATCAAGAAGATATATTATATATATAAAATCTGAACAATCTCAGTCTATTTTTTCTCTGAGAAGATATATTATATATAGAATCTGAACAATCTCAAAGTCTATTTTTTCTCTGTCAGAAGCTAGATGATAATGGTGTTTTAAGTTTTAGCATGATTCATTTGTTAATAAATTCACTGAGAACATTAAAAGTCAGTTTTTACACACTCTTTTGTCTGTTGTTATTTACTTTTTCATTGTCTTATTAACATACACATCAAGTCGTGCCAATGTCTGATCCTGTTTGCCGAAATTAAACCACAGTCTTCAGCAGACGACTTTGTCAACATATAGTCAAATATATGGAAATTCTCTTTAATTAAAGCCTTATTCTAAAGAGGTATTCTGTAATAATATTCTGGTTAACGTAACTCTTATCTATCCATCACAGATAAATACTCATCTCTAACCATCATTAAATTTTAATTAGTCTGTTACCGACCCCATGAGCAAATTTTATAAGCCTGCATTATGGGAACACCTGCGTCGTCCACATTTTGTCAGCTCTCAAAGTCAACCAGTTTTCTGCCGATCTTCACCAAACTTGTTGAACATGTCTGTGCACATAATGTCCAGGCCAAGTTAAATTACCAGTCAAATCGCCCAAGCCTCTTTTGGATTATGGCCCTGGAAAAATTAGCTCAATTGGCCTCATCTATTCTCCAAGTTGACAGTTTTCATAATTATGGTCTTCATCAAACTAAAATTGTTAAACATGTTAACAGCAAAAATGGCCGTAATCTCTTGAAACTTCGACAGGTCGCATCCAATCTCATTCAAACTTGCTGTGAATGTTTATGGGGTAAAACAGGCCAGATTACTATAGTCATTCCTAAAAGGCATATTTCATGAAAGTTTGGCACTCCTTTTGTTTCAATGTTTTCAAATTGATAAAAATATAATACTTTCAGTTATAGAGATTTTCATCTGCTGCAGATTTGTCACATGTTGGAAAAAGGACGGTATAAATTATGTTACTTGGACCTCTGCATTAAACTAGAAAACGTCCATGAAATAAATGCCTTCAATGCCTTCCAAAATTAGGGGGCAAGCTATAGTAACTGACCCGTTATAGCAACTATGACCTAGCTTGGTGAAATGTAAACTTGTCCAAGCCTCCTCGACACTGAACCTTTGTATGAAGTTTGAAGGAGTACCACCAATAAACTGAAGTGCTAGAGCAATGACCTCATTTTTGTGCAGATATATTATAGCCTTGACCTTTGACCAAGCTTGGTTTGTTTTATAGGGGGTTTACACCAATTTTTTAACCTTTCAGTTTATATTTTGCAACAGAACACCTTTTCATGATTCCAGGATAACAAACCAGTAATATATCTATAGGTGCTACCTATTTACGAAAAAAACGCAAGATAATTATAAACAAAAATTAAAGAGCATACTTTGGCCATAAAAAAGGATTTATAAGTAATTGACTTGACAATAATAATGTTAATGTCATGTTTCTTGCATTATCAAAACATATTTGGAATTCGTATTGCTGTTGTCTATTATTTGAACAGAAAATAATAAAGTAAAGACTTTCAGAAAATCAAGGAATACATTTATAATGAACGAGGTTAAAACATGAGGGCCAAGATGATCCTTAATCGATCACCTGCATTATGGTAAAGAAGCAAATAGATCAGCCCTTTTCTGATGCCACCTGGCGACTGCCTTTTTCAACCAGTCAATATGACTGGACAAATTATGTAAGGGGTCACATTTCTGCTAAACCCTTTCCCTATTAGAGACGGTTTCTGAGGCCTATGCAACAGACGATTTAGGAAAAGATTGTCGCCACAAGAACAATTGCTCCTTATGAGAAAGTTATCCTTTTGCCACTATGTTTGATAAATAATTATACTTTGAATGAGTGAGTTAATAGCTCATGTATAGGAATTTGGGGTCTTTCATGTTGATACCACTTTTTTGCGGGGAACGACGTCGCTCCATTGACGTTATGCCAAGATGAAGTGTAACGGAAATGACGTCACGTCCTTCTTTGGCTACGATACAGTCAAAATTTAGTTTCGGGCGTAGAAGGCTAATGCTGTCGTTTTTTTGACGAACGGGAAAACATATTTCTTACAGATTTCCATTTATTTTTAACTTTTCGTACAAATGTTAATTCCCACATAACACAGCACTTTAATGATCTTAAATATCGATTTTAAAAAAAATGATTAAAAAGACGACAATAATTTTCAATCCGTGTTTTTCTGCTCATTTTATACATACCCAAATAAACTGATTTTAAATTGTTTTTATTAAAAAGCCGACAATAATTTTCAATCTGTGTTTTACGTCTGCTTTTTATACATATCCAAAATGGCGGCCCCCATGGATTTTTCCAGTTTCATTTCAGAAAGCTTCATGGGTTATTGAAAAAAAAAAAAAAAATCTCACACCCGTTACCTATAAGAGAAAAAAAACCATTTATGGTTTTTTTAGCTCTACTGGCCAAAGGCCAGAAGGGCTTATGTCGTGGCGATTTGTCCGTCGTCCGTGCGTGCGTGCGTCCGTGCGTCCGTAAACAATTTCTTGTTAACACGATACAGTCTTCACTTTTGATTGTATCTTAACCAAACTTATACAGTAGTTAGATATCCATGAGAGCTCGGTTCCTTTCGAAAACCAGCCAGATCCGCCCATGCATGACTGGATTATGGCCCTTGAAATGGTCAAAATTGCTATAAAACAGCTTGTTAACACGATACAGTCTTCACTTTTGATTGTATCTCACCCAAACTTATACAGTAGTTAGATATCTATGAGAGCTCGGTTCCTTTCGAAAACCAGCCAGATCCGCCCATGCATGACTGGATTATGGCCCTTGAAATGGTCAAAATTGCTATAAAAGAGCTTGTTAACATGATACAGTCTTCACGTTTGATTGTATCTGAACCAAACTTATATAGTAGTTAGATATCCATGAGAGCTCGGTTCCTTTCGAAAACCAGCCAGATCTGCCCATGCATGACTGGATTATGGCCATTGAAATGGTCAAAATTTCTATAAAAGAGCTTGTTAACATGATACAGTCTTCACTTTTGATTGTATCTCAACCAAACTTATACAGTAGTAAGATATTCATGAGAGCTCGGTTCCTTTCGTAAACCAGCCAGATCCGCCCATGCAAGACTGGATTATGGCCCTTGAAATTGTCCAAATTGCTATAATTGAGCATGTGAACACAATAGAGGCTCCATTTACTATCTGATCTTCACCAAACTTAGATAGTAGTTAAATATTGATGAGAGCTTGGTTCCTTTTGAAAACCAGCTAGATCCGCCCATGCAAGACTGGATTATGGCCCATGAAATTGTAAAAATTGCTATAATACAGCTTGTGAACACAAAAGAGCCTCCATTTACTATCCGATCTTCACCATACATACATGCTCTGGATTGAAAATGACCAAAGAACCATACCAGTAGAGCATAGGCCCTCATGGGCCTCTTGTTTCGTATTAAGCTAGGAAATATGCTTTCACCAATGGCACATTTAAATCCAAATTGCGAACCACTCAATGATGGTGAATTCCTGTGACCAATGTTGTTGAAATGGGAGCTTGGTATGAAATATGAAGAAAATCAACCAACAAACTAAAGTGCCAGAGCCACTGTCACCTTGACCTTAATCAGTGAAATGCCAAATTGTCAAAACTTTTTAAGTTTTACACCAAGCCCTTAAATGAAGACTTAGAATGAAGAAATAGAAGTGTAAGAGTGATGTCACTGTTTTGTGTGGACAGTAAAGAGTAATCCTGTTCCTTTCATAAGGCTCTATTTTCCAAATCTGGCTAAAATACTTCGCTATATGTATATTGGATCTGAAGACACCGCAAAAAGGTCGTTTCTATTCCACCCTATACACTTTTAACCCTTTCATACGACAATTCTGCAGCAGACGACCGAAATATTTTGTTCTATATATTTGAATGGATAACCCGTGACTTAGTGGAAAACGTTGAGGCAAAAGGAGAAATTGCTCGTTTTGAGCAATTTCTTCTTTTGTCACTAGGTTTTCAAAAAGGCGTCTGCTGCATAGGCATCAGAAAGCGTCTATATGAGGGAAAGGGTTGAAGCACACACATTTTTTGTCCAATGAAATCACCCAACCAACCAAAGCTCTGTTCTATACAATACCTGTTTTATACTATATGATTTTGAAAGTGACAATTTGATTGGCCGACTCAAAGGTCAATGCGAGTCGATCTGTATGGGGCAGTCGTCGGATCTATATATGAGAGAGCGAGGTTTAGGTCTGTTTTTAATGAGATTGCAATCTCTACGATTAAATGTACACTTATCAAATAGAGTTGAAATCATTGTGGCAAAAGGACAAATTGCTGATTATAGCTACAATGTTTTCACAAGATGTTTGCAGCAGATGCGCAAAAATGTGTCTGCAAGTCGTGAAGGGATCATTATTTACCAATATAAGGGACAGGGTTCTGATATAAATGAAAGTATGAATAAAATTCAACAATAGTTGCATTTTCAAAAGCAGATTTTCTTGGAACTAATCCTTTACCACATACAACAAATCTGCAGCAGACGACTTTAAACATATTTTGTCAAAAAATAGAAAATCTCTATAATTGAATGGATAATCTATGACTAAAAGGGGAAATCATTTTGTCAAAAAGGAAAAATTGGTCGTTTTGAGCAATTTCTTCTTTTGTTACTATGTTTTCAAAAAGGCTTCTGCTGCAGGAGCGTCAGAAAGCGGCTATATGAGGGAAAGGGTTAAGAGTTCTGAAATGATAGAATTGAGTAGTGTCCTCATGCTCCTCTTCCAATGTTGTAATGATAAAGTTGACATTTCACTCCTAATTGACACCCACTGTTTATATTCATGTTTCGATAATGTTATCTATACTTAATCCTGGAGTAAACTGACGTAACAAAAAGTTTCAGAATTTATTGACAATGATTCATGCTTACCAACCTTTTCTCATCCTCAAGGGGGAGTTTCATAATCTCAAAGTGGGGGATTGGGGTTTGAAGGGGGAGATTTTCAGCGCCATAAATTTAACAGTAGAAATGTTCACAATATAACGGAATTTAGATAACTATGCAGGGATACATGTACAATACTTTCAATATTTAATATATATTAACAACATTTTAATTTATAGACATACTTTTAAATGAAAAACACGGGTACCAATGGAATAAAGACACATGGAGAAGAAATATACATACATGTATTAATCATTTAGTTGAGCTACATACATTGTTTTGAACTTGTTGAAAGAAAGGGCCTTTTTTTATCAGTGACAATATGTTAAAAAGTTGATGTTAGAAAATGATTGTAGTAATTTTCAGTACATTTATCCTCATGATTTGATTTTAAAAAAAGATTTTTTTTTTTTTTTTTTTTTTTTTTTTTTTTTTTTTTTAAATTTTCGAATTTTCGAAAATCGTGAGTTTCTACCTCACGATCGTGGGAGTGGGGTTACGCCCTTCAAATCGTGAGACTCACGATTGAATCTGGAGGGTTGGTAAGCATGGTCAATGTGATAAGTGAAATGCAGAATCATGAATTAACAAAGAGAGCATAATCTCCTTGCATATGAATCTATGGAAGGAGAGACCAGGGTTTATTCCCCAGTTTGGTTATAGTAAATACTTTAACAAGATCGCAGCGGAGCAAACGCCAACACTTGCCCGTTATTTATAAGTCGAAAAATGGGGCATTACTGAATAATTATTAAAGCCAGTTATGTGACTTGGTATAGACATGCTTATTGTACCTAGGAACATGTGTACAAAGTTTCATCTGAAAATGTTATGAGGTAGATTACAGTTTTGTGACGACAACGCAGCCGCCAAGGGTATCACAATAGCCCGACCTTTTTTTAAACGAAAGACGGATGAGCTAAAAATGTTAGTACTGACTTCCCTCCTTGGTGTTCAGTGTTACTGAAATAGCATTATGACTGACTCGCTGGTGTCAGGAAAAGCTTACAAGCAGTACTGGTAAATTACCTAGGAAATATCGTGATATGACTGAAATACTGCTGAGAGGCATTAAACAACATTAAAAAAAAATAGAATATGCTTTTAATATCTTAAAGTAAATATTGAGGTATTCAAACAAAATCATACTGATAGATCATTTAAAATAAGAACCAGGGTGATGGCTTAGCGTGAAACAGTTGTAACTGTATGCAATTGAAGAACCAGTTACAACTGTTTCACACTGAGCCAACAAATGAGGTTCAACTGAGTGCTTGGCGCCTGAAATGTTGTAATATAGCTCTGTGTTTGAACTAACGGTTCAAGTCAAAATAGCCAATGGCTACTGAAATATCAGAAATGATAAGTAACAACTCAACCGAATAAATAAAATACAATACAGTATGAACATCAGCAACATATATACATGTATAGTTAACATTGTCTTGTTTAAAAGCTTGTAAAAACATTGTCATGTTCAGCCAGAGGAGCTAAAAAAAAGAGAGACATATTCGGCCAGCATCATTCATCATTATTTCTCAACATAGGAACTTGTAATTTTTTCTTTTGAGAGAAGGACATATTTTCACAAATTAAACATTTTAGGCAATGATAATCTTCGACAACAGAAATACATCTTTGAAAATCATAAAAAATATGGGGGCGGTTATGGCCCCTTATCGAATAGCCTCATTTAACCCTTCACCACCTGCAAATGCATTTTAACGCATCTACATCTGGCAACTTTTGAAAAGATTGGAACAAAAGAAGAAATTGCTCATTATAAGCAATTTCTCCTTTTGCCACAATGTTTTCAACTCTGCAATAATTATTTCATTTAGAGAGATTTTCTATACTTTTGCCTAGATACAGTACTTACAATGTCGTCTTCTACAGATTGATTGTAGAGGGAAATGGTTAATGAAAATTTGTGGTACTGTATTACAAGTGTTGTTATCGTGATAACCCTTTCCCACTTACAAAAATTCTGCAGCATGCGCCTTGAAAACATACCTGCAAAAAATATGGAAAATCTCTTTAAATAAAAGATTTTATTATTATTAAATAGACAATAATGTTAAATACAGAAACTGCTTCGTATTCCTCATCAAAAGCCGTCTGCTGCAGAGAAGACATGTAGCAGTGAGAAAAGGGGGTTAATTTGACAAAATATAACTGATATGATACTTATAGAAACATATGCTTTAAAGGAAAATTTGAAAGCATAATTTAGATACAGAGTTCGAAACATGCGAAAAGAAGATCTTGCTTGTTGTTAGCAACTTCTCTTTTTCTAATACTGTTTTCAAAAGTCGTCTGTTATAGAGGATTTTATGCCCTATGATTATGGCCATCTGCTGTGAAAACATTTTGAGAAAAAGAATAGCGTTTGTATTAGGGAAAAGATTAATCAAAAAGGTATCTCCTGTGTCATGGTGCTAAACTACTAACCTTTTCCCACATACAACAAATCTGCTGCAGACAACTTCTAAAACTTTGTAAATGAAAGTTTAATAATTGACAAGAGGACCATGATGGTCCTATATCGCTCACCTGATTTAATCAAACTTAAAAAGTTTTCAGTGTTCTTTCCCCTATATGAGTCTATGAAAAACAAGTGACCCCTGGGGAGAGGTCATTTTTGACCCCAGGGCTATAATTTGAACAATCTTGGTAAAGGTCCACTAGATGATGCTACATACCAAATATCAAAGGCCTGGGGCCTCTACTTTTAGACAAGAAGTTTTTTTAAGTTTTTTCTCTATATGAGTCTATGTAAAACAATAGACCCCAGGGGAGGGGTCATTTTGACCCCAGGGCTATAGTTTGAACAATCTTGGTAAAGATCCACTAGATGATGCTACATACCCAATATCAAAGGCCTGGGCCCTCTACTTTTAGACAAGAAGATTTATAAAGTTTTTCCCCTATATGAGTCTATGTAAAACAAATTACCCCCAGGGAGGGGTCATCTTTGACCCCAAGGCTATACTTTGAACAATCTTGGTAGAGGTTCACTAGATGATGCTACATACCAAATATCAAAGGCATGGGCCTTCTACTTTTAGACAAGAAGATTTTTAAAGTTTTTCCCCTATATGAGTCTATGTTAAACAAGTGACCCCCGTTGAGGGGTCATTTTTGACCCCAGGGCTATAATTTGAACAATCTTGGTAGAGGTTCACTAGATGATGCTACATACCAAATATCAAAGGCATGGGCCTTCTACTTTTAGACAAGAAGATTATTAAAGTGTTTCCCCTATATGAGTCTATGTTAAACAAGTGACCCCCGGGGAGGGGTCATTTTTGACCCCAGGGCTATAATTTGGACAATCTTGGTAGAGGTTCACTAGATGATACTACATACCAAATATCAAAGGCATGGGCTTTCTACTTTTAGACAAGAAGATTTTTTAAGTTTTTCCCCTATATGAGTCTATGTTAAACAAGTGACCCCCGGGGAGGGGTCATTTTTGACCCCAGGGCTATAATTTGAACAATCTTGGTAGAGGTTCACTAGATGATGCTACATACCAAATATCAAAGGCATGGGCCTTCTACTTTCAGACAAGAAGATTTTTTAAGTTTTGGTTAATTTCCCCTTTTTTGTTGCCGTGGCAGCCAAAGTTCTGCATGGAATAGAATTTTTTGAACAAGTTTGAAAGAGATCCACCCAAGGAACATTCCTGTAAAATTAATTTGAATTTGGTTAATTGTTGTAGGAGGAGAAGTCGTTTGTAGGAAAATGTGAACGGACGGACGACGACGACGACGGACGACGAGCGATCACAAAAGCTCACCTTGCACTTCGTGCATTGGTGAGCTAAAAAGAGTCGAAAACATTGTTGCAAAAGAAGAAATTGCTTATCATGAACTATTTCTCCTTTTGTCACTATGTTTCCAAAAGTCCTCTGCTACAGATGCCTCTGTATGTGGTAAGCGGTTTTTTAGTACAGTTTGGACTTAGTTTTTTGTATGTAGTGATATATCATGGCCACCATTACTGTGTTGAGGAAAGCTCCACTAACAAAATTTATTATTATCAAGATGTCTCCAGTCTGTACAAAATTGGTGAAGATTCGCACTGAAAACAGAAATAAACAAGCCAATTTATTAATCCTTTCCCACTTGTAAACGGTTACTGGTGCCTCTGCAGCAGACGACTTGTGAAAACATTGTGGCAAAAGAAGAAATTGCTTATGAGCAATTTCTCCTTTTGTCACAATTTGTTACAACTCTATTTAATAATTAAGCTCTCTTTTATGGAGATTTTTCATGATTTTTGTCTATGCGTTTTTAATGTCGTCTGCTATAATTTTGATATATGTGGGAAAGGGCTTATCGATACAGGGCTACGATACAGAAAAACTATAGATACCCCTGCAGCAGATGACTTCAAAATATCGTAGGAGAGAATTAATTAGATAGAATTATAAGGGGAGGTGACCAACCTACACAGGTTAGCAGATTAAAGCCCACTTTACACACACACAGACCGCTGGGTGACCATTGAGCGATCCAAAATAGGCTAAAATTGGCCCGATCACTCGACGATCTCTCAAAGCCCCGTAAAAGTCATTTCAGTTTAAATGCTTGGGAGTTTGTTGGTCACTTGGGAGATCCTTGTGCGCTCGCTGTGCAATCAAAATACAATTTTTTTGCCAACTTCCATAGCCATATATAGAGAGACTCTTGCGAGGTCATTGTGAGATACATGTATAAGGAGATCGCTGAGAGATCAGGTGTTTCTCCTTTTGCCATAATTTTTTAAACGTTGTCTGCTGCAGATGCATCAGAATGATTCTACATGTTGGAAAGGGAATCAAAGTGATTGATCTTTACAAGAACATCTCCTCAAGAGAAAGAAAATCATTGTAGTTACCATAACAACCATAAGCAGCTATACCCCATGTAAGCATACTGAGACGTCCCGGATCCTTCGTTCTGTATAAGTCTACAATCTGGGTTAGTTTACTGGACACTGATAGAGGGGTTCCCAAACTCTGATAATAAAGCCAATTAGTTAGTTTTAACCCTTTACCACAACTGTCATACAGACGAGTTCTGACCCTCCTGAACCAGGCGACTTTTGAAAACATTTGGACAAAAGGAGAAATTGCTCATTTTCAAAAGTCTACCAAGAAGTCAAAATGTGTCTGTATTCATGAGGGAAAGAGTTAACTTAAACAGAGTTGAAAGTACATGTTTTATCGAAAAAGAATGATTTGTTTTACATCCATGACCTTAACCCACAGGACCTCAAGTGAAATCCAAAAATCTAAAACTTTATTGAAAATCATGTAAATATAGCAGCCACTGCTTTAATTTCTATTTATAAACTACATTTCAAAAGAGAGATTTGTCAAATTTTGGTCCCACGAGGCTATTTTCAAATTTAAAATAGACATTTTGAATAATTACTAGGCATTTTTGAGGGCTACTTTCGCATTTTGGTTTATTTAATTCACAAATACAGGGATGTGTTTTCTAGTCTGACTCTTTTGTGAATGTAATAAATATACATGCTGGTTTTTTTTAAAATAATATTCCACATGACTATGAGGACTATTTTTAACATACAACAATTCTGCAGTAGAAGATTTTCAGAACATCTAGGCAAAAATATGGAAATTCTCAGTAAATTCAAAGTGTAATGACTGGAAAAAGTTGAACAATTGTGGCAAAAGGAGAAATTACTTGTTAAGAGCAAATATTTCCTTTTGTCACAATTTTTTCAAAAGTCGTCTGCTCTAGAGGCATCAGAAAGCATCTGTATGTGGGAAAGGGTTAACAGAATGGTTCAAAGTCAATCTTATTAACAATCATATACTTACAATAACAGACGTTAACACAAAATCTGGAACCATTCTATATCCTATAGACAGATAGACCATCATATACCTTGCTCAGAGTTAAGGCATTGATCTACCATGATTAGTATAGGGTGTTTAACCATTAACCCTTTCCCACATACAACAAATCTGCGGCAGACAACTTTGAAACTTCAAGGCGGAAACAGGAAAACGCTTTTTAATTGAAGGTACAATAACTGAAAATAAATTGAAAACATTGAGGAAAAAGAAGAAATTACTCGATGTGAGCAATATCTCCTTTTGCCACTTTGTTTACAAAAGTCGTCTGCTGCAGAGGTGTCGGAGAGCATCTGTATGTGGGAAAGGGTTACTAGTCTGCTTGGATATATTTGGAGCCACCTGCTTTAAAAAAATAGAAATTTGGAAATTGGAGGTACAAAGAAAAATCAAGATAGAGATATTAGGGGAGATATTCTCATTTTGAGCAACGTCGTTAACAACAATACTTTAAGAAGTTATCTGCTCCCAAGGCATCAGAAATCACTGTAATTGTTTAACCTTTAACCACAAAGAGCAAATCTGCAGCAGATGACTTTGAAAACTTCTTTGCAAAACTATGGAAACTATTTATGAATGAAAGTGTAATCACCAAACAGAGTTGAAAACATTGTGGCATAAGTAAATTGGTCATTATGAAAATGTTATAATTGAAAAGTTGAAAACATTGTAGCAAAAGGAGAAATTGCTAACAATGTTTTCCAAGTTTTCTGCTGCAGACATGTCAGAATGCATACACATGTTGGAAAGGGTTAAAAAGAAATAAAGAAGGAAACAGTCATGAAAAAGGATACAATACAAAGGTTATGAACACAGTAGGCGACAGCAAGTTTCTTGTGTGAATGATCAGACCTAGCATCACGAAATCTGAAAATAGAAAATCATTCATTTACAAATTCCTTTTTCTGTACCAGAACACATTTGATGCCTCCGCAACAGATAACTTTTGATTTGTTTGTTTGGTGTTTGATGCTGCTTTCAACAATGTTTCAGTTAACCCTTTCCCTCATACGGCAATTCTGCAGCAGACGACTTTGAACGTATTTTGTCAGATGGATAACCTATGACTAAAAGTGGAAAACATAGTGGCAAAAGGAGAAATTGCACGTTCTGTGCAATTTCTTCTTTTGTCACTATGTTTTCAAAACGCCGTCTGCTTTAACCTTTTCCCTCATACGGCAATTCTGCAGCAGACGACTTTGAACGTATTTTGTCAAAAAATAGAAAATCTCTTTAATTGAATGGATAACCTATGACAAAAAGTGGAAAACATTGTGACAAAAGGAGAAATTGCACGTTTTGTGCAATTTCTTCTTTTGTCACTATGTTTTCAAAAAGCTGTCTGCTGCTATTGCGTCGAAATGCGTCTGCAAGTGGGAAAGGGTTAAACCAAACACCAGCAAGTCAGCAGTAATGCCAACCACACAATCCTGAGCGTCAATGAGGGAAAATCATTAATACCATTCTTAAAGTATGACCTAGCCAGGGATAGAACACCCGCCCCTGAAGCAGACGCTCTACCACTACACCACCGAGGCAGTCCTTGAAATAGATGACTTTTGAAAAAAGATGCAGAATAGCGAAATGCAATTTCTCTTTTTGTGCTCCCAATGTTCTAAACCTTTCCCTCATACCACTATTCTGCAGCAGTTGACTTTGAACCTATTTTGTCAAAAAAAGGAAATCTCCATAATTGAATGGATAACCAATGACTAAAAGTGGCAAAAGGAGAAATTGCTTGTTTTAAGCAATTTCTTCTTTTGTCAATATGTTTTCAAAAAGAAGTCTGCAGCAGAGGCGTCAGAAAGTGTCTATATGAGGGAAAGGGTTAACTTTGTATCAAACTTTATAGGAAGCTTCGTTTTTTCTTTGCATCATGACTCCCAACACATTTGATCAGGTAATCATTTAAAACTTTCTCACATGTAACATACATGTATCTTCAAAATACCACTTCAAAAACTTCTAGGCAAATCACCTTGAAATTCTCTTTAAATTTAAATTTATTCATTGAATAGAGAGGAACATATTATGGCAAAAGGGGAAATTGCTCATTATTTCCCCTTTTGCCACAATGTTTTCAAAGAGTGCCGGCTGCAGATTATTCAAAACAAGTCTGTATTTGAGAAAGTGTCAACCCTTTCCCACATGCAGACACCTTCAGACGCCTCTGCAGCAGGCTTCCTTTGAAAACATAGTGGCAAAAGGAGAAATAGATCAAAATGTTTTCAACTTTATCAATAATGGCTGTTTCATTTGTTGAGTTTCCATAGTTTTGAAATAAATGTTTTCAAACTCGTCTGGAGCATATTATACAAAATAAGTGAAAAAGTGTTAATCCAATTTTCCTTTTACCAAAATGTTTTCAGAAATCGTCTGCTTCAGAATATTCAATATGGGTCTGCAAATTGGAAAAGCTATTGTTGTTTAATCTTCCCGATAAAGGTATAATCTTCAGAGAAGATAGAAAACATTGTGGGGAAAATAAGAAAATAGTATGTACTGTTTTCCTTTGAAAATGGCGTCATTTTTGTTCTTAAGCCTCAGCCTGACTTTGTATGCCTTTGAAACAGAGATATTGCCTCTCCTCAGAAGATTTTGATACAATGTTTTCGAAAGTCATCTGCTGTAGCGCTTTCCAGAATTGTCTTCATCAGAGAAAGGCAAGTTCAGAATAGATCAAATTTGAATCACTTGCTCTGACTAACTAAAAACCCTGTTTCTAGATAAATTTCAAACTTTACACACAAACTCTCAAAATCTAAAAACAGTGTTTCTAAATAATTTCCATTTTTAACCCTTTTGCTCATACGACAATTCTGCTGCAGACGACTTTGAACATATTTTGTCAAATAATAGAAAATCTCTATAATTGAATGGATAACCTATGACTAAAGGTGGAAAACATTTTTGTTAAAAGGAGAAATTGCTCATTTTTAGCAATTTCTTCTTTTGTCAATATGTTTTCAAAAAGCCGTCTGCTGCAGAGGCATAATGACAGAAAGCATCTATATGAGGGAAAGAGTTAATCACTTACTCTGAAGAACTAAAAACCCTGTTTCTAGATAATTTCCAACTGGATATTCCATGGCAAAACTGTATGACAGCATGATAGAATACCTGTAAGTAGATATAAATAAACCAGAGGTCCAGTCTCAATATATCGCCATTACATATTGCATTGTAGGATACAAACAGTCAAAATATAAAATTGTATTACTGGTACAGAAACCTGGACTAACCAAGGTCCAGATGGAAATGACTATTTATTTTGGTTGAATGTCATTTTTGATAATCTTTCAGTCGTATCAAGGCGGCCAGTTCCCCTACCCATGCGTTTCCTGGCTTTCTCACACCAGTTCTCAATGAAGGAAGAATTATTTAACCCTTTCCCACATACAACACATCTGCAGCAGACTACTTTGAAAAATTAGTGACAAAAACCTGAAAAATCTCCATAAAAGATAGCTTAATTGTTAGATAAAGTTGAAAACATTGTAGCCAAAGGAGAATTTGCTCATGATAAGCAATTTCACCTTTGGCCACAATGTTTTCAAAAGTCGTCTGCTGCTATTGCGTCTGCAGGCGGGAAATTGTTAATGAGCAATCAAGAAAAAAAGGGGGGACTTTTCAAAGTGAGCAATCTTCACTCTTTCAAAAATGTTATCAAAAGGCATCTGCTAATTTTTAAATGTCCTCTGTTGCAGAGGAATCAGGGGAGTGATTTTAACCCTTTCCCTCATATAGACGCTTTCTGACGCCTCTGCAGCAGAAGGATTTTTGAAAACATAGTGACAAAAGAAGAAATTGCACAGAACGTGCAATTTCTCCTTTTGCCACAATGTTTTCCACTTTTTGTCATATCCATTCAATTATGGAGATTTTCTATGTTTTGACAAAATACGTTCAAAGTCGTCTGCAGCAGAATTGTCGTATGAGGGAAAGGGTTAACACTTTCCAACAAACAATAAATCTGCAGCAGACGACTTTGCAATTATCCACTTCAAAATTTAGAAAAAACTCAATAAATGATAGCATGATTTCAAATGTATTCTGCTGCAGAGGCATTATAAAGTGTCTATATGTGGAAAAGGGCTAATAATGTAAGGTGCCTAATACAAACCCCTATTGATGCCCCTGTAGCAGACAACTTTTGGAAGGCAAGCATCCTCAGAAAAGGAAAAGTCTCTCATGGTTGTTTTTAAAACAGATGACTTTTAAAGTACCATCATTATGAGGTTAGTTCATGACATCTACTATGAACTAAACACTTTTCCCTTATCAACAAATCTGCAGCAGACAACTTTGAAAATATCATACACAATACAGTATATACTTTTTACTACATGTCACATGTGGGGAAAAATATAGAAATCTCTATAAATACTCTTATTATTATTTAATAGAGTTGATTTTACAATGTAGCAAAAACATTGCTCCTTATAGCAAATTAACCCCTTTTGCCACGTTCTTTCGAAAATCGTCTGTAACAAATGCCTCTTCACGTGGTGAAGGAACCCGTGAAGGAGTGAAGGGTTAGTCCAATATTTACAAAAATGGGACCTACCCAAACTGCTCCAACAGCACGCTGCTCAGACTGATGCCTTTAGTGTCTCCTTTAGTAAAGGCTGACCAGATCTGTGGAACCTTCATCACCACACATAGCGACAGCACGGTAAAACTTAACGTGTTGCATATGGTCAACATCATTGGAGACGCCTCCTCGGTCATTTTGTATTCTTTTTACTCTAACATATATATAAAACTAAATATTTTAAAACGTGGTTTTTTTTCCCCTTTAACTTCGTAGGTCGAATTTCACATCAACTAATCAACGATTGGCTTAAGAGTAAAGATTTGGCATTAAACTTTTAAAAGTCATGACGTTGATATATATGAAAAGGATATGTAAATGGGTAAATGAAAGTAAAATTTAATTAGGTCAGAGATTATAGATCCGCACTGAATATTTCGGTGTATGGGTAAATATTTTACTCGGTCTATAAGTCCGGTATCCATTCTCCTTCGCAGAGTTGTCGTTTCTTACACTACATGAATGTAATGAGTCTATAGTGTTGGAGAATTTACGTTATCACGAGACGGTCCAAAACAACAAATAACAATTATGTTTTTTTATCATTTACATTTATATAATTGATATTTTTTTTTTCTTTCTTTCTTTTTTCATGTTTAGCTCTCCTGTGCACGAAGTGCTCAATTGTGCTAGTGTGATCACATTTTGGGAAAAACACATTTTGTCCGTCGTTAACACTCTATATGCTTCATTTTGCATCCGATCTCACGAAAGTTTATCTGAACATTCATCTCCATCACGTCTTGGACAAATTCGAAACTGGGCCATGTGAGGTCAAAACCTAGGTCACTAGGAAAATCCTGTTAACACTCTGGAGGCCGCATTTTTAGCTCGACTATTCGAAGAATATGAGAGCTATACTACTCACCCTGGCGTCGGCGTCGGCGTCGGCGTCCACGTCACACTTTGGTTAAGGTTTTGCATGCAAGTTCTTAAATACTACATGTATTGCATTGAAACTTTCTACAACCCTACCAAACTATCACACCAATGTAGATTATCAAGTTAGATAACTCTATCCTGCATATTATGCAAGTTATGGCCCTTTTTTACTTAGAAATTCTGGTTAAAGTTTTGCGTGCAACTAAAGTAAGAGTCCATATCTCAGTATTTAATTGATGCATTGCATTGAAACTTTATACAGCACTACCCAACTATCACACCTATGTAGATTATCAAGTTAGATAACTCTATCCTGCATTTTATGCAAGTTATGGCCCTTTTTTTACTTAGAAATTCTGGTTAAAGTTTTGCGTGCAACTAAATTAAGAGTCCATATCTCAGTATTTACTTGATGCATTGCATTGAAACTTTCTACAACCCTACCCAACTATCACACCTGTGTAGATTATCATCTAAGATAACTCTATCCTGCATTTTATGCAAGTTATGGCCCTTTTTTTACTTAGAAATTCTGGTTAAAGTTTTGCATGCAACTAAATTAAGAGTCCATATCTCAGTATATACTTGATGCATTGCATTAAACCTTTATACAACCCTACCCAACTATTACACCTATGTAGATTATCAAGTTAAATAACTCTATCCTGCATTTTATGCAAGTTATGGCCCTTTTTTTACTTAGAAATTCTGGTTAAAGTTTTGCGTGCAACTAAATTAAGAGTCCATATCTCAGTATTTACTTGATGCATTGCATTGTAACTTTCTACAACTCTACCCAACTATTACACCTGTGTAGATTATCAAGTATGATAACTCTATTCTGCATTTTATGATAGTTATGGCTCTTTTTTTACTTAGAAATTCTGAATAAAGTTTTGCATGCAACTAAATTAAGAGTCCATATCTCAGTATATACTTGATGCATTGCATTGAACCTTTTTACAACCCTACCCAACTATTACACCTATGTAGATTAACAAGTTAGATAACTCTATCCTGCATTTTAGGCAAGTTATGGCACTTTTTTTTACTAAAAAATTATGGTTAAAGTTTTGCGTGCAACTAAATTAAGAGTCCATATCTCAGTATTTACTTGATGCATTGCATTGAATCTACAACCATACCCAACTATTACACTTGTGTAGATTATCAAGTATGATAACTCTATTCTGCATTTTATGCAAGTTATGGCCCTTTTTTTACTTAGAAATACTGGTTAAAGTTTTGCGTGCAACTAAATTAAGAGTCCATGTCTCAGTATATACTCGATGCATTGCATTGAACCTTTATACAACCCTACCCAACTATCACACCTAGATAACTCTATCCTGCATTTTATGCAAGTTATGGCATTTTTCTTACTTAGAAATTCTGGTTAAAGTTTTGCATGCAACTAAATTAAGAGTCCATATCTCAGTATTTACTTGATGCTTTGCATTGAAACTTTCTACAACCCTACCCAACTATCACACCTGTGTAGATTATCAAGTATGATAACTCTATCCTGCATTTTATGCAAGTTATGGCCTTTTTGGACTTATAAATTCTGGTTAAAGTTTTGCATGCAACTACATAAAGAGACCATCTCTTAGTAACTACTTGATGCATTGCATTGAAACTTAATACAGCCCTTACCAACCATCACATCTATGTAGACAAGCAAGTATGATTACTCTATCCAGCATTTTATGCAAGTTATGGACCTTTTTGGACTTAAAAATTCTGGTTAAAGTTTTGCAACTACATTTAGAGTGTAATCTCAGTAACAACTTGAAAAATTGTATTGAAACTTCATACAACCTTTCCCAAGTGCACAACTATAAACACAACCAATTAAGATAACTCTATCCTGTATATGGTGCAAATTGTTGCCCTTTTTTTACTTAGAAATTATGGTTAAAGGTTTGCGTGCAACTACATTAAGAGTCCATATCTTAGTAACTACTTGATGCATTCCATTGAAAGGTTATACAACCCTATCTAACCATCACACCTATGAAAATAATCATGTTAAATAACACTATCCTGCATATAATGCAAATTATCACCCACTAAGAAATTGTGGTTAATGTTTTGCATGCAACTACATTAGAGTCCATTATCTCAGTAACTTAAATAAGCGGTGGAATAGTCGAGCGCGCTGTCCTCCGACAGCTCTTGTTTACTTGATCATGTTGAAACTTCATCAGAATGTTTGTCTTAATGATATATATGTAGGTCAATTTCGAATATGGGTCATGTCGGGACAAAAAGTAGGTCACTAAGTCAAATTGAAGGAAAATCTAGAGGCCGCAATCAGAATGTTTGTCTTAATGATATCTAAGTCAAGTTCGAATATGGGTCAGAAACTAGGTCACTAGGCCAAATTGAAGGAAACCTTGTAAACACTCTGGATGCTGCATTTTTAACTTGAGCATGTTGAAACTTTATCAGAATGTTTATCTTAACCCTTTCCCTCATAAAGACGCTTTCTCTCTGACGCATCTTCAGCAGACGGATTTTTGAAAACATAGTGACAAAAGAAGAAATTGCTCAAAACGAGCAATTTCTCTTTTTGTCACAATGTTTTCCACTTTTAGTCATAGGTTAACCATCTGACAAAATAGGTTATCCATTCAATTATATAGATTTTCCATATTTTGAAAAAATATGTTCAAAGACGTCTGCTGCAGAATTGTCGTATGACGGAAAGGGTTAAAGCAGACGGCGTTTTGAAAACATAGTGACAAAAGAAGAAATTGCACAGAACGTGCAATTTCTCCTTTTGTCACAATGTTTTCCACTTTTAGTCATAGGTTAACCATCTGACAAAATACGTTCTAAGTCGTCTGCTGCAGAATTGTCGTATGACGGAAAGGGTTAATGGCATATAGGCCAGGTTTGAATATGGATCATAACGGGTCAAAAACAAGGTTACTAGGCCCAATTGAAGGAAAATATTGCGGAAAACACTCATGTGGAAGAATGATTTCACCGGCAATTGCTATCGGGGATAATTTACCATATATACATAAAGAGTAGCTGTAACTTTAACGCGTTATAACGCTTTTATTAATTAAGTTATCTATTAGGTGCAAAGGGCTCCACAACATATAATCATCTATCTTTAATATGTATATTTTTCGAGAAAAAAATGATTTAAATAGTCTTTTATTAGGTTGAATAAACGTTGTTAATATCATATAGACAAAGAACAAAATAAAAGTACCCCTTCACTTTTAATCGATGTATATCAAATATTATTATAGATATTTCTTAGGAGCAAACGATCTCGGATGCGGCACTTCTTCATCTACAATGTCGTTTTTTATTTCATCAAAATAAATTTAGATTTAGATGGTCTTTTTGGGGGGATATATTTGTAACTGTGATTTCAGATGTGTTCGTGAAAGTACGGCAATGCTCCCGATTTTACCCGAAGTTTTATGACCCTCATACAGTCAATTTGTATCACAAGGGGGTCCGTATCCCTATTACATAATCAATAATGAAAACAATTATAATCCCACGGCGACCCTACGGCCTGTAAAATATAGGGATACGCCCTAGGGTGACCCTGAGGCTGCGGCCGCCGCATGTATTTCTCGATTTCGGGGTTCTACGGCCGCTGTATCCTAGCCGTAGAGCAAATGTGACTGAAGCATTACCAGCTCCTGATTTCCGTCGAATACATTATTCAGTTATCGAATTTCGAAAAGATTGAGGAAAAGGGAGACATTGGTAATTATGAGTTATTACTCTTTTTTACAATATTTTAAACTCAATATTAATCTGAAACTTACCTATTTTCATATTAAATATGTTTCTAAAACTGGCTACAGTTGGCATAAAAAAGTATATGAAATAATGGGTCAGTGTTATTACACCCTTTCAAAAACTAACAATAAATCTGCAGCAGACGATTTGGAAACATGTAGGCAAAATATAAGGAAAATCTATAAACACTGAATATTATTATCGATAAGAGTTTAAAACTTTGTGACAAAAGGAGAAACTGCTCCTTATAAGTAATTTCTACTTGTGTTACTATGTTTACAAAAGTCGTCCGCTGCGCAAGTCTGCAGGCGGGAAAAGTTTTGATAACCCTTTCCCTCATACGACTATTCTGCAGCAGACGACTTTGAAAATATGTTATCAAAAAGTAGAAAATCTCTATAATTAAATGGATAAGCTATGACTAAAAGTGGAAAACATTGTGGCAAAAGGAGAAATTGCTCGTTTTGAGCAATTTCTTCTTTTGTCACTAAGTTTTCAAAAAGCCGTCTGCTGCTGAGGCGCGAGAAAGCGTCTATATGAGGGAAAGGGATAACCGTTATTAACTTTACAAAACTGTCGAGTGTACTATTATTATGTAACCCTTTCCCACTTACAATAAATCTGCAGCAGACGACTTTGAAAATATATTGACCAAAGTAGGAAACAATCTCTATAAATGAGAGAACAATAATTAAATAAGGTTGAAAACATTGTGGCAAAAGAAGAAATTGCCCATGATGAGCAATGTTTATCTTTTCGTCACACCGCTTTTAAAAGTCGTCTATTGTAGAGACCTCAGAAAGAGTCTGTATGTGGGAAAAGGGTTAATGACAAACATCAGACTTCATATATTGGCCTGTACTTGGAACATAATTCTCAACAACTCATTTTTATACAGGGTTTGTTTATTGATTGCAAATCAATATATATATTGTTGATTGAACATTGCGAAATAAGCACAGCAGCAAGGATGCAAAGTGTAAATAACATTAATAGATCAGGAGATACGGGTTAAACATAGAATACAGTAAACACTTTGTTTCCGTCGACGACCGTTCGCCTGTCCATAAACAATGCGATATATTTTATTACTATGCCTTTCTTTAGATATTACAGACTGGCATTGTATTCTCAACTTGAGTGTCAGCTGGCGAGTCATCAATGGTGTTACTCTTTGTGGTGCTCGTGGTACACAGTGAGTTGTTTGTAGCTTTTCTTTGGACGATACTTCCCAATGACCTTGACTTTGACCTTGATGTCGAGTCATTTTCACTTCGGCGTCGGTCAGGGATTCCCGTATGTAGGTTACACAGTTTGAAGCATTTTAAACCGAAGATTAGTTGTTTGAAACCTTGCCTGAACTTTTTATTCATGACTATATAGATCCAGAAGTTGGCATGGAAACTAAGGACGAGTAAAATTTCGTAAGCGCTCCTGAATCGCCGTCTGGTAATTAAGGTCAACGGTGTAACACCGACCGCCTGGGCAAGGTGCTTTGATACCTCAACCAATCGGTAAATTCCGTACATCATTTCCGGGATTAGGAATACAATAACAATGGCAAGAACAACTGATAGTACCCGATTGTTTTCCGCCTCCCGATTTTTAGCAGCACGTACGCTCAGCGACCTCTTTATTACTTTCGAAGAAAACAGGCTTTTCATCATCAATGCGGTCATCGTAAGCAATAAAACACATGGTATGAAATGCATCAGGTGGAACACCGACCACATGTAAAAGCAGCCATCTTTACAATGAATTTCTAAATTCCAAACACATTGGTATTCATATTTCTGATTTCTATAATTATACACGCTTTTCAAGTGTGCATCTACAGCGTGATATAGGTGGACCAATGGAGATAACACAACAATAACTGCGATCATGTAGCCGGTTTTCTTAATTGTGAAGTAGCGATTTGCCTTGAACGGATATCTGACCAGCACCATTCTTTGAAATGCTAGAAGCACGGTCAGCCAAATTGACATCGTATGAAACCCTCTGGACAGAAAGTACCTCAAAAACATAAAAGCTTTGCATAACGCGGCGGTCATTTCAACTCGGTCGGAAACTCCCGAGTTCCCTTCGTTGGCGTAGATGTAACCTATAGGGATGGTAACCAGCCCAGTGAGGGCGTCACTGCTTGCAATAACAGTGAGAATCAAGTTGGTGGACGTACGCATCTTTTTGTGGATGAGCACCAGGATGACCAGGATGTTGGCGATGGTTGTAAGACATATAAGCGGAGTCCAGAAGTAAAGAAACATTGGCCTTTCAAAGTTGAACGTCTTGTAGTAGTATATGTCGTGTGTTAGATCGTCGTCTTCGTAGTAGTTCAATGAGTCGTTGACTTCGTGATCAACATCGGGATCAACCGGTTCGTTGAAGTCCTTATAAGACACATGCGCCATATTCATGTATTTGCTTTGTGCTTTTTAGAACAAATATACCTAGAAAAAATATAAGGTTTATTCTACGAGCAAAAGCAATGAAAACATATAAAGTTCTTTGTAAACATCTGATTGATTGATTGTATGGTGTTTTACGCCGCTTTCAACAATAGTTCAGTTATATCACGGCGTTTCCTTGGTAAGTTACAAGTACTAATGGTCCTTTTATCCCGACACCAGCCCTGGCAGTAGTAATGCTAACCCAGCAACCCTGAACGCCAAGGTTGGCAGCCATTACTACCATTTTTAGCTTGACTATTCGAAGAATATGAGAGCTATACTACTCACCCTGGCGTCGGCGTCCGGTTCACACATTGGTTAAGGTTTTGCATGCAAGTACTTTAATACTACATGTATTGCATTGACAATTTCTACAAGCCTACCCAACTATCACACCTATGTAGATTATCAAGTTAGATAACTTTATCCTGCATTTTATGCAAGTTATGGCCTTATTTTTACTTAGAAATTCTGGTTAAAGTTTCGCTTGCACTTAAATTAAAGAGTCCATATCTAAGTATTTACTTGATGATTTGCATTAAAACTGTATACAACCCTACCTTACTATCACACATATGTAGATTATCAAGTAAGATAACTCTATCCTGAATTTTATGTAAGTTGTGGCCCTTTTTCTACTTAGAAATTCTGGTTTTGGTTAAAGTTTTGCGTGCAACTACATTAAGACACCATCTCTTAGTAACTAATTGATGCATTGCACTGAAACTTTTACAACCCTTCCCAACTATCACACCTATGTAAACAATCAATTATGATAACTCTATCCAGTATATTTTGCAATTTATGGTCCTTTTTTTAACTAGAAATTTGATTAAAGTTTTACGTGCAACTTACATTTAGAGTCGATATCCTAGTTTTTAATTGATGCATTGATTTGAAACTTTATACAACCCTTCCCAACTATCACACCTATGTTGATTTTTAAGTTAAATAACTCTATCCTGCATATGTAGATTATCAGGTTAGATAACTCTATCCTGCATTTTATGTAAGTTATGGTCCTTTTTCTACTTAGAAATTCTGGTTAAAGTTTTGCGTGCAACTACATTAAGAGACCATCTCTTAGTAACTACTTGATGTATTGCATTGAAACTTTATACAACCATTCCCAATCATCACACCTATGTAAACAATCAATTATGATAACTCTATCCAGTATATTTTG
This sequence comes from Serripes groenlandicus, assembly GCA_031761405.1. Lineage (NCBI taxonomy): Eukaryota > Metazoa > Mollusca > Bivalvia > Cardiida > Cardiidae > Serripes > Serripes groenlandicus. The sequence continues at coordinate 173,088,136 of JASEVX010000001.1, read as the reverse complement.
CAATTTATGGCCCTTTTTTTTAACTAGAAATGTGTGCATGCAACTACATTAAGAGTCGATATCCTAGTATTTACTTAATGCATTGCTTTAAAACTTTATACAACCCTTCCCAACTATCACACCTATGTTAATTATCAAGTTAAATAACTCTATCCTGCATTTTATGCAAGTTATGGGCCTTTTTGGACTTATTCTTGTTAAAGTTTTGCATGCAACTACATTAAGAAACCATTTCTTAGTAATTACTTGATGCATTGAAACTTTATACAGCCCTTCCCAAACATCCCACCTATGTAAACAATCAATTACGATAACTTTGGACTTTGGACTTAGAAATTCTGGTTAAAGTTTTGCAACTACATTCAGAGTGTAATCTCAGTAACAACTTGAAGCATTGTATTGAAACTTTCTTCAACCTTTCCCAATTTTACAACTACAGTATATACAAAACCAATTAAGATAACTCCATCCTGCATATGGTGCAAATTGTTGCCCTTTTTTTTACTTAGAAATTATTGTTAAAGATTTGCGTGCAACTGCATTAAGAGTAAATATCTTAGTAACTACTTGATGCATTCCATTGAAACGTTATAAAACCCTTCCCAACCATCACACATATGAAACTAATCATGTTAAATAACTCTATCCTGCATATCATGCACATTATCACCCTTTTAAGAAACTGTGGTTAATGTTTTGCATTCAATTACATTAGAGTCCATTATCTCAGTAACTTAAATAAGCGGTGAAATAGTCGAGCGCGCTGTCCTCCTTTTTATAAGTCTTTGTAAACAAGCGTTGAGTAGAGGTTTCGTGCGGGTTTTAAACCTTTCCCCACATATATACGCTTTCTTAGGCCCATGTCACCTTTTGCCACAACGTTTTCAAATATATTCAATAGCTCAATATCCATTTATGGAGTTGTTTGTGTTTTTTACATGGTCTTTTCAAAGTCGTCAGTTGTAGATTTACTGTATGTGGGAAGGGGTTAAGATCGAATCCTTGAACATTTAGTTGCATAACAAGGTCCGCTTACATAGTTATTTATGGTACACTGACCTTGTTAATTAGCTTGAAATACCATACATGAATTCAACCTGTTTCGAGGGACCACTCGATAGCTAAAGACAATTACTGTCAATCCAGGGGTTGTGAGTTCGAACCCAAGCTCGGCCAACATTTTTTCTGACGTTTGACAAAAGTCATTATGACAAGCGTCATTCGTCTTCCACCAATGGGCTTACAGTCTATGTAGAATAGCAGCCAGTTGATTGGGAAAGGATGTTGTGTGGAGTACTGGTGTGAGAAAGAGAAGGTTAAACCCCAATCAATCAATCGAGACGCATTTACTTCATGAAATTATATCTAACCCTTATTTCCTGAAATTGGTATCATCTTTTTTTAATTGTTGTTTACACTAGGTGAGTACATCGAAGGCTTGGCGTGAAACGGTTGTAACTAAAATTGGTATTTTTTTTACCAAGGTTATTTACCTCGCCATAAAGTCTTTATAAGCGTTAAATCATTTTTCTTGGTAAACAATGGAAATTTATGTGCCATTGCTCGTTTTGAGCAATGGCACCTAAATTTGCATTGTTTACAAAAGGGTCAAAATCCAGGGTTTTCAAAATAGATTTTGAGTTACAACCGTTTCACGCCAAGCCCTCGACATGTAGCTAAAAACAGGTGCACTAAGGATAGATTGCGCGTATGTGCAGGCTGTTTCCGTCGATAACGGATTTCCTTACTATACAGGGACAACACTTCATTTGAATGACCCTATGCGAAACAACTTTAGCTGAACGTCATTTTGCGTACAGTTGCTACTCTTTTGCATGTACATGTACCCGTCGATATGCTAGATTTAATGATACATTATATTTAAACCGCGTACCACGAAAAGGGATGTTAGCACATCTGCAAACAGCCATACGTGTAATCTCGCCAGGGTCATCATTGTCCGAATCTGACCATATCTAGATTGATTGATTATGGTTTAACGCCGTATTCAACAATTGTCCAGTCATATCGCGGCGACCAGTTCAGCTACTCATGTGTTTCCTGGATTTTGCACACCAGTAATCCACACAACAGTATTTCCAATCAACTGGCCGCTTTTCCACATAGACTATTAGCCCATTGGTGGAAGACGAATGACGCTTGTCAAAATGACTTTTGTCAAACGAGCTAGGACTTTAACTTAAACCCCCCTGGATTGACAGCCCGTGTCGCTTACGACTGAGCTACCGGGGCTCGGACATATTTAGAAGAGCCAAAGCTATAACTTCCGGTGACTAGCAGGGGGTAATTATGTCAGTGCCACGCCCCTTCATACCACATCAGTGAATGCAAGAAGAACAGTTTTAGCCTGAATTGGTCCATATAACCCCCTTTCCGACATATACCAAATCTGCAGCAGGCGACATTGAAAACAACGAAGCAAAACATACAATACACCCCTATGAATGGAAGTTACTTTGCAGTTATTGCAGTTATTGCAAAAGTCCACATGTTCACCTTTTAAAGGACGTCTGCTGCAGATGCGTCTGCTAGTAGTATAGGGTTAAAAGCAGTTTCAGATGCTTATGACGTATAATGAACACATTACTTGGAAATGTAATAATATGACCCTTTCCCACGTAAGACGCTTTCTGACGCCACTGCATCAGACAGCTTTTTAAGTCATTGTGGCAAAAGGAGGACTTGCTCATATTGAGCACTTTCTATATTTGTCATAGTGATTTCAATTCTGTTCTTTTAGTATTTTCCCCCGGATGATTTCAAAGTAGTCTGTTGCAGATTTGTTGAATGTGAGATCTACATCTGGGGCTCTGTTGATTATTAGCCCATCATTGCATTGCGTTTTCTTGTTTTCTTAGAAATACAGCTATTTTGCTTTTAAAAAAAGGCCGTGCTTCAAGGAAAAAGTAAATTTACCCTAAAAGGAGTATGGTGACCTGTCTTTTTTGTTTGCATTTTTTTTATTAAAGTGAATGATGTTTAGTGTTTATGGATAATTACAGACAAGTCTATTATGAAGAATGGGACATTTCTGGAAAAATTGTATGATTTAAACTTTTGCGGGGGTTAAATGAGACACCATTTCCACCTTGCAAAAATTACTTAATATATATGTTTTCATTTTTTTTCTCACAAATTCTCTTTTCATATTGATTTACAATCTATAAATAAAGTTATATATGAACTTTAATATTATATGTATTTTTCCTTTTATTTTGTTTGTGTTGTTTAGGTTTCGGCCAAAATGCCTCTATTCGTGCCTATGATGAAATTGGTCATGTTATTGACAGGCCAATACAAAATATGGATCGATGACCTGTCATTTTGTTCCCCTTATTAGTCGCCGGGCAGAAGCCCGCGACTTCTATTTTTAATAGCTTTTCGGAAATCACATGGGAGGGCGGCTTATTATTAGAAAGAAACAAATCTAGATGATTTGAACATATTACAATTGTGGTTGTTTACGAACACTAATAAATGACACATCTAAAATGAAATAAATATTCCGATTTTTTAATGTTTGCAGTTTTTTTTATTTCACTCGCATTTAAGTTTTTTGTCTTATTTACGAAGACAAAAGTGGTCCCTTCAAGACGTGAACCAACACCCCCTAATGCAGACTCTTATGTGTCATCATTGAGGTCAATTTCGGATTCTCCTTTTAATAGCAATTTTAACTTACTAAATGTTGTTTTCATGTTCAAAGAGATGTCTTGATTTGTGTAGAATTCATTTAATAATGTTAATCCATGAATATCTAAAGTAGGAACTGTTTCTAAGCTAAATATAGACCCTATTCTGTTGTGTAGGTTCGTGACCTTTAACATCGATTTTCGCGCATGCGCATTTCGATATGAAAAAGCGAGTGATATTATTTTATTTTAGACAAGTACAAGACGAATGTTTGACGCAAAGCGTCAAAGAGAAGCCGCAATATTTCGTTGTACATGTAGAAATAAGAAAAAAAGAACATTTTTAAATCCACAAACAATAGAACAATTTAAACTGTAGACGGTAATGCTGATATATTTCTCCTTTTGAAGACTTTTGTTTTCTTCAAATTACCTCCCTTTAAAGCAATACCAGGATATTTACCTTGTGATTCGAATAAGATTGACAAACATTGAAATTATATGAATGAATACTATTAGTTAAATAAGTAACAACAGCAAAATTAAATTTAAGCCAAGATAAATGTGTACACATTTCGTTAATTTTTTATAGATACCCTAATGTAGGTATGAATATAAAATTTATAAGTAAATGTTTTCATTTCAACGTTCCTAATGGCATTATTGCCGAGCGCGAGGGTAAACAACGCCATAAATCATCAACGTTCCTAATGTTTGAATAGACTAAGGAAAGTCAAGAATACATAAATAAATCAATGCAGTCTTTTCCGGCGACATTGATGCCTTGCATCAACTTTCTCTTGTTTCAACCAGTTATTGGCTAAGTTCATGACGAACTCAAGGAAGGTATGGTCAGGGGCACGTGTATCGATGGCGCATGCGCAGACACTTGGTTCTCGTGAACGCACATCTCCACTCTGGAGTCAAAATTCAAAATGGAAGCCTCCGTGTTGTATCCACTTATTTCATTATCGACATCAGAAAGCTCGTTTTCTTGTTGTCTAAATTACGGATCGCAATTATTTGCAAGGCCCAATTAAACAAAAAATCTTATTTATCTGCCTTACAAATAAAAACATCACTGATTACTGAACTCAGAGGTTCGTATTTTAGGAGTATTTACACACCACCACAAGAATTGCTACATTCCGCCATTTTGGAACTTTTCTAACTCTCGCTTGAACAGAGACATGTGTTTATATGGCTTGAAGCAAGGTTGCAAATAGTAGGGGTCAGAAGTTCATATGACGTCACTAGGGTTAAAACTCTTGCCGTTCATGAGGAACCCGTGTAACTCGAGTCGGAACTCGGGTTCGTCGTGAACTACGCCATTGGATGCACAGAAAAATCTAAAAATAGCATTTAACTATATATTGACTCTATAGTAAAATGCTATTTTAAGATGTTAAACGAGACTGGCACCTGTGATTGTATATAACATATAGTGTCACTGTATGTACTAACAAAATACAAGGTATAAAGACATTATATTATTTGGATTTTTTGGTTTAATGGTTATGTCCCTTTAAGTATGGATCGCCTTTGTTAAACGCTTTTAAATTTTGAGTTTTAAAACTATATTTGGATGTGAATTGGACTATAAAGAGTGATTTGAGGAGTTAGTGTATTGCTGCTTATCGGTATGACTTTTGAATAATATTTGAAAAAACGCAGTTGTGTTTTTGAAGATTTTGAATTGATTCACAGTGTTTCATATGGGAAGGGTATGACAAAAAGATAAAGTTTCCCACCTATATTACATACGGCAGCTCTAAAGTGACACACACGATTTGTTTGTTATCTCGTGCGCACGACTTAGTATCTCGTGCGCACAAGATACTAAGTCGTGCGAACGAGAGACTATCTCGTGCGCACGAGATAAAAACAAATCGTATGTAATTTATAAAAATGTTTGTGTCCCTTTAGAGCTGCCGTAATTACATGGTAGTCTTTACGCATGACTGAAATGCATGTGTTGGCCAGTGCTCCTTAATCAGTAACGGTAAAGATATAAACTGTAGTATGGCATCTTTAGATGTGTTAAGTCCGTCACGACCTAACGGGCCCTCAGCAACCCAGATATTCAGCTTTGAAAACAGTGCAGAAGCAGCGAATAAGGATATTACAATACTAACGCCTATAACAACAAACTATAAGCATATCCATGAAACTGAATATGAAAATATGATAGAAAATATGACCATGGATGACTTTATTAAATATGCTGATCAATATGACTGTCATGATTCTCAGCCGATATGTAACCAGGAATTCTACATTACCCTAGACACAGTACTCTTTAATCCACCGAAATAACTGTATATAGAACAGCTAGTTAGCCTAGCAAGGCACAGAGAAGATGACATAGACAGGTACCAAACTAGTTTACATAAAAGAGCTCAAGTAAATGAACAATGCCATAAAGGCCTCCTTATCCACAGACGCACTACCAAAAAGGAAGATAGCTTTACGCGATATGCACAGGATTGCTACGCCTTTCAACACTGATTCATCTTCAACGGAGATCCGAAGATAATTGCGGACATATTTCAGCGAACACGCACATATATTAAAGTAGACAAGACCAGGAGTCGAAACGTTATCGTAAACATCACAACAAGAAATGTCAGACTTGAGGTCAAAATTACAGTTGCTTACGATTGACATGAAATTGTTTAAAAAAGAAAAAGAGAAAGATACTGAAAGAATTAGACACCTACAAACAGAACTTAGTGAAATGAAATCTTATACGGCAAATTTGGTAGAAACAGTGAATAAGCAGTTACACAGCCAAACTTAATAAATGAACACACTATTCAACAGCATACAAGCTGTGGAAACGAAAATATCTGCAAACCAAACAAAGGAAAATACCGAAAACCAACAATCTGTGAGTCATGCAAGCAGTTTGACGCCAACTAATACTGTTCCGTCATTATTTCAAAACCTTGAGGCGAAGCGCAAAAACGTGTAATTAACCGCAAAAGAGTCAAATACAAACCATAAACACGCTACAAAATCGTCAAACTATATCCTAGATTCAAATACGGAGCATACTGCTTCAAATGTAAGAAACATAATTAATGTGAAAAACGGCGCTACAGCATTAAACTCAACGACATAATTAAGTGAACAAGGAATCAGTGAAAAGACAAACGAACGTAGCTATGCCCAAATATTAATGAGTGAAAAGGCTCCTGATATCACTAAAGGTATAAACTGTAACAAAAACAACAAACTTATAGGAGTTCAAGTTACAAACAGAAGTTAAAATGAACAGATTAAATATTCTCAATTCGAAGGATCACAGTATTACACAAGTGCTGCTTACTCCGGCAATGAGAACGAATGCGAAACTGAACCTGTGTGTTTGAGAGCGTTAACTAAAAAAAGACGCGTCGATACTCTATGTCGGTAATATAGCGCCGTATTCAAACAGAGCTGGTTTACTAGCTTTCTAGAAAGACAAAAATGTGATACCAAATACGCTCAAGTTGATAGAAACTCATAGGGGAAGTATTGCGGCAAAAAAATCATTTTATCAAAACGACTGGGAAAATATAGAAAACAAACAATTTTGGCCAAGGAAGGTGTATTGTAGACGATGGTATTCACAACAAGAATGGGGATCTATGTTTTATACGACACACGAACGTGAACAGAAAGAACAACAACACAAATAGCTACAGCAGTAATGTAGACTAACATGAAGCCAACTACGTTTGTCTACTGTTTAATTGGCCTTCTAATCCATTCAATAATGAACACATCATCTGAAGATACTTAGTGCAATGTACTTACCTGGAAAGTGCGTGGGGCTATGTCTTTAGCCGGGAGCTTAAGTCATCCATTGGACAAATACTGCGTTGATATAGCAGTAATAAAAGAACAACAACTTACTGATCGAACAAAAACTTTTCTTAAACCTATACATAGCGAGTATACTACCGAGACTGTTTGCGACACATCCGGGCGCTGTGACAAAGGAGGCGTGAGTATACTACCGAGACTGTTTGCGACACATCCGGGCGCTGTGAAAAAGGAGGCGTTAGTATTATATACAAGACGTCCCTTGCGTTTCATGTTGATCCGGTAAATAATATCGAGTCAAATCGTATAATTAAGATAACAGCTAAAAATTAAATTAAAAAATTAAATACGCGACAGTACGATGATGATAACGCGACAGTACGATACTACGATATCACGATGGTGAAAACGCGACAGTACGATGGTGTAAACGCCTCAGTACGATGATGAAAACACGATAATACGACAGTACGATGATGATAATGCGATATACTATCGTGTTTTCACCATCGTACTGTCGCGTTTTCACCATCGTAATATCGTACGGTAGTATCGTACTGTTGCGTTATCATCATCGTACTGTCGCGTTATCATCATCGCAATGTCGTGTTATCATCATCGTACTGTCGCGTTATCACCATCGTACCGTCGTGTTATCATCATCGTACTGTCGCGTTATCACCATCGTACCGTCGTGTTATCATCATCGTACTGTCGCGTTATCACTATCGTACCGTCGTGTTATCATCATCGTACTGTCGCGTTATCACCATCGTACCGTCGCGTTATCACCATCGTACCGTCGTGTTATCTTGATCGTACCGTCGTGTTATCACCATCGTACCGTCGCGTTATCACCATCGTACCTGCGCGTTATCACCATCGTACCGTCGCGTTATCATCATCGTACCGTCGTGTTATCTTGATCGTACCGTCGTGTTATCACCATCGTACCGTCGTGTTATCATCATCGCACTGTTGTGTTATCATCTTCGTACCGTCGTGTTATCACCATCGTACCGTCGTGTTATCATCATCGTACCGTCGTGTTATCACCATCGTACTGTCGTGTTAATCACCATCGTAATGTCGCGTTATCACCATCGTACCGTCGTGTTATTATCATCGTACCGTCGTGTTATCACCATCGTACCGTCGCGTTATCACCATCGTACCGTCGTGTTATCACCATCGTACCGTCGTGTTATCACCATCGTACCGTCGTGTTATCGCGCTTAAAGAAAGGTGGAGCATCATTATTCTCTTTATTAAGTATGGAAAGCAGCAAAGGAGATATAAATCCGGAACTTATTGCAGATCTTATCCAAAAGGTATCACTACCTGTTATGCTGTACGGATGTGACCTCTGGACACACATGTCAAACACATATATCAATACCGTAGAACGTTTTATACGACTAGCTGCAAAATGTTGTCAGCATTTTCCCTCGAGGACCAGCACGGACATGGCGCTAAGCATCAATCTCCTATCGCAGAGTGACCGTTCCTTGCACTCACTATCATCTCTGCAACAGGCTCAATGTCAAGATTCTTGACGAAACATGATAACTATATTTTAATTGACTTAGTTGTCACTGATGTAAGCACTAACCTTTTACACTTGTGACAGGATCTTTTTCTAACTTTGCTAATAAAAAACAAAGTACTGCTTTCGGTAGTTTTACACATTTAAAGATTAATACATCTGTTATGTTGTTTTCAATGGTGTAGAAGCCATTTTGGAATATATGGCCATGATCACGTGACTAAAAAGTCACGTGAAACCGAAAGTAGTTCGAGCCTGTGACAGAGGTAAATGTAACAAACCGTTAGTGTAAGAGAGTGGCTAAGAATGCTAGGATGGTTTCCCGCCATGTTTCATGTAGAAAAAAGAAAATTAATGTTTTTCCAAAGTGTGTGCAACATGCCGACAAATCTACTGTCGAAAAGATTATTTGAGTTAAGACTTCAGCTTTTTCTTATTCGGAAGCGGTAAAAACAATTAGGGTTCATAACATCTACTCTATTCTAGTGAAACATAATTTACTGGAATACTTTGAGAATTATATTGAAAATGCTTCTTTTCCGTCAAAATCATAATGGAAACTCATCGTCAACGGTCAATTAAAATTGCACTATGAACAGCAATGGCAAAACAGAGTACAGAACGACAAAGACTTCGACCGATTTCGTTCGGTACACTCAGAGATTCGAACCTCAATTCTGTGGAAAACAGCAGTTACACAAACTGATATTATGAAAGCGAAACACACTGCGAATTTCGTGGTTAACAATAGAGATAGTGACTCTCATAGATGTATAAAGTGTCTCTGCAAAACGAAAAATACGAACAAGCACTTACTAGCTGAATGTGTCGCCTTAACAGCGAGCCGCTTAAAGTTTATATAAACAATAAAGACCCTTTGTGGCATAGACCTTAATATATGTCTGCAAATTCAAGACTCCGAGTCGTTCATACGGAGCACTCTTTGAGTTATGCTACTCCTATTTATAATATATATATTATTACACTATGATAGTTAAATGCGAATGAGGCTCAACATTTCTTGGTTCGACATTGACAAATAGTCACAGGTTTCCAGAGTTTTTGGCTATAAAAAGTTTTATCTCTGGTTGTTTCTGGGCGAGTTGGACCATTTGCATATATAATATTATATACATATTTAATCCATTAGTCATGTTATAGTTATACCGATTTAATTGAATTGTATATTTCATAGTAAGTGCGTGTAGAAATGATGGTGAACGCACACAGGTTCTTGTGCAGGTGTTATATGACAAACATGTAATTGCCACATGTATAACCATTCAAATATGTTATTAATTAAGAATGCTTTGTACTGCACATATTTACTCGACTGAGTCGACTGTCCAGATGTCTCAAATATAGAAAATGTATTTTCAATATGAAGTGTTATTTGTTTCATTTTGTCATTAGTAAGTTAATGACATTAATAAGTCCGTGAATGGAAAGGTACATGAGGAAGTCTATTCTCCTTCCAGTTTAGCAGAAGTATGATAACAAATTCGAAGTTATTTTAAAGAGTTTAAATATTATTGTATATTCATGTATTAAAATGTTGTATGTGAGCTTTTAACCACTATCCTTTTTAGATTTAGCAGATGTAGCGAATTATTAATTATAGTTACTTGTTCGAATATGCCAATGGGGTTAACTACCCGAGTCTAACGGTCGAAATGTCCTATAGCCTTTGGACTCCTTCTTAAATTCCATTCTAAAAATAGTCGATTGTATAAGCAAATAAAAGAAAATATCAAAATTGAGCATTTATGAAATTAAAAGAAAAAGTTCACATGTATAGTCAACATATAGCAAGAATACAATGGACATAATGTACAATACTATAAATTGTATGGGGAGGAACATTTTAAGTTTAGAAATTCAACAGATTTTTAGAAATAGGCAAAAACGTCCCCCAAATTTCGGGGCCGTAAATCAAACAATTAAAAAAGCGTAGCCTAGGAGCTATCAAAATACTAAAAAAGGCGTTACTGCCCAAGATATACACACTGTTTTAGTCAAATGCCAAATCTTGGCTAATGGAATGTTCACAGCTGACTCCTTTGCATGTGGAGTAGGCTGAATTACATTAAAATCCATCCTTCTTGCAGCTGCATGATACTGTACGGCAGCCAGTTCGACAAATGCTCTTCACAACTTTCATAATGTGAGCAGAAGCTGGTGCTCTTTTAGTTGTCACTGGATAAAGTTTGCCATAAATTAGTTCCCAGCCCGATTCCAGCGGGTTCAAAACATGATGCCTTTTCAAGTCCTGTATTTGTAAAAAAAATACCCGTTAGTTGTGGTACTTAGCAGCATCATACGTAGGTGGTAGTTCTTTTGGGTCAATATAAATGGATGTCTTTGCAACCTTTTCAACAAATGTAGAAAGGTGTACACTGTTCAAACTTTGTCCCGGTTCCCCTTTATAAATGCAAACTAATGCTTGTTCCCCTGATCCGTGGACACTACATCTGAACTCAGATAAAAAACTAATGCTGCATTGAGGAAATGCTAGTTCTTTTCAAAGAACTTCAGTGAGGCCCCTTTGCCAAAACCATACACTTTTGTTCTTGGTTCATTTTCGGTCTGGGCTGAAAGCAGATTGGCATGGAGTTTGGTAATCAGTGGTAGCACAGCAAAACTAAAAGGTCAGTATCTCCTTCAAGTACAGTTGGTCTTGAAAGGGAGCATGCATGTAATGGTTGCATTCCGAATAGTTGCATCGTGTCAGATAGCAGACAGTTTGATGAGCTCCTGTTTGTTCTTAATGTTTCCGCAGTAAGTCAAACACGTCGATATACTGTAACCATAGACTTGATGTCCTACTTTCTTGTCTTACTTTATCACACTATTCTGTAATTCTGTCCTGAATGGTTCTGATCACTGGCGCTTCTTCATATGCCATATCTAGACTTATATCACCAGTCGGTACAGTGTCGACTAGTTTCAGGTCACATTCCAGTTCAGTGACAATCATATTCTCAGCAACAGCAGTCTCTTCCATGTGCATTTCAATATCTTTTAATGCTAGATCATTGCTTTCTATCTTCTTATTATCTTCCTGTGTATCTTCAGGAATTTCTAAATGAAAGACATTACTTACAATAAGTGATTCAAGGGCCATATCAACTACTCCATGCTAAGTAAATAAGATTTCGATCAATCATATCAATGCTACGAAATGAAGAACATTAATTGACACTTAAAAGGATATACTTTTGAAATATTTCTTTTTTTTCTGGGGATAATTTTTCGATGTATTGTCAATTTTAAATAAATAATAATCATCATTTTCTTTCCGGAAAGGCTGTTCATTGCACGACCGCGTGTAAACCAAACTGAATTCTGACTGACAGTAACGACAGTGTGTGCGTTCCCTGGAAAAAATCCTTCCCTGGGATAGATTATCTGAATTAATTCCAAGGAATTTAGGATGAGTTCACTAGTGTTTAGTGCTCCACCCATTTTATTGTGCATTCTTATCATATTCTTCAATGTCACTGCTTCATGTTATCGCAATCACCTTCTGCAAGCCAACATTAAATTTATTTTGATCTATGACTCAAATTTGACCGTGGCCTGCGACCTATACATATTATTGACAAAAATATCTTACAAGTCTCAGAAGTACATAGCCTTACAATCAAACAAGATCGTCGTGAAAGTTTTTTCGAGCGCCCACAGCCTTTCACAAGATTCACATGTATTTTTCTCGTCGACGGGTCCCACAATTCGTTCCATTGTTTTAAAAGGTTATTTTGTGGATTCCTGGAAAACCAAGACAGGACAGAAAGCCATTCGTGTGATTAGGTCCTATGTCTGCATGCAACATTCCTGAGAGATGTTAAGAATTTCATTACAGCAGGTATATACCTATAAATGAAAATTGTTGTAGTCTGCATTTTACCGGGCGCAATTGGGACTTCAATTACGTAACTAATAGGATGTATTTAGATTTATTTACCTGAAACACTTTCGCACATACAATAAATATGCAGCTAAAGTCTTCTAAAACATTTAGGAAACAATGAGGAACATGTAAATACTCAAAGTACAATGTATAATTATTTAATATTGTGAAACCATTTCGAGAAATGAAGAAATTGTTCATCATGAGCAATTTCACCTTTTGCAACGATATTAAGTTATCTGCTGCATGTTGGAAATGGTTAACACAGGAGAGACATTCATGATTAAATCTGAGAGAAGGGTGTTCGGAATGTCCTCTCTCGATATATAATTATTAACACCCGGGAAAGTTCATGTGTACCAAACTTTATTTGTTTTCTCTCACAAAGAGTGTTGTGCTATTTGGTTATATGCACAAAAGCTGTATAAAGTAAAATAATAATAAAATAAAGTTTTACCTATGGATGCCTTGATGTTAATTCTGTAGGACCTCTTCCATCTGTTTTGATGTCTGTATAGTAGACACAGCTTGATAGTGCCGGCAGCGAAATTGTAAGTTAGAAGCAAGTCCAAATGTTTGCTTAGAACGCCGGAGACCAAGGTTCGATTCCTTGTCAAGTTTTTTTTTCTACAAAAATATATTATAATTATTATTATATAATCGTTTTCATACATTACTCATATCAGTGGTGCAAACGTCCTTTGACACCTCTGCTAGCAACTCCTTCAAAATGTTTGGATTTAAAATAAATTCCAAAGCATTGCATTTAATTTTTAACCTATGCCTTGTTAAACCGTATTAGAAAATGATTAGTTGTACGATGTTTTATGTCGCTTTTAACAATATTTGTTATTATATCACGCAGTAGAAAATATAGAACACACAGGATTTTATTTCTGTTTTGATATTAGAATTGGACTCTCAATATATTTCTAATTGTTAGGCAGAGACCTCCATTTGATTTTGATACATGACATGTTTATTTGTTAAATAACGACTAAAATCGTTGTAAACCAGTAGGTGTGCTAAACAGGAACTACCAAGAAAGCAGATGCGCAAAATTAACTGAAGTAGTTAGATTTGAGTAAATTTGTAGACCCTAATCCTGTGTGTACAGTAGTTTGTGTTCAATCCATTTATCATTCAATATATGGACATAACAATGTGCTATTGTAAACTGTTCTTGTTAGACTTTTGGGATCGGTAAATCCATGTCCAAATGTAATCTGCAGTTAGCTCCTTGCTGCCAGCACGTTCAGTGCTTTGATTATAGATGTACTTGTGGGCCTGAAGTCACCGCGATATAAACACGTGCTGAAGAAGCCGCATTCTAACGCATTCCATTCTGACACGAATAATTGTTAAATTAAACTAGACTTACCTTTGAAGAAGGGAAGTCGCAGTTTGATTGAGATTCTATTAACCACTAACTCCTTAAGGGATCACACAGAGATGACGTAGCTCATTTATATGCAGATTCAGTCTTTAGAGGGAATGGTGAATCGGCCATGATTTAATGTTTACAGATAAACCGTGGCCATTACCATTTTTTATGAAAAATCATTCTGTCATGGGCGGGTAAGGGTGGGTGTGTGATCCCTTAAGGAGTTAGTGGTTAATAGAATCTCAATCAAACTGCGACTTCCCTTCTTCAAAGGTAAGTCTAGTTTAATTTAACAATTCTATATCCCACTTAACTCCTTAAGTGGATCCCACAGAGATTTTAGAGCTGATTTTTCATAATGATACATGAATGTATGTCAGAACAAATCAATAACATTTTATGTACATATCTCTAATTAAAAAGAGTGACTATACATGACAAGATAATATCAATTTACAAAGGGTTATGATTATCACTAAGCTGTGCAACCCAAGTGTCAAACCTTAGATGTAGTATAGGAATTCTGTATTGCTTCCTGCACAGTCAATTGTTCTATTGGTTTATTGTAAAATCTAGCAAAGGTTCTCACATTTGACCAACCAGCTGTTTTAGTTATGACATCTAGAGATACCCCTTTTAGCTTAGCCAATGAAGTAGCCACTGCCCTTGTGCTATGGGGCCCATATGACGAGTCAATGCCGGCTTTAATCAATATTGATTTTATCCATCTAGATACTGTTGCCTTAGCCACTCCTTTGTGCGGCTTTTGCGTGCTTATAAGCAACTTCGATTCTTCTGATCGAAGACAGTCTGTTCTTTTAATGTATTCCTGCATAATTGTAACAATACATAATGACTTATTTTCTGGAAAGGATTTTAATATGATGTTGTCCAAGTGTTTTCCAGGCCTTGACTGTTTTAGTAAATGATTTGTTATAATCGTAATTGAATCATGTTTTATTATAATGTCTTTTAAATCAATTAAATGTAAAGTTTGACATCTTTGTGCAGATAGCAACAAGAATAACATACTCATTTTCCCTGATAACTGAAAAAGCGTGGTGTCCTTTAAGCTCTCTAAATATGTTTAGAACTATAGCAACATCCCATGTTTCATTATATTTGGGTATTGTTGGCCTTTTCAAAAACACACCTCTCATAAACCGTTGAATAAGAGAGTTGTGACTCAAATCTAAATCACCACATATTCTAATGAAATTATTAATTGCTGCTCTTGCGGTACCTAATGCACTATATTTTAAACCATGTTCAAAAAGTTGTGTTAAAAACTTGATCACTGCACTGACAGGTGGCTTAAATGAATCAATTTGTTTTTCACTTGAAAACTGTAACCATTTTTTAATGTATATCTGGTATTGTTTCTTTGTTGCCATTCTCCATGAGTCCAGAATGATAGTGGCAGACTGTCCTGAAATGTCTTGACGTTGTAACGCTTCCCGGAGATACGAAAAACACCCAACTTCATTTGACGAAGAGGATGTCGGTATTCTGGTTTGTGAGGTAGCAGAAGGATGTTCTGCGGATTTGGTAGTACATATGATTCCCCGCTGATCAGATGAAGAAGTGATGCCCACCAGTTTTGCGTTGGCCATATTGGGGCAATCACCACGGCTTCTGTCTGATCCTCCTCCACTTTTTGTAGGACTCTTGTTAGAAGACTGAAAGGAGGAAACATATAATAAAGATCTCTTTTCCAAGTTAATGAGAAAGCATCTACTGCTGCAGCGTTTGGTTCTGGTCGTCTAGATACATAGTTTTTTAATTTGCAATTTAGTCTAGAAGCAAATAAGTCAACATCAATATGTCCATACTGCTCGCATATGCTGTTAAAAATGTGCTGAGACAAAGACCACTCTAAATCATCGTTGAAAGTTCGTGACAACTTATCCGCTTCACAATTGTATTTCCCTGGTATGTGTGCAGCACTTAAATGAATTTGGTTTTGTATGCACCAACACCATATTTCACGTGCCAGATTGTTAAGTTCCATCTTTTCCCCCCCTAACTTGTTAATATATGCACAACTGGTAGTATTATCCATATATACTCTTATGTGTATTTTTGAAGCATTTTTGCATAGAGACAATAAAGCTAGTTGACAAGCTTTTAGTTCTAAAATATTTATATGGAGATTTTGTTCTCGGACATCCCATACTCCCCCTGTTTTTAGGGTTTTTGTCTCATTAGTGGCACCCCATCCTTTCAATGAAGCATCAGTGAATAGCACTGTGTGTGGAGGTCCATGTGACACTTTTTTACAACTATTCGGAAGGTTTTTAATCCACCATTCGAAATCTGGTTTTAAATAACCAGGAACTCGCATAAATGAGTCAAAGTTGCCTTTTTTCCTTTTCAAATTCTGATTTTTAACCAACTCAAAAGGTTTATAGTATAACGGCGCATATTCCACCCCCGGCTCTGCGGCAACCATTTTCCCAATCATTTGTGCGAACTCTCTAATAGTAACATGTTTTTTGTCCAGCATTACTGAACATGATTGAATGATACAGTCTTTTTTATCTTGGGTTAATGTAACCGTCATCGACTCAGAACACAATATGAAACCTACAAAGGTAATTTGCCTTGTTGGGGTAAAAACAGATTTTGTGGGATGTACTGTTAGGCCTAGACTATCCATTAATAACACAGTATCTTTGATATTATTTTCACAGTCGTTGTAAGTCCCCCCACTGTAAACATGAATCATCAATGTAAGCTGTGCTGATATGTCCTTTTTGTCTCAAATTTGCAAAGACTGGTTTTAAAATCTTTGTAAAAACTCTAGGTGCTGTAGCAAGTCCCATGACTAGTGAATTGAATTGGTATTTCTGTCCATTGTACCAAAATCTAAAGTATTTCCTGTCCGTTGATCTGATGGGTATTGAATAATATGCATCAGATAAATCGACAGACCCGAAATAGCAATTTCTACGCATAGAATTTATAGCTGTTTTCAAAGTTTCCATTTTGAAGTGAATATGTTCCATGTTATCATTGAACTTTTTTAAGTTTAGTATGACCCGAACTCTGCCATCCTTTTTTGGTCTGATAAAAATGTTTGAGATATATTCTCTGACAGGTGTATCCCATACAGGGCTTATTATCTTACAATCCGTAAATCTAACAATTTCCTCAGTTATCTTTTGCTTTTCAATGTCACTGAATGTTATTGGCTTAGGAAGACGAAATTGTAATGGTAATGTATCCAATTCAACTGAGTATCCACATACAGTTTGCAGCACCCATTTATCAGTTGTAAGCCTCTGCCATTGATTCACATGGGATGCTGTTTTCCCAGCTAAAAAGTTACATGGCGTATTTTTTAAAATGTCTTTTACTTACTTCATTTATTTCTTTGGATATTTTTGCCCCTCGGACCTCTGTCCGTATTGTGTGGGCTGGCCCTGCTGGGAGTATGATTTTGTATTCTTCCCATATTTTCTTGAATGATTCCCATTGTAAGGGCGAGGGGAACTTTGTTGGGTATTCTGTTGTGGGAAGCGTTGGGAGCTTGCTTCCCACTTTTTCCCTAAAAAATCCTTCTTGGGTTTTATTGATGTTGGATATGCTTTTGTGCTTGGGCCTGGTGTCATTTTGATCATTTTGGAGTCGTCCAAGGCTTTCGTATCCTCTGGCAATGTGTCAACAAACAACTTTGTCGCTGAAATGGCCTGCTGTGCCTGACAGATCGACTTAAATCGCTGATCAAGGTCTGGTTTGGTTTGGTCACGCCTTACCTGGTTTGTTGAGGTGACTGAGTGGCACAATATTTTAAAAGTGTCCATGACCAGGCCACGTAGCTCTTCACCCTTGCATTTAGGGTCTTTATGTAAGATGTCTAGAGCTTGTGCTATTGGTACGATTGCTGCATTGTAATTATTTACAGCCTTCTGGTATATAGCATCTCGTGACTTCGTGTCCCGTTTTAGTTGGCGCCACAGAAAAGAGTCTATTCTAGGCACCTGCAAATTGTCCATATTATCTGGTCTTATATACTTTTCCCGTAGCTGCCGAATCTTATCCACCTCTTTCTGGGTGCCGTCTGGAATTACCCGGAGAGCGCGGTTCAAAACACCAGCTAAATCGGGACCTATTGGTGTTCCAACCTTCGATTCCTCCTTGTAGAAATCGTCAAGATCCCGCAAAAGATCTTCGTCCTCCGTTGGGACGTTGTTTTCATCCCGATCGTGCGTAGCGTTGCTAAACAGCAAGTCCAAAGCATCATTTTCTCGATTCACTTCCGCGTTGACGACTTCCGGCTGCTGTAAATCTGTTTCCGGTTGTCGTTTATTCCGCGGATCCTCGCTGTCACTTGACGAAACGGAGTCCGATCGTTTCCGCTTCAAACTTGCAATCTGGGACTCTAACCGCATAACGGTATCGCTGAGCTTGTTCACCGTGTCTGTGGTTCCCTTGAATGCCACAACACTATCCTTAAAATTTGTAAGGATTGCTTCGCCCTTGCCCAAAAATATTCCAAGTCTTTCTTCCGTAGCTCGTGTTGTGTCACTTCCGCCCTGGCCTTCTGCCAAATTTACAGCTGGGGATGCTGACCCCTCTTTGTTCCCTTTGTCCTTGCTGGCCATATTTACCAGTAACTAAACTGTAGTAATTCTTTTTCAAAGTGGCTTCGTCAGTCCGACGAAAGCTTTAATTTCTTTAAAAGAAATGTGTCATTCAGACGAAATCACAGTTTACAAACCGTAAACCGATATTCAAAATTCTCCGAATTATTTTCCGGAATGGCCTCTTCTGAAAGGGGTCCGATCGATATCGATCCGAAATTCAATCGACGCTCCAGAAATGTTCCTTAATAACTCCTGGTCTGGATTCCTTCTCCCGCGAATTAAGTTTATAATTATTATTTTGATAATTGCGCACTGATATGAATTAAATTTTACTGATAATTAAATGATTTCCTCTCTAAATTAAAACTGTTGTCTTGCATAAACGTGTTTTAGCCTCGTTATGAATCTGCATATAAATGAGCTACGTCATCTCTGTGGGATCCACTTAAGGAGTTAAGTGGGATATAGAATAGGTTAAACTGGAGGTGGTGAAGGAGGGTAAATATGTAGCTCCATAGGCTATTTGTTTGAACTTAATTCGTGAACAGCAGAACTTATTTCATATATTCTGAATAAACGGCATAAACGCGGAATGAAATTTGTGTAAGTTTGCAATGACAAAGACTACAACGTTGCTTGACTGCAAGGACATGTAATAAAAACGAAAGTACAACTTCATATCTTATTCTTAGAAATAGATAAGAAAACATTTTTTCCAAAATTGCTTATATATTTATAAGCACTATAGAACCTATACTGATGGAGGATTATTCTCTTCTCTGTCCAATATGCATTGAAACGTTTCGGTCACCAAGGTTATTTAAAGAATGTGGACACAGCTTTTGTGAACAGTGTTTGTTTACGTATGTGACAACGTTGAAGGATAAAGGGGAACTGGGATTAAAATTCCCGTGTCCCGTGTGTAGACATGAAGTACCTGCCCCATCGGAAAAAGACGTATCATCCATGGCATGGGTTCAGACATTTCCTGCAAATGAAGATGTTATCGAAAAACTCTCGAAAATACATATGAAAAGAGATGATGAAATGGAAAAAAAGTCGACAATATTTTGTGACCCTTGTATCGCCGAAAATGAACAAAATAGAGCGATTAAATTCTGCACGAATTGCCAGGAACGTCTGTGTAAAGATTGTATCGCTGTACATAGAAAGTTTAAGGTATTTCACGGTCATAAATTGTCGGAAATAAAGAAGGTTAAACTATTTAACAAAAGCACGGATCTTGGTGTGACAACCTGTGAAAAGCACACTGACAGAGATATTGAGGTTTACTGTCCGAGACATGATATTTATTGTTGTTTTAAATGTTTAAAAACGGGTCACAAGGAATGTACAGGGCTGAAAGAAATATGCGAGATGGAGACAACAGCACAACACGTGATGAACGCCTTTAAAAGGAAACTTGAAATCGCAGAAAAACACTTAGAAAACCTGGTCTTATCGAGTAAGACAATCATCTCTGATCTTCTCAAAAACGAAAACAAGGTGATTGATAGATTAAAGGAATTACAAGATAAGATAGTTTCAGCTTTAGATGATATTATCAAAAACGTAGTGGCACAGACGAAACAGCAATTACTTGTTCTTGAAGAAGAAGTAGCAGGGAAAATTGATAAAATGGAGGAAATAAAAGTACGATGCCAGAATTTTAAGGAAAGGGTAAACGTTGTTAGTGAATATGGTCATCCTGTTCATAAGGTTTTCACACAGAAATCAATTTCCAAAGAATATCTTAAGATTGAGAAAGATATATATACTGAAGAAAATACAATGGAATTATTAGAGTTTGGTTTTGAAGGACAAAATCGCCTTCAGCAACTATTCTGTGAACTGACGAAATGTAAAGAGGAACAAGTAATCGTTGTCCGACAACCATGTGACTTCCTCAGATACGAAGATGTAGTGCACACGCCTAGGAATATAATCGGAAACACAGAGGAGCATTCCATAAGGCTGGTGTCAACCTGTTCTCCTACATACACAGGAATTACAGTGATAAACGATACACACCTACTCCTGTGTGATAACTGTTACAGTGTTTGTTGCGGTCATGTCTGTTTGTACCATATCGAGAATAAATCGAAAATGAAACTGAAGATGGACAAACCTTTCAGTGCAGCTGTACTGAAGTACAACCTATCTAATGTCGCTGTCAGCGTGCCAGGTGAAACGGCGATACAGCTCGTCTCAATCAAAGGTCATGGGCTGACAATAGAGAAAACATTTAAATGTGACAAATCGCCATACAGCCTAATCGGTCTAGATAACGGACACGTTGGAGTAACCTGGGATTCTCCACCATCATTCGATATCGTAGACATGAGCGGTATTGAGCTAAAAACAGTGAAAACGTTCACACAGGATTCAACAGGAAGAAAGTTCAAAGATTTTCGGTATGTTGCTGTTGATGATTTAAGATCCCACATTGTCCAGCCTTGTAATGTAGGCCATGCAGTATATTGTTTTGACTTTTCGGGAAATCCCGTATTTGAATATAAAGATCAGGAGCTTCGATTCCCATGTGGAGTAGATATAGACAACAATGGACTAATATATGTTTGTTCAAATGGTAATAACACACTTCATGTAATTACACCATCAGGTCGTAAATTAAATGTGGTTAAAGGAATAGGTATAATACGACCTGAAGCTATATGTTTCGATAAGATAGGAGAGAAGATTTGGTTTACGGTTAATACAAACAGTCATGGTGAAGATAGTAAAGTTCGTTTCGTGTCATTAAATGGGTAATGCTAAGGCAACATGTAAATGTAAATAAAATCTGTTACTTTAAGGACAGACCTGATAATTACTAAACAATTTAAAATGTGTTATTACTCTTAGAATATAGCACGTAATAAGAATAAGACGCCGCAAATATACAGAATATATATTATAGCTGTTTTGAAACAAATATTGGTATTGTATTGCAACAGTTATTGTATTGACCTTTTGCAAGCAGTCGTAAAATAAATAATAGATGAACAAGATGCTCGGGTATGAATCTATTAATGCCATCATAACCAACAATACCCCTTTCTGAGTTCGTATTACGCATGCAAAAGATGACATAAAGATAGCACAGGAGTATGGCAATTTATACATAAAGGTTTTCTTCTTACACATGTCCTGCATGTTTCAGGAGTTTTTGACTTGTTTAACCTTTATGCCCTATCTCATGGAAATTATACTTAATACTGCACTGGACGTATAATGGATCTGACGGCCATTGCATTAACGTTCGTCTTGAACTGACCCTTCAGAACACTCGGCAACCAACGCTTCTCTATCTCGTTTATGTACATGGAAATTTCAACTGCGGATATATTCCTGGAATATATCCGCAGTTGATACCTTACGACTTTGTAGGCGGCACTTTGATTGGCTGACGTAAATATCGAACTCAGACGATCTGTAATAGACAGTCATCAGATCTAAACGAGCCTTTGCAACTGCGTCGACGTTTAGCTCTTATTTTAATGCGATTGCCTGTATGCCCAAAGTGTATATGGTTATTTTGGATTATGGCAGAGGAGAGATATTGACCCTATTTGAACTATTGCATTAATCCCCTTAATTCTTTTCAATTGTGACGAATCTCGGAAAAGCTCAGTATATAGCCTGTATTATATCAATAAATGCTGTTTTTGTATACTCTTAGTTTGTTTTTGTTGAAGCACAAGGTGTCATAATGTTCATACATATCACAACGAGAGGTTGAGGCAATGTTCGTTTCCCTGAGTCCAACCAACTACATGTACTTAGTTAAGTGGCTTCCCTCCTTAATCTTCATCCTTATGAACATTGCATAAGATTATCGGACATAGCAGACAATTATATTTAATATCATTATCATAATTGTAGTTTACATGGATGAACATGCAATTGTAGACCTTACATGATTATCAAAACAATAGCAACCTTTCTTTGTGAACTGCACTTTTCTTTGTTAATAACATACACAACTCGTCCCTTTTTAGATTAACTTCGCTGAAAGCATGTATGTGATCTCTTCTGATCACACTCTGTCCGTTGTCCGTCCATCCATTCACATTTTCCTACAAACTTCTCCTAAACCAATGGACAAATTTCAAAATAGTATCACTGGAATGTTTCATAGATTTAGTCCGAAAATCGAATTAAATCGGGTTGCTGAATACAGGTTCTGGTGTTTTATAGTTTAACCATGTGTCTTTTATTTTTACTATAAGTTACACAGGTTAAGGTCACAGGCATTCCCATGATTTCTTTAATTTTGTGAAATTGAATCTTTCATATTTTTGGCCGGATTGCTCTAGCAATTCCGGTCTATAGATTGGCGATGTCCGTCTGTCTGTCTGTCTGTCTGTCCGTCAACATTTTGGTTAAAGTTTCAGGTTGAGGCAAAATCTCAGCACTGGAAAGGGTTACAAACTTGAAACTTTGCCTGAAGTTAACAAGTAACAAGTTCTATTGATTTCAATGGTTACTTTGACCTTGACCTTGGTTTGTCGATTTTCAAGGTCAAATTGCCGACAATCCGGCCTTACCGTCTTCAGCGGTTTCTTGTTATTTTTTCTAAATTGCAACCGATATTCCATAATATTTCGTACAAACTTGGTTATCATTATGGGCCATATTAACTTTTCTTACAATAATTTCAAACTTTGACTTCTGGAGTTTGTAGTATGAAGGGTTGTTTATAACGTAAGGCTACATATAAATTGTATCGCATTTTCACAATGCATTGTGCATAAATAACTTACAGGCTCATGCTAGTGACAAGTCACACACAATACCAATTTCCACTTCCTGCAAAGTTGTGTTTTTCTTAATATTCTGATAAAATTATTATTGAAATAATTATTATTCAAAGCACAAACTAGGGGCGTTATTAGCTCACCTGCACGAAGTGCATGTGAGCTTATGTTATGGTGTGTTGTCTGTCGTCTTCTTAAAAACTCTAGGTCCTAGGGTCATGATATTTTGCCATTAGAAACCTGGCATGGAATGCTATATAATTTCCTCCAGTTAACGACCTTTCAAGGTCACAAGGATGAAATATATGAAAACCTTTAAACAAAGTCTTCTGAATAACCAGGAGGCCCAGAGTGATGATATTTGGCCAGGAGGTACCTGGGATAGAGTGCTATATAGTTTCCTCAAATAAATGACATTGACGTACTTTCAAGGTCACAAGGGTCAAATAACCTTTCAACAACTTCTTTTGAATAACCAGGAGGCCCAGAGTGATGATATTTGGCCAGGAGGTACCTGGGATAGATTGCTATAAAGTTTCCTCAAATATATGACATTGACCTACTTTCAAGGTCATAAGGGTTAAATATATGAAAAGCTTTAAACAACTTCTTCTGAATAACCAGGAGGCCTAGAGTGATGATATTTTGCCAGGAGGTACCTGGGATAGAGTGCTATATAGTTTCCTCAAATAAATTACCTTGACTAACTTTCAAGGTCACAAGGGTCAAATATATGAAAACCTTTAACTTCTGAATAACCAGGAGGCCCAGAGTGAGGATATTTTGCCAGTAGATACCTGGCATGAAATGCCATATAGTTTCCTCAATAAATGACCTTGACCTATTTTCAAGGAAAGTGTCAAATATATGAAAACCATTAAACAACTTCTTCTGAATAAAAAGGAGGCCCAGAGTGATGATATTTTGCCAGTAGATACCTGGCATGAAATGCTATATAGTTTCCTCCAATAAATTACCTTGACCTACTTTCAAGGTCACAGTGGTCACATATATAAAACTCTTTAAACAACTTCTTCTGAATAAACAGGAGGCTCAGAGTGATTATATTTGGAAAGTAGTACCTGGGATATAGTGCTATATAGATTCCTCAAATGGATGATATTGGTCTGTAGCATCCTTGCACACAAGAGACTCAATGTTGTATAAACTCCTTGATAATAGGTAAAAATGTCTAAACCAAATTCGGTCTGGATAATTCCAGTGCAAAACCAACCTATATACACATGCAAGGAGGAACCCTTCTTTAGGACATATGTCCAGTACAGGAAGACAAAGAAAACTCTCTTAACACCATTTTCAGTACAAATTAAGTAATATATATCATTTAGTGTGGAGCATTCTTATAAAAAAAACTCCAGATGTGGAATTCTTTGAAAATTCACTTTTCTTAAGAACATTTGCCCACGATTGCTCAACTATCCAGGTGAGCAATACAGGCCCTCTTGTTCCTCTTTTTATTAAGTTTACACTTGCATATTAAGATAAACATTTCCCACATTTTAATGCATCTGCTGCAGAAACGTTTTAAGAACATTGTAGCCCCCTTTTGTCACAATGTTTTCAACTCTATTGAATACATGTGCGGCTCTCGGCGAAAACCATTTAGAATGAAGATATTTATGACCGGTGTAGTTCCAGATCAGCCAGTGCATCTGAACAGTCTGATCTGAATGCATGTTTTGATAAGTCATAGAAGTTTCAAAAACCTTCTGTAATTGAGCAGTATCCACTTGAATCCTTAGTATGTATGTGCAGGCAGGTATTTCCCACACATGTTAATAATTACCTAAAAGTTGATTTTCCTGGAGTCCACAATGTTGGTTTCTCGGCTCATATGTGAACGGACAGCCGTGATATACCTTTGAAAACGGTGTTCAGCGTAAATATTGGACATCACTTCCTCTAGCCAAGAATCATTCATTATGTCTTCTATATCACACACCGAGTAATATGCCCATTGTAGTCAGGGTGTTAGGGCATTAAAGGGGCTGTTTGGTTCAGGTTCTTCCAAAAGCACCAAATTTGGCCCAGAGGTCGCCCATGCCATACTTTTAACATTTTTGGTAGGCGCCAAGACGGGCGCCCCTTGGGGCTGCCATATTGGCAAAATCCAATATGGCCGCCATCCGGGTTAGATGTCAGTCGCAGATAAAAAACTTAAAGGGCTAAAATCACGAATGATACCTCATTTTAGGGGTTTTCGGGGTCGGGAAATCCTATTCAGTTGTTATTTCAATGATCTGAGGTCAAGTTTACCCCTCATTGACATGGTAAAGGTAATTTTGGGGGTCAACCCGGTGTTTTAGGTGACACATCGTCATCCCAAAAATCCTTTCCCATCATTAGCTGTATGTCGCACTTTTCAAAAGGGAATAAAGGCAGGAATGATATTTACATATCTCACAAATTGAAGGTAGCTGATGACCTTGCCAGTTTTGTCTTAAGAGTCAAGAGCCCTTCAACGGTTCCTTCCCCCCTAACTCCCTTATGGCTTCAGTAAATGAGAAAATGAGGGGTTTCTTCAACGCAGTGCTCCGGAGTCAATCAGCTCTTCATGGACGTGAGAAGATCGGTGCAGTATGCCACATATCCTTTCCCATTATTAGCTGTATGTCGCACTTTTCAAAAGGGAATAAAGGCAGGAATGATATTTACATATCTCACAAATTGAAGGTAGCTGATGACCTTGCCAGTTTTGTCTTAAGAGTCAAGAGCCCTTCAACGGTTCCTTCCCCCCTAACTCCCTTATGGCTTCAGTAAATGAGAAAATGAGGGGTTTCTTCAACGCAGTGCTCCGGAGTCAATCAGCTCTTCATGGACGTGAGAAGATCGGTGCAGTATGCCACACCAAGGAGTGAGAAACCCCCTACCCTCTATATTATGGCATCAAGCTGCATGGACGCAGACGAGACAAAACACAGATTTAGATTGACCACGAACAGGGTATCTCAGTACCGTAGAATCGGGTCATTGAAGTTAAGCGAGGGCTTGAGCTTGAAGTGTGTGCTCGGCATGCTCAATATGGAATGGTGCTACCAACCAACATCCAGTCGTCCATTACTTAACTTGTTTGGGACATAGTGTGTAAATGACGTCACGATTCTTTTCAGAAAGTCTCGAGACATTGCGATATATGTAAACAATGGCCGCGGTAGTCTGGTACCCGACTTCCTATGATAGTAAGTCTGGCACAACCGAATGAATGGCGGCCTGCGATGATATACCTCCGATGTACAATTTGAATGACATTATTCTTATAAGCTGACCATCTGGATAAAATCGTTTTATTCCTTTAGTCATTAATATAATAGACTTATCATAAATATTAGCGGGTGATGATTGCTCTTTGTAAGAAGATGTGACGTTGGTTTTTGACAAACTAGAAAACGAGTGGTGTTCGACAGTTGAATTATTTCGGATACTTTATAAAACAAAGTTTGTTTGCATGTCCTGTGTGGTTTACTTTGACATTTCATCTTTGTGGTGAAACTACTAATATGTTGTGGCACCAGACCACAAATATGTAAAAGAACCTCCGAAAAATCCGGAGAAATTGCTTCTTTTGTCACTATGTTTTCAAAAAAGCCATCTGCTGCAGAGGCACAAGAAAGCGTCTGTATAAGGGAAATGGTTAAGAAACACAAACAAGAAATATACAGCAGACCAATTTGGAAAAAATTCTGGATAAAATTAATTTTGAAAATATTATAACTGGTATCATTTAAAGAGTTTCAAATTTTTTGAAATTAAGTAGCTGTCTCATTATTATAATTATAGTATTTTTCAATCAGTTTATTTTATAACAATGTCACTGCTTTTGATGGTGGATCCCATGTGTGTTTTAAAAAAATACCCAACATTGCTATGCCTGGTCCAATTGTTTAATGACATAAAGATGATGATGGTGTCACATCATTTTCAATAAACATCATCTTGATATTTAAATTGAATTGAAGCATGACAATAGATTGTTTTTATTTCAGTGCAAGATTGAATTTTTCAATCATGATCAAAGACACTTAGGCTATATTTTCACTAGTAGCCACTTGAAGGTGAACATATAGTCTAGGTTTCTGAGATCACTGGGTGAAATTAAATTCAATCTTACACCAAAACCAACACATTTTCTGTTACTTTTAATAAGCTTAAAATACTTCATAAGCAAATATTCTGTTTAACCCTTCCCCTTCTATAATTAGTTTTGTTTAATTACTGAAGAAAGTTAAAACATTGTGGCAAAAAGAGAAATAACTCATAATGAACAATTTCATCTTTTGTCACAATGTTTTCAAAAGTTGTCAGGGAGCGTCTAAATGAGGGAAAGGTTTAAGACAGATGTTTTCTAACTATGTGAAGTGAGACATTCTACTTCATAGCCAAATTATTGAAATCCCATTCAATTCC
This sequence comes from Serripes groenlandicus, assembly GCA_031761405.1. Classification (NCBI taxonomy): domain Eukaryota; kingdom Metazoa; phylum Mollusca; class Bivalvia; order Cardiida; family Cardiidae; genus Serripes; species Serripes groenlandicus. The sequence continues at coordinate 173,060,059 of JASEVX010000001.1, read as the reverse complement.
AAAGTGTTGTGTGCACAGCAGTTATGTGGTGTTTTAACGGTTTCAAAACCAAGGTAACTATTTATTGTTCTCCGCCGGCATGTATCATTATTAAGACAATATTCCTTCATATATGTGTTCATACTAGGAAGCCCAACGTCAGCTTTGTTGTAGTATAAAATGGCATCAGCTTCACCATTTGATCTGCCAGTTATCCCTATCTCTTGGACATATGCTGTGAAAGAATAGAAACAACTTAAATAACGTTCTGCATGGACATAACTAAATGTGCAATCTGCTCAATATCTGAACTTTTGGCTTTAAGATTTATCAGATTATTTCTGTTCACAAGGTGAACAATGTAGATCATGAGCATACTATGTATGTCAAACACATTTGTGTAGGCTCATCTGGCTCTGAATTACTGCAACTAGTCCATTCATCCGAATAAGGATCTTTATTGTTCACTTGAAAAAAAAAATATATATTAACCACCAATACAGATCATTATAAGAATACACATATGTGATCTGGGTCTAAACTTGTTTCACATGTCCTACAAAACAAGCCATAACTCTAGTTTAGTACAGTCAGAAATTATTAATATTATCAGGATACATGTAAATGCTTTAACCATTAACTCCACCCTTCCTCACCTTCTATTTGTGTTCAGTTTAGGAAGATTGAAATTTCATAATCTATTCATTAACTTTTCAAAATATATGATGTTTCTGAGTGCCACACATTTTATTGTACATATTTTATACATGATATGAGCCTGTGCATGACAAAATGTTCAAGTTGGCTTTTGAGAACAGTATTAAAGATTTAGATTAGACTGTGCATCTACACAGTCTGATCAAGATGTACACTGTTCACATATTACTTACTCTAGCTTGTTAGTATATTAATTCTGGTAGTGTCATACGGTATTAATTGCAGTACTCTGATAGGGCATAGGTGACTTTGTCACCTTGTAAACAAAACGATACATTTAAAAAAAAAAAAAAAGCCAAATTGAACCGACTGTTATATTGCTATTTATAGAATGCTTTCCTTTTAACCCTTTCCTACTTGTAGACACATTATAATGCACATGCAGCCGTCAACCTTTAACAACAATGTGATAAATGGAGAAATTACTTATAATTCTCCTTTTGTTACAATGTTGTCAACTCTATTCAATTATTAAATTTTCATTTACAGAGACATTTGTCAAACTGTTTTCAAAGTCGTCCACTGCATATTTGCAGTATGTGGAAAAGTGTTAAGTTAACGATATTTTAACCCTTTCCCATACAGATTAAACCTTCACTTAATGAATACATGTTTCACCTTCACTTAATGAATACACGTGTGTCTTTGATTATAATTGCACATCAGAGTGCACATCTGTGTTAACTCTGTAGCAGACGACTTTTGAAAAGCAATTTCTCCTTTTGTCACAATGTTTTCAACTTTTTACAGTAATTATACTGTCATTTCTAGAGATCTTCAAGATGTTTTCAGTCGTCTTCTGCATATTTGTTTTATGTTGGAATGTGTGAAGTGAACAATCTAGATCTTGATCAGCATTATCTTTGCAGGCTGATCTGGATCTAATTGACAATAGAAACTCAGAAATCATTTGACTAAACAGTTTTAAAACATTTAAATCTTTTATAGTAAAATGTTCAAAATAGAGCCTATATTGCCTAAATCGGGGACTACTAAAACTTATAATAAAGGAAACATTTGAACATTTTTAAAAATGATATACATCCCATAAAGATAAAAACATTTATTTCTAATAAGATCCTTTGTATCCGAATTTCAAATACATTTTCATCTATCCGAAAACTATACTACTCGATAACAAAAAAAAATCTTCCAAACAGAACAAAGAATCATAAAATGAAAACATGGAATCAATTTATGACCCTATTTTAATAAGATAAACGAATTATTATCCCGATGGTCAACAAAATAGAAATTTAGATATTACCTGACATTCCATCGCGTCCGCCATTATTCGGTTTGTGCCTGACCCTTTACATAGTAATAAGGGGAAGGAACTCCAGACTAATGCTGCGGCACCGATAAGCACAAATTGTCATCTTTAAATAGTAATATCTTGATTATTAGTTGTATTTTAATGAAATGCATAGTAAATAAATGTTCTTTAAGTCAATATTTTTCAATTCAAAGCGAGTTGTCATCAGCCAAGCGTATTCCTTTAAGATACCATTAGGACCGAAGAGTTTACAAATAATGCTGATGACCTCAGGTTGTGGAAGACACTTCCTGAGGTTATTTACCGCATTATCCTTCAAATGTTTCGCATGAAGAGTCTTATGTATCAGTGAACTGAGAGTTTTGATGGTGACAATACAAACCAAATCAAAATAAATTATAAAATGATACGAAAATTCATCCGCACAAATTATGTGTAATTTACGCTTTTGCAAAAATAATGTTCACCGAAAAATAAACGTGCGGAAATGACGTCAAAAGTAAATAAACAGAGGTCGCAAATATAAGATTTGACAGAATGGCAGATAACCAAAAAGACAATGAGAATTCTCCTGGCGAGGATTTTCCACTGCATCAAGGAGTTTTTAATGGCGACATTAAACTAGTGTCACAGCTCATACGAGTCCACGACGTGGCACAGAAAGACGTGCATGGTAACGATCTTAAAAAAAAAATGTTATTGATTTTTGTGTTCTCACTTCTAATAGTTCTATATTGAAGATGATTTTGCTGTTTCATTCTGATTTTTTTTTTTAAATTTTCATAATAACTCACATGAAAGCGATATTTTTCTAAATGATCCCTTCTGCCTTGGACACACTGGTCTAATTTCTAAAGGCAAACATTCCACTATGTTCCTTAAAAAGTTAGCTCAATGACAGGAGGTATAAGTGTCCACTTTAAAGAGGACTGATAATGTCAACTTACTCTTTTTATTTGCAAGAATGTACTATAGAATTGAGATTAACCAGAGACCTAAATAGAAATTTGAATATCATATATGTCTCTGGATTAACTGTATATAAATACTTAGCACAACAAATATATAATTATATTTTATACATTTTGGATATAAATTATATCAAAAAGTATAAATAAATAGCACATCTTGAAATATTTATGTATGGACTGATATAAAATTAAAATATATTAACTGAATAACTCATAATATTTCTTTATATGTATATATACAACACTTGAATGTTACATTCGTACACATTCACTTTAGTTTAACTAAGTGAGAAGCAGCAACAACAAAGGACATGATGTTTATTTTCCCAGTTTGCAGCTGGTGCTTCAGCCTGATGAGCCTTTGCTCTAGCTCACAGTAGACCTGCTTCCTCAAGGCTGCTGCTGTCCAACGTTAGTGTGCTGTAACAGCTTGGCCTCATTAGCAGTTTGTGTCTGCCAGCATATTGTTGAAGATGGAGGGCACTAGCTGTGTTGGCCATCGAACCTGCTTTCGGACACCACTCATGATGTCCTCAGCAATGATGCCGCTGTCATCTAAAGTCTTGGGTGATTTTGTTCTCCAGTGCTTTTGGTTGGAAGATCATTTCTAGTGTTGATTTTCGCATTGCAGGTTTTGTTTTGACACAGTTCCAGTAGAGACTCTCCTGTGTTCTGGTTCTCAGGCTGTACATGTAGCCATTTAGAACCAGAGTCTGACCTCCTCTGACAGCTATTCTCTATGATCCAGGGCTCTGGAAATTTTGAAATCTCAATCGGTCCGGTGAATTTTTACCCTCCCTCGTTTTGAAAACTATGAAATTGGAACACTTTAAACAAATATACACGAATTTCATCTTTATTTCAGGTAACCTTGCATAACAGTGTCATCGCTCGATAATGTCAATTTAGATCATAATTTTCCAAATTTTGCAGACGAACATTACCATGCATGTTTACATTGCTCTTTCATACTAAGGAAAGATCGACCCATAACTTACTAGAAATAGATTGGTCAGTCACAGAACATATAATTATCTTATTTACATTACTGTTTGAACGGTAAACATTGTTTTGTCTACATAAAATAAACCTTTACCATGATTGAAACATTTCTGACATAATTTATTTTTACAAAACATTTCATAAATATCTCTTTTTCCATGCCACTGTCGCCATCTTGAAAGGTTACCAATTCATGTGACCTATGCTTAATTCTTCAAATGCACTAAAATATAATGTCCTTATTTGAAGGGGATAATGTCAGCTTTCATCAATTATGTGAAGGGGATATTGGCCGCCTAAGAAGGGGATAATCTCGGCATGTGAAGGGGCTAATGTCCGCCTATGCACTTTTTTATGAAGGGGATAGTGTCCACAGGGGCTTATGTCTGCCATTCATGTTATACAAACTTCTGTCTGTGCTGTCGCACCTGACAGACTTTACCTTCAAGAGCATGCACATGCCTGGAAAATCACTCCAATGGTTGATACTTCATTACTTGGATTGGTTATGTGTATTCTTTTCCTTGTATACTATATAAATATAAGGAAGTGTATTAACATAATTTATCCAAATAATACATAATTATACAGAAGTGTGGTAATCCAAGATCTGTCATTTGCTATGACACAATAACCTGCTGCATATTATATCCTCAAAATGTTATACCCTCTATCAAATTCCTTCGAGCCATATTGATTGGTTTTAAAATATGGCTGGCAGGGGGGGCGAGGCTGTTAGCCTTATATTGGCTTTAGTGAAAACTTTAAAAGTCTTCTTCCCCGAAAGTGTCAAGCCAATTTTCAAATGCTTTTGTTGAAATTTACCTCGGGTGACCCTCTATCAAACTCCTTCAAGCCATGTTGATTGGTTTTAAAATATGGCTGGCAGGGGGGCGAGGCTGTTAGCCTTATATTGGCTTAAGTGAAAACGTTAAAAGTCTTCTTCTCCCAAACTGTTTGGCCGATTTTCAACTAATTTTGCAGAAATGTTCCTTCGGTGACACTCTACAAGATTCATTCTTAGATTACGGAGAATGTTGTGAAATCTTCTAATATTGATCAAATCATACAGTCTGTATAAGTCTATAGTGATGAGGCTAGTCTGGGCCACTGTGGGATTGGAACATTATTTCTCCTGTTGGAACATAAATCTGCTGTGAAAGAGTCATTGGGTGCAGGCAAAAATAAGGAAAATGTTTACAAACAGATTGGACAATTTGTTGTTTGTTCAACCCTTCTTTAGAAAACCTGGAAAACTGGAATTTGACACTGCCTAAATATAGCTTTTCAAAGACAGAGACCGGGTTTTTGGTTGTTATCAGTCTTGGTGTTATATCTTATAAACGTTTTTATTGCAATAACTGAAAAGGTGTAAATGATAAGATCTGTTTTCAGATGTTTTTGATTGATACACATTAAGTGCTTCATTGTGTGTAGCAAGCATCCAAACCACTTGATGCATCATCTCCTGAAAATAAGTTGTTGAAAAAGAGAGACGAATATTGATATGATCTTTCTTTAGTATTGGAGACAGAAATAATGGATCTCTAACGATAAAGACAATCACCAGTTGTGTTGTGGCTTCAGTAAAACAGAACAAAAATGTTTTGCCGACTGTTTAGGAAAACAGACAAAATGCAATGCATTTACTGTTGGTACAAACATTTTCTGTACAGGCAAACTAGCTAGGCACATCAGTGACGGCGACCTTTTGTCATCTGTTTGTTCAACACGCAGACTGACGATCTCAATATGTCCATTGAGACAACTATCTGAGAGAGCAAATGCCGTTGTTTGAATTTTTATTGATTATTTCATCGTAAAACTGTGTCAATAGAGGCAATCCACTCAGTGGGTTTTGTGGGCATCAATTTAAGTAAATTTAAGTAACCTTAAGTTTATTCCTGTGACCCATTGAAACCTAAATTAACCCCCATCAGCTTTGAGTTCAAGGTGGGAAAGGGTTAACAAACAAGTATATCTTTATGTTATCTATAATTCTAACTAATTCACATAAAAAATATTGAGCTAAGAGGAACACCAGGAGTTGTAAATCTACAACAGATCATGATTGGCATGTGGTCGGGTCAATCTTCAAAATAATCAATCAGATGGATCAATAGTGGAAAGTTAAATCCCATAGCTATGTCATGCATGTGTAAAGTTTTAAAACTTATGTAGAACAAGTTAAAATATATATACTAAGGGTTAAAACCATATAACAGCCGACAATTTTGATACCTACACAGACAAAAAACCACCAGAGTGAAAATTGAAATGTCATTCCATTTAACCTTATACAACAATACTGCAGCAGACGACTTTGAACATATTTTGTCAAAAAATCTATAATTAAATGGATAACCTATGACTAAAAGTGAAAACATTGTGGCAAAAGGAGAAATTTCTTCTTTTGTCACTGTGTTTTCAAAAAGCTGTTTGCTGCAGAAGCATCAGAAAGCGTCTATATGAGGGAAAGCATTAATAGTGAATGTATGGTCCTTTATTGGATTTTTTTAGCTGGTTTGGCTGAAAGGCAGTCGAGCTTATGTCATGGCGAATTGTCCGCTGTGTGTGCGTGCGTAAACTCTTTGCTTCAAACGACTTCTGCTTTTTAACCACTTTGCCAATTCATAGGAAGCCTTCTCTCAGTGTCCTCTCCTAAATTCCTTCAAATTTTTCGGATCCATGCAAAATTCTGGTTTCCATGTCAACCGAAAGAAAAAACTTAAAAAATCTTCTCCGCCGAAAGTGTCAGGCCGATTTTAAAATAATTTTGTAGAAATGTCCCTAGGGTGACCCTCTATCAGATTCCTTCAAGCCATGTTGATTGGTCAAAAACTATGACCTTCAGGGGGCGGGGCTTTTTTGCCTTATATGGCTATAGTGAAAACTTAAAATATCTTCTTCCCCGAAAGTGTCTGGCCAATTTTCAAATGCTTTTGTAGAAATATACCTCGGGTGACCCTCTATCAAATTCCTTCAAGCCATATTGATTGGTTTTAAAATATGGCTGGCAGGGGGGCGAGGCTGTTAGCCTTATATTGGCTTAAGTGAAAACTTTAAAAGTCTTCTTCTCCCAAACTGTTTGGCCGATTTTCAACTAATTTTGCAGAAATGTTTCTTCGGTGACACTCTACGAGATTCCTTTAAACCATAGTGATTGGTCAAAAAACACAGCCACCAGGGGACGGGGCTGTTTGGAGATTTAATATTTGCCCTTTTAAGAGCAATTTCTTCTTTAGACTAAATGTTGCCAAAGGTTGTCTACTGCAGAGCTTCTAAGCGTATTCTGCATGTTGGAAAGGGTAAAAGAGTTTTTGGAATAATTTGTTACTTCTTACTCTCTTGTATATTACAGGAAACACACCTCTACATCTAGCTGTCATGTTAGGACACAAAGGTAAATATTTATACATTTTCGTAATCACTGTAAATCAAAGCAGAGCTCTAGATAAGGGGCGTTTTGCATGTTCTAAAATCCTTATATGACCTTATAACCCTATGTTGTGGGTGCTCAAAAGAATCGTCTCAGTGAAACGATTCTTTTGAGTATCCACACCATAGGGTTTGGTAGGATGATAAGAGAGATATTGTCGGGAAAAGAGCTGTATATGCCTCCTTATCTGGACCTCTGCCAAAGGCCACACATTTTGTCACATCTTTTTGCTGGTATTAACCCTTTCCCTCATATAGACGCTTTCTGACGCCTCTGCAGCAGACAGCTTTTTGAAAATATAGTAACAAAAGAAGAAATTGCACAAAACGTGCAATTTCTCCTTTTGCCACAATGTTTTCTACTTTTTAGCTCGCCTATTCGAAGAAATAGGGGAGCTTATGTTATCACCCCGGCGTCCGCGTTGCCAGCTTGGTCAAACCTTTGCGTGCAAGGCCTTTTCTCAGACACTGTGTATGCTGTTGCTTTGAAACTTCACACACTTATTCAGGATCATTAGGGGACCTTGTATGTCAAGTCCCATAACTCTGGAATGGATTTTGACTGAATTGTGCCCCTTTTTGGACTTAGAAATTGGGTCAAACCTTTGCGTGCAAGGCGTTTTCTCAGACACTGTGTATGCTGTTGCTTTCAAACTTCACACACTTATTCAGGGTCATTAGGGGACCTTGTATGTCAAGTCCCATAACTCTGGAATGGATTTTGACTGAATTGTGCCCCTTTTTCGACTTAGAATTTTGGTCAAACCTTTGCGTGCAAGGCCTTTTCTCAGACACTGTGTATGCTGTTGCTTTGAAACTTCACACACTTATTCAGGATCATTAGGGGACCTTGTATGGCGTTGGTATCAGCGTTGCCAGGTTAAGATTTGCATGCAAGTATTGAAAATTTGTGATATCTTGCAATAAATAATAGTGTGTGGTTTTATCTGATACTGATACTGTAAGTCTTCGGTATTATGTTCACTATTGGCATACATCGTATATAAACCAATTTACAGATTTAAAAGGCCTGTATGGACTTGGTTAACATTTGCATGGAAGTATTGAAAAGGTGTATTATCTTGCAATAGGTGATACTGTGTGACTTTACCTGATGCTATAACTGTTCTGAAGTAGGCCCTGATAGACGATGGCCCTGATAGGCGAGCTATATTGTCCTCCGACAACTCTTGTTGTCATAGGTTATCCATTCAATTATGGAGATTTTCTATTTTTTGACAAAATACGTTTAATGTCGTCTGCTGCAGAATTGTCGTATGAGGGAAAGGGTTAACATCAGAACTCTAAATGATTGGTGCATCGTTCTTATTGCTGCAGACCCTCGTTGTCTGTGAGACGAATCTTTGTAATACCTATAACAAAAGCAGAGGACTAGATTAATAGAAGTAAACAGGTCGTGCTTCCATGATATCTCTGTAAGCGCTCATTTAAACCTATGTTGTGGGTACTCAATAGAATTGAAAAAGTATTTTAGAGCACCCTTTAACTAGAGCTTTTCATAGGGTTGCATTAGAAAATAAGTGAAATGTTTAAACCTATCTCAAATGTAGATACATTTCATTCGATCTGCTGCAGACGACTTTGGAAAACATAGTCAGCATATTGCTGCAATGTTTTCAACTTAACCCTTTCCCTCATATAGACGCTTTCTGAAGCCCCCTGCAGCAGTCGGCTTTTTGAAAACATAGTGACCAAAGAAGATGCAGTTCCCCCAAACAACATCATAGACGAAAATCTGTTTTATAAAAGCAAAATTAAGATACAGTCGAACATGTCCTAAAGACAACCTTATAATAGCAATACCCTGTCTATAGCCACCATACTTTTATTTCCCAAAACCATTCAGAATCTCATTATCTGTTTAACCCTTTCCCTCATACGACAATTCTGCAGCAGACGACTTTGAACGTATTTTGTCAAAACATAGAAAATCTCCATAATTGAATGGATATTCTATGACAAAAAGGAGAAAACATTGTGGCAAAAGGAGAAATTGCACGTTTTGTTTTCAAAAAGCCGTCTGCTGCAGAGGCGTCAGTCAGAAAGCGTCTATATGAGGGAAAGGGATAAAAGTCAACCAGACTTGTCCTGTGAACAAAGACCTGGTTGTTGATTTGTTCACTTTCCATTGGTGGTCTTTAAACTCGGTTTGACTGTATGTGTAAAAATTAGGGATGGCAACGATTAATCGGTTACCCGGTTAACCGTACGTTTTCCGATTAATCGGTTAGTAATTTCGGTAACCGAGTACTCGGAAGAAAAGATAAGCTATATACACAGTTGTGTTTCACCTTTTGTTCTTTTCAATTTGTCACACGTATCTGACATGAGAGGTTAATTATTCACACCTTGATCGGCCAGTGTTTACATTACTACGATAACAGCCGCATTCGATTTTATTGATGATCGTTTGTTTGTGTTATTGTCAATTAAAGGACGCTTTGTTTCTTTTTAAAAAAGTTTGATGTCTAATAAAGGCAGAAATTATACGATAATGACTTATTAATTATATTCGGCGTTTGTTTTGATAATACAACTAATTGGAGTGAATGTGTCCCGTGTGATACATTCGAATTGTTGTTTTTGTAAATTATTATTTACCAACACGATTGGAAGAGTAATTTGAAGTTTGTAACACATTTTCCCCTGAATTGGTTTTTAAAGATATGCAGCTATGTACCTTTTTCATTTGACGTATTATAAATCGTTTAGCAGTCACTTCGTTAAAAAAGATCTACAGAATATATTGCCATAATGCCGTCTGCTACATCCTTTGTCTGGAAGTATTTCAAACGCTGTGCTGATGATAACAAAGTCAAGTGCAGTTTGTGTGGTAATGAACTGTCTTGGACTGGTGGGACCAGTAACATGCACAATCGACTAAAACAGTGGATATTTATTGTCTATGAATCTAGACGGTTAACCGGGTAACCGGTTACAAAATTGTACGAGTAACCGGTTAGTAATATCGGTAACCGTTGCCATCACTAGTAAAAATGCATATGTCCTTGTCATTGCTTTAAAAAATTATGATGAAATGAGCTAACACACACAAATGAATGATTATTTATATTTCAGAATGTATAATGCTATTATTAGCCCATGGAGCGCCTGTCAGAGTGAAAAACAACGTGGGGTGGACTCCTTTAGCAGAGGCCATAAGTTATGGAGATAGGAAAACAAGTAAGAAACTGTAAATACTTGTTATAGAAGGTTAATTACATAGTGGATTTCTCTTAACCTTTTCCCACTTGCAGATGCGCTTTAAAGCATCTGCAGGAGAAAACTTTTGAAAACATTATGGCCAAAAGTAGAAATTGCTCATTATGACCGTTATTATAAGCAATTTCTCCTTTTGGCCATAATGTTTTCAACTCTATTCATTAACCCTTTCCCTCATATAGACGCTTTCTGACGGCTTTTTGAAATTTCTCCTTTTGCCACAATGTTTTCCACTTTAACCCTTTCCCTCATACAACAATTCTGCAGCAGACGACTTTTAACATATTTTGTCGAATAACGGAAAATCTCTATAATTGAATGGATAACCTATGACTAAAAGTGGAAAACATTGTGACAAAAAGGAGAAATTGCACGTTTTGTGCAATTTCTTCTTTTGTTACTATGTTTTCAAAAAGCTGTCTGCTGCAGAGGCTTCAAAAAGCGTCTATATGAGGGAAAGGGTTAAGTCATAGGTTATTCATTAAATTATAGAGATTTTCTATTTTTTCACAAAATATATTCAAAGTCGTCTGCTGCAGAATTGTCGTATGGGGGAAAGGGTTAATTATGCTTTCATTTCCACATGTTTTTTAGATTCTTGCCTCTATGGTTTCAAGGTCGTCTGATGTAGATTTTTCGTATGTGGTAAGGTGTTATACCCCCTTTCCCATATACAACATATTTGCAGAAAATGACTTTATAATATTAATTTATATAAATGATGAAAGAATGCATCATAAAAGAATGAAAATATTCTTTGATCTCACAAAATGTTTTTTTTTGTATTATGTACTCTCAATGAACTACAATTCTTTTAATTTTTCCTGATGTGTTAAATTTGTATGTATGATAGGTAAAATTGTTAAATTTATAATTGATGGTAGTCTTTGCGTCACATCCCCCATTGTCTGTCTGTCCATACGTCACACTGTCCCTCACTGACAGATGGGCAGGTAACACATGTGTTCCTTCTCACACTCTTATGTTTATTGATTATGAAATGTTGTTACTTCAAAAAGGCAATGAATTTGAAAGAATGAAAATAAGTAAATGTTGTGGAAAATTGAAAGTTAAATTTAAAAATACAGGGTGGAAAATATTGTGTGGAAAAAGAAGAAATTAATGGTCACCAGCAAGATTAGAATTAACCCTTTCCCTCATATAGACGCTTTCTGACGCCTCTGCAGCAGACGGCTTTTTGAAAACATAGTGACAAAAGAAGAAATTGCACAAAACGTGCAATTTCTCCTTTTGCCACAATGTTTTCCACTTTTTGTCATAGGTTATCCATTCAATTATGGAGATTTTCTATGTTTTGACAAAATACATTCAAAGTCGTCTGCTGCAGAATTGTTGTATGAGGGAAAGGGTTAAACACAAAACAGTCAAACCTGTGCTAAAGACCACCTTGGAATAAAAATTCCCTGTCTATAGCGACCATACTTTCAGTTTTCCTAATAATCATTTTCTGCATAAATGACCCTGTGATTAAAGACCACCTCTGAAGAAAGACCATACTTTCATCTACCTGTGGGTGGTCTTAATACACAGGTCCAACTGAATCTTTAAAGCTCAACTGCAGATGGAGCATCAAATATTTTTTGTGCCAGGGAAAGTGTATGAAATATAGTTTCAATGTTTCTGTATAAAAGTCACATATTTGTTTGTTTCAGTCTATACTTTGCTCAAGAAATTAAAACAGCAGTCAAGGGAAGCCCTTGATGAACGAAGACCAGCCCTTATGCAAGCCCTTAGTGATATTGGGGATTTTTATCTCGAGCTGAAATGGGACTTCCAGAGTTGGGGTAGGTTGACCATTTATCAGAGGGATTGACGTTACACCTTTTTCAATAGTATTTTAGTATTATCATTGCGTAACTTACCTGTAGTAGGCCTTGGCATTTACCTTGTATGTTAGAATTGAAATATTTTAAGTAATGCGCTTTGAAAACAGTGAACGAATTTTGGGTAACATCTAGGATTTTTCCCACATATAGACGGTTTTCGATGCCTCTGCAGCAGAAAACTTTTGAAAACATTGTGACAAAAGGTAAAATTGCTTATAACGAGCAATTTCTCCTATTGACACATTATTTTTTAATGATAAAATGTTAATTTATAGAGGTTTCAATGTTGTCTGTAAAAGAATTGTTGTATGTGGGAAATGGTTTAAATTATTTTGATCAAAATGATATTTCCAATCTTCCTCTGATGTTTCATAGTAGGCCACTCTAATTTGAATACCAGGTAAACAGTGTATCAGCAATACATATGAAAATTAACTTTGTTACTACATGTTGAAATTATCTCTATATAAAAGTATAATTGAGCAATGCCAGGATTTCCAAGGTTGAAGTAATTATTACATGCATGGAAAAAGTTTGATTGATTGATGGGGATTTAATGACGTTTTCAAAATCAGTCATATCACGACAGCCTGTTCACCTACCCATGTATTTCCTGGCTTTCTTGCACCAGTACTCCACACAACATTTTTTGCAAGCAACTGGGTACTTTTCCACATAGACTGTTAGCCCATTGGTAGAAGAAGAATGACGCTTGTCCCATTTACTTGTCAAACATTAGAAAGAATGTTGGTCGAGCTGGGGTTCCAACTCTCAATCCCCGGATTGACAGCCTGAGTCGCTTCCGACTGAGCTACCGGGACTCGCCATGTGGAAAAAGACCTGACTGTGTATCCATGCTAAAGTATTCATATTGATAATGCTTAACAAATGTTTCTTTAAACTTTCTATAAATAATTAGCAAACAATGCAAAATCAGTTCAGAATTGTAGATGTGCTGGCTGATCTGGATATAAATTGATCGCAAATACATTACAGTAGGTTTTTCCGGAGTGCCCCTCAATTATTGAAACCAGCAATTTGTTCAAAAGTCATCTGCATGCATGGGAAAATGTTATTTTATGATGAGAAGTCTTCCAAGAATGGTCATGGTCATTACTACAAAAATTGTCCTGCAAAATAGTTTTAAAATCTCAAAAAGGCACAATTTGTTTTGTCCGATTGTGCCTCAAATAATACACTAGTGTCGGCATAGTTGCATAATTATTATATTTGTTAATTTCAGTGCCTTTAGTATCACGAATCCTGCCATCAGATCTTTGTAAAATACATAAAAAAGGGTCCTGTATAAGGTAAGAGTCTTTGTCTGGTTCCGTCTCGATGTATAACTCAACAAAATTGACCTTATTCTAACCTTCAGGCAAAGATGGTTATTTTTCGATGCATTTGTATTTTCATCAAATACGTGACCTTAACCGAGCTCTCGATAAGGGGCATTTTTTTGCATGTTCTAAAATCCTTATTTGACCCTCTAACCCTATGTTGTGGGTACTCAAAAGAATCGTCTCAGTGAGACGATTCTTTTGAGTACACACAACATAGGGTTTGCTTTAATAATAAGAGAGAAATTGTGGGAAAAAGAGCTGAATACCCCTCTTTATCTGGACCTGAGTTATGAAGATATGCACATGTTTAGAGAAACTATACAAAGTTTAACCTTTTCCCACATATAACAAATCTGCATCAGTCAACTTTGAAAACATCCCTTCAAAAATATGGAAAGTCTCTTTAAATAAAAAAAATAATCTTTGAATAGAGATATGGTCATACCAAAGACTTTAAAAATTGAAGTAATGGCTGCCCTTCTTGGTGCTCAGGGTTGCGTGGCTAGCATTACTACTAATTTGCTGGTTTCAGGATAAGTGGATTTGTATTGGTAACATACCCAGGAAACAATGCGATATAACTGAAAAAATAGTTGAAAAGCAGCGTCAAACAATCAATCAATCACTTGAATAGAGTTTATGACTTTGAGGCAAAAGGGACATTGCTCATAATGAGAAATTTTTGTCGTCTGCCGATGCATCAAAATGCCTCTGCAATTAAGAAATGATTAAATTAGATACAAGTCCCTGTATGTTACAATAATGTTAATTTTTGCATGAAGGCCAGTACCAGATCAACACTATTAAGTAGTATGAACTTGACCCTTAAATCAACATCAATCTAGATAAGGGGGGTTAACAGGTATTTGACCTGTCATATATATTGCTAGATTAAGCATATAAGGAGATTTTATGCGTTTTTCAAAGTCGTCTGCTGCAGACTCATTGTAAGTGGGAAAGGGGAAAGGGTTCAAATCTTTATACAGAGTACATTTTGATCAAAAAGCATGCATTTTGTTTGTAAGTCAAAAACACCATATTGGTTGATTTTGCTGCTACTTGACACGTATGAAGCAGATAACTAATGAAAACGTTGTGGCAAAAGAAGAAGTTTCTCATAATGAGCAACTTCTTCTTTCACGACACCACTTTATAGTTTATACATTATATCTACTGCCATTTATAGATGTTTTAAATATTTTTGCCTAGATGTTTTCAAAGTTGTCTGCTGCAGATTTGTCATACGATGGAAAGGATTAAAGAAAACCAGGAGATGCCTGTCTGTTCTATCTTTGAATGAAGATGTCACTCTGTTATAATATTCACAGATTAGATACAACCTTGGTTGACTTCAACGACATGAAATGGGAGCGAGGAGACATTACGTTTGTATTTAACGGGGATGCTCCACCCAATGAAGCTCTCACTGTCATGGATAATAAACTCAAAGTATATCAACGCATCGGCTATCAGGTGAGGGGAATTTACTATGCGGTGCATTGGTCACCATTTACCCTTTCCCACATACAGACGCTTTCTGACGCTTCTGTTGCAGACGACATTTGAAAACATTGCGACAAAAGGTGAATTTGCTCATAATGTTTTCAATTTTATTTGGTTATTATACTTTCTTTTATGGCCACTTTACATGTTTTTACGTTATTTTGTTGGAAGCGGCGTAAACACCCAAACAATCAATCAATCAATCATTGCAAGCTGTAGAAGAAAGCAAGTACAACTCAAAAACTATCAAAACATATGTTTAGGCACAGGATAAGGAGGAGTGAACTGGTCTTTTCCCATCCATAACGTTTCAGTTGAGTACCAACTACATAGTGTTTTAGGGTTGAATAAGGATTTGGGGATGTGAAATACTGTTCTTATCTAGAGCTCTGTTAAGGATAAAGTTTTTACAGTTTAACCAAATACTATGCACTAGGTTAATGCTGTGTATTTGTTTTGTTTTTTAAACCATATTGAATCTCCATCTGCCACAATAATGTCTACTCTTAACCTAAATTAAAGTGTAAGAGTTATCATATTTATCCACAAGCATTTTCAATGTTATATGCTGCAGATTTGTTGTATGTATGAAAGGGTTAAAGTGAAGTATGACAGTAATTTTAGGGCCAAAAGACCAGTTTACTCCTCCTTATCTAGTCCTCTAGTTTGATAGCCTGCGTTTAAAGACCACCCATGCATGATGGGTTGTCACCAATATGGTCTTTGTTCACAGGTGGTCTTTAATTGCAGGGTCATTTAGGCAGAAAATGACTAATTGGGAAATTGAAAGTGTGTTTGCAGGGAATTGTCTTTAGCACAGGTTCGAGAGTTCCAGATAAGGAGGAATATACAGCTTCTTTTACCCACAATATCTCTCATATCATCCAACCAAACCCTATGACGTGGGTACTCAAATGAATCGTCTCAATTCGTTTGAGTACCCACAACAAAGGGTTTGAGGGTAAAATAAGGATTTTAGAATGTATAAAACTCCCCTTATCTAGATCTCTGATTGTTCTATATTCTGTTAACAGGAATCCGAGCAAGAGATTCAGGAGGAGATAGACATATTGATGAGGAGTGACATCATGGTTGCTCAAATGTCCACAAAAAATATCACGTTTTCCCGTGCTCAGAGCGGCTGGTTCTTTAACAGGGAAGATAAAACAGTAAGTTTACAGAAGATAAATACAGGATAAATGGTTCATTTATTGGTCTGATATAGAATCTGGACAAGAATAACTTTAAATCAAATTTTGCTTATTGCAAAACATACAGCTTGTAGCACTGGATGAGATATTATACAATTATAGTCTTTAGAAGATACCAAGATTTATCAACTCGGGGAAAAAAAGTTTTATTCACCGAGTGGAAGGTGTAGGTGTAAATTAATATGGCATCTACCATTCCCAAAGTCAATTATTATTGTATTATTATATGAAAATAATATTTTATGAAACACAGATAACATATAACATGTTTTTTCACATCCTTTTCTTCCAGAATATGCTTTAGTTCCAATTCATCTACAATTGAAAATCCGTTTTTTAATCTCAATCTTTTTATGTTTAATTCATGCTTTTAATGAATAAATTCAATGTTTTACTTCATCATGGGCATTAAATCATTAATTGACATCATAAGAATTGTTATCCCAAACAGGGTAATGCATAAATAAGGGTTTTAATTATTATATAGAATTGAAGACATTTTGGCAAAAGGAGAAATTTCTCATAACGAACAATGTCTCCTTTTGACACAATTTTTTTTTTAAAAGTCCTCTAGTTCAGATGAGTCAGAATTTGTCAACAAGTGGGAAAACCTCAACACTTTCCCTCATATAGGCGCTTTCTAATGCCTTTGCAGCAGACAGCTTTTTGAAAACATAGACAAAAGAAGAAATTGCTCAAAACAAGCAATTTCTCCTTTTGACACAATGTTTTCCACTTTTAGTCATAGGTTATTCATTTAATAATAGAGATATTCTATTTGTTGACAAAATATGTTTAAAGTTGTGTGCTGCAGAATTGTTGTATGAGGGAAAGGGTTTAGACTAGTGTCTGTCTGTTGTTTCTCTTTACAGGAAACTATAGGGGACTATGAAGCAGAGTATTTTCATGTAAATGGTTTAATTTTAGAGTCCAGGAAGAGGTACGTCATTTGCTCGTTATTTGTTATTGTCTAGTTGTATGGTATGTTTGTTTGTGTGTGACGTCATTTAGATTTACCTTTGTCTGGCTGGCTATCTGTACATCCCAGATTTCTGTGACGTGCATCACCAAAAGCATGTGATGTCATCCGTTACATTTCAATATATATTGGAACCATGAAGGTTTTTTTGCATTCTAGATAGAATTCCCATGAATTTGATGTAAATATTACATTATATTACAAAGATTTTTATAAATATACCGTACCGTCTCAGTGGTGTTGTGGTAGCACTGGTCACTTCGGATAATTTAAGTTGCCTTGATTATATGAAATGATGTCACATTTTACGAAGCAATGCATATTTCCAGCATGATAACACTGTAAAATAGCTATTTTGATGCTTTCCCACTTATAGACACCTTTTGACGCATCTGAAACATACACATTTTTGTTGCAAAAGAAGAAATTGCTTGTGATGAGACATTTCTCATTTCGCCACATTGTTTTCAACTTTATTTAATTATTATACATTCATTTATTGAGATGTCGACTATTTTTGCCTACATGTGTTTGACATTACACTTGTATAACTACCTCTCAGGAAAGAGATCCTGTATCAAAAGGTGAATGGTTTGAAACTGCTGTAAAACATATTTTGTCTGCGTTGGATTAATTTTTGCTAATATTTGCAAATTGATTTCCTCACGAATTCTTAATCTTTGTGAATTTCAATTATGTCCAGGATTTCTAGACATTCCGAAATATGCTTTTTAAGCCTACTTCATAATTAATAGTTTGTTATAATTATCCATTAACGATTATAACTAATTTGTAACGGATAAACTGCATCTTGAATGGTGACCACTTTGTACAGACCAGTACCAGATAACAGAAAAGTACTTTGAAAGGCCTTTTCATTAAGTGTGCATCCAGTATGATGACAATGTTGCGCCATTTCCAGTTTTGACGAAGCAAATGTTGCAAATTCATGAATACGCGAATTTAAAAAAAGCTGATTTTCGACAAAAATCATGAAATTTTGACATGTCGAATTCAAAGTGTTAAACCATTATATGTTATTTTACAGACGAGAACATTTATCACCAGAAGATATTCAGAAAAATAAGGCTATGATGGAAAATCTTACTAAAGGTACCTGGGATAACAAGGAGGTAAGGAATTCATATATGGCTTTCTCAAGCCTCTGCAGCAGACCACTTTTGAAAATATTGTGACAAAAGTAGAAAATACACAGCAATTTATCCTTTTGCCACAATGATTTCGACTGTCCAATAATTATACACTTACTTTTTATAGAGATTGTCCAAAAATTTTAACTTTGTCCCACATACAAGAAATATGCAGCAAATCAGTTTGAAAATAATCAAGGCAAATGTTTGGCATATTTTTTATAAATGTAAGTATAATTATTGAATAGTTTTTAAAAACATTGTTAAAAAAGGAGTAAATTAAGCTAATTAAGAGCAATTTTATCTATTACTGCAATGTCTTTAAAAGTTGCAGATGCGCCAGTATGTGGAAAAATTGTGATGTAACTTAAGCTTAACATGGTGTCTAGTTACACAGTTATGAATATCAAGTAAAGTTAACAATGTGCTTTTAGATTACATTTTTAAGGATAAAGATATATGGAATTCCATATACAGTCAAACCTTTGCGAAAGACCACCTTGGAATATTGATTCCCTGTCTAAAGCAACCACACTTTTTAATTCCCAATTACTCATTTCCTGCTAAAATTACTCTGAAATCAAACTACGCTCTTGAACAAAGACTATATTGCTGTATTCCCACAGCTGGTCCTACTGTAGTTATAATAGATAAAAGTTAAGAGGAAATAAGTCTTTTGGGAATCTTTAGGCCAATGTCTTGCCCCAACTCTGGAGAGCCTTTTATGAACCGCCTAGGTGGTGTAATGTAAGAGTGTCCACTTTGGGTGTGGGAGGTCCCATGTTCTATACCCGGCCGGGTCATACCAAAGACTCTAAAAATGGTATTAATGACTGCCCTATGTGGCGCTCAAGGTTGCGGGGTTAGCATTACGACTGACTGGCTGGTGTCAGGATAAATGGACCAGTAGTATTGGTAAGTTACCCTGGAAACGTAGTGATGTAACTGAAAAACTTACCCAGGAAGGATCGTGATATAAATAAAAATTGTTGAACGTGGCATAAACACGAAACATTCCATTCGCCAAAGAGCCTTGGAGACACTGTCTCACCTAGATCTTTAATATTAAGACCTATCTTGGAATTGTATGATTATAAGCCAGGTTTAATTACATTGTCATAATTTCTTGTTTCAGTTTGAAAGAAGAGGATCCTTGGAACCTCCAAGTCAGCAGACAGTGACCTGGGAGGATTATATCACAGCAGAAAGTGGCCACAGTCCATGTCTAGGGAGAACTCCCATTAGTAAAGATAGTAACAAATCGTTTAAAGCAACTATTGCCATGGTAACTATTATTATATGTCACCCTCTGTGTCTATTTATTGAAATTCTGTAGTTAGATAAATCACGACTCTTGGAAAGTTTGATAAAACTCTCTAGATGAATGTAAATCCTTACCCACATGCAGAAGAAATTGCTCTTATTCTAAAGAGCTCTTTCACCTTTATCCACTTAATTTTTAGCTCCACTAAGCATAAAGTAATTGTGATCGCCCTTTGTCAGACTTGTTTCATGCATCAACATCTTCTCCTCTGTAACCATTAGGCCAAATCTTTTTATCCATGCAGAATTCTGGTTTCCATGGCAATAAAAGAAAAAAGCTTAAAAACATTCTTCTCCCAAATCGGTTGGCTGACTTTTAAATAATTTTGTAGATATGTTCATTTTGTAAACCTATCAGATTTCTTCATGTCATGTTGATTGGTCAACAAACATGGCCACCAGGTGGAAGGGCTGTTTTGCCATATTTGGCTATAGTAAAAACTTTAAAAATCTTCTTCTCCGAAACTTTGATGCTAATTTCTAAATAATTTTGTGGGAAATGGTCCTTATGTGACCCTCTATCAGATTCCTTCAAGACATGTTGATTGATCTCAAAATACGGCTACCAGTGGGCGTGATTGTATTGTTGCCTAATGGCATTGTAGCAATACTGGCCTTCTAGGACCTATTGTTTTCACAATGTTTTCAACTTGTTATCCATAGTGGTTTTCCACAAATATTTTTAAAGCAGACAACTTAACCCTTTCCAACTTGTAAACGTATTCTAACGCATTTGCAGCAAACGGCGTTTTGAAATCATAGTGACAAAAAAAAAGTGCAATTTCTCCTTTTGTCATAATGTTTTCCACTTTTAGTCATAGGTTATCCATTCAATTATAGAGATTTTCTATTTTTTGACAAAATATGTTCAAAGTCGTCTACTGCAGAATTGTCGTATGAGGGAAAGGGTTAACCCTTACTCACTTGTAGACGTATTCTAACGCATCTGCAGCAGATTTAAAGAGATTTTGCCGAGCTTTTTTCAAAGTCATCTGCTGCAGATTTGCTGTATGTGAGAAAAAGTTAAATATTTATTTACATGTTTTACAGTGGAAATTTTGGGGAGGAAAATCTGATAATTAAAGAATGTTTTAGTGGAAATTTTATGTATCTTTGCAAATATTTTCGGGCCCAAATGAAGGAAACTTCAATGGAAAGAATTTTCAAACAATGTTTATGTTTATGTGACATATAGGCAAATTCCTTGGAATTTGATTCAGATATGTAATTGTAACATTTTTCATTTCAGAGTAAATCATTTCCAATGACAGTTGATATGTAAGTACTGTTACTTTGATGAAACTGTAAATTGGACAAAGAAAATACATTTTCTGGTTCAAAACATAAAATAAGTCACAAATTTCCTGAAAACAGATTGACTGCCTCGTTGGTGTAGTGGTAGAGTGTCTGCCTTGGGTGCGGGAGGTCGCTCGTTCAACCCCAGTTGGGTCAAACCAAATATCAAGTCTGCAACAGACGACTTTAAAAAGTCCAAAGCATAGAAAATCTCTACAAATGAAGGTATACTTACTGGAAAACATTGTGACAAAAGGAGAAATTACACATTAGACTTGATCCTCCCTTTTCAATTTTTCTTGCTGAACCATTTTCTCTCACCTATTTTCGAATATATCAACTTAAATCTTGACATGTAGGTGGCTAAGGACCTGCAGATGTGTATTGGATAATGAAACAATTCAAGGAGCATTACTCGTACATGCCTAATTCAGAGTTATCTCCTTTTTCAATTTTCTTAGTTCTGCTATTCTCTCATTTATATTCCAATGTAGCAACTTAAAAACTTTTTGAAAGAAAGAAAGATTGATTGATTGATCGGTGTTTCACGCCGCTTTCAACAATTGCCCAGTTATTTCACGATGTTTCCTGGGTACTACTGGTCCATTTGTCCTGATACCAGCCAGTCAGTTGTAATGCTTACCTCGCGACCCTGAGCGCTAGGGACAATGAAACCTGTGTATAAACACCACCAATGACTATATGGTTTTTGTGCAGAAAATAAATTATTTGGAAACTAAATTTGTGGTTGCTAAAGACAGGCAATCACTGTTTCAAGGTGGTCTTTAGCACAGGTTTGACTGTATACGTATTTCCATATTTTACCTTTGATGTTTTAAAAGTCATCTGCTACAGATTTGTTGTATGTGCGAAAGGGCCGAGCCCCGGTAGCGACGCGGGCTGTCAATCCAGGGGTTGTGAGTTCGAATCCCGGCTCTGTCAACTTCCTTTCCGACGATTGACAAAAGTCAATGCGACATGCGTCATTCGTCTTCCACCAATGGGCTAAGCCTATGTGGAAAAGCAGCCAGTTGCTTGGGAAGATTGTTAGATCACCTAGAGCCAAAGGCTCAAGGTGAGCTATTCTGATCACTCTGTGTCCGTCGTCCGTCGTTAACTTTTAGCTTTAAACATCATCTCCTCCTGAACCGCTAGAACAATTTCCACCAAACATCACAGGAATGTTCCTTTGGTGGTCCTTTTTCAAAATTGTTCAAAGATTTAAATTCCATTGAGAACATTGGTTGCTGCGGCATCAGAAAGGGGACAAAATGTCCAAACTTTAAAAATCTTCTCCTCCGAATCTGCCTGTCAGATTCAAATATAATTTGGTAGAAATGTTCCTTGGGTGACCCTCTATAAAAATTGTTCAAGCCATACTGATTGGTCGAAAAACATGGCAGTCAGGCGGCATCAAAAAAGGGGCAAAATGACAAAATTTGAAAATTCCATTTTTATGAAAGTGTTTGTCTGATTTTAAGAAAATATAATGCGAATCTTACTGTAATGATCCTCTATTTAATTTGTTTAAGCCGTTTTGATTGGTTACACAATCATAGCAACCAGGCGTCATCACAAAAAGGGTAAATTGAACTTTTAGCTACAAATGACAACCAACTCCTACCATTCCAATAGACCAATTTCCACAAAACATCACAGGAATATTCCTTTGGTGGTCCTCTTTCAAAATTGTTCAAAGATTAAAATTCCAATGAGAACTTTGGTTGATGCGGCATCAGAAAGGGGACAAAATGTCCAAACTTTAAAAATCTTCTCCTCCGAATCTGCCTGTCAGATTCAAATATAATTTGGTAGAAATGTTCCTTGGGTGACCCTCTATAAAAATTGTTCAAGTCATACTGATTGGTCGAAAAACATGGCAGTCAGGCGGCATCAGAAAAGGGGCAAAATGACAAAATTTGAAAATTCCATTTTTGTGAAAGTGTTTGTCTGATTTTAAGAAAATATAATACGAATCTTACTGTAATGATCCTCTATTTAATTTGTTTAAGCGTTTTGATTGGTTACACAATCATATCAACCAGGCGTCATCACAAAAAGGGTAAATTGAACTTTTAGCTACAAATGACAACCAACTCCTACCATTCAACTTTAACTTTTAGCTTTAAACATCATCTCCTCCTGAACCGCTAGACCAATTTCCACAAAACATCACAAGAATGTTCCTTTGGTGGTCCTCTTTCAAAATTGTTCAAAGATTTAAATTCCATTGAGAACTTTGGTTGCTGCGGCATCAGAAAGTGAGAAAAATTTCCAAATTTTAAAATCCTTTTCCTCCATAATCTACTTGTGCTATTGCAAGATAATTTGGTAGAAATGTTCCTTAAGTAACCCTCTAAATAAACTGTTGAAGCCATATTGATATCGTTGAAAAACAGGGCAGCAAGGCGGCAGCAGGAAAGGTGCAAAATGACACAAACTTTATAATTCCATTCTTATTAAAGTTCTTGTTAGATTTCAAGATATAAATGGCCTTTACTGATAAGCTGTTTCTTGAGAAGTGTCCACTCCTTTCAGTTTCATTTGCACTCCCTGATAACATTTTCCCAGATATTTGCAGTTAAATATTTGCTACTAATTTACTATCAATTAGGTGATCGATTTAGGGCCATCTTGGCCCTCTTGTTGTGTGGAGTACTGGTGTGAGAAAACCAGGAAATTCATGAGTAGGTGAACTGGCCGCCATGATATAACTGAGAAATTGTTAAAAATGGCGTTAAACCCCATTCAATCAATCAATCAATCAATGTGCAAAAGGGTTAAGTCAAACTTGAAATTCAGTTAGTTTCTCGGTTTTATTTTGTTATTTTTCTTTTGCTGACAGATTACTAGATGTGTTGGAAGTGATCGCCCCATTTAAACAATTCCAGAAACTCCGAGATTTCATGGAAAACAAACTTCCTTCAGGCTTTCCTGTCAGAATGGGTAAGATTCGTTTAACCCTTTCCCCTCATACCACAATTTTGCAGCAGACGACTTTGAACGTATTTTGACAAAACATAGAAAAATCTCCATAACTAAATGGATAACCTATGACAAAAAGTGGAAAACATTGTGGCAAAAGGAGAAATTGCACGTTTTGTGCAATTTCTTCTTTTGTCACTATGTTTTCAAAAAGCCGTCTGCTGCAGAGGCGTCAGAAAGCACATATTAATGTTATTCATTCCGTAAAAGGGAAGTTATTACGTTATGAATTGCATACTTGTGGGGTGCACCCCACAAAAAAAACATCAAAGGAAATAACCCCACAAATACACTTCATTATTCCGTCCGTCTGTCTGTCCGTCACACTTTTTTGTCACACTTTCAATGAGCAGGTGCAGGTGACACACATGCTCCGCGGAGCACTCCATTCTAGTTTTAACCTTTCTTCAGTCAAATTAGGACTGTCTTGACTTTTTTTCACCAGTACTACACAAAATATTCTTTCCAAACAACTCCCTCGTTTCCCAAAATATGAATTTTTTACTTGATAGCCACAATAACTAGTATGATTTAGAGAATCATATAAAAATAATTTTTTCCCAGAGCTTTTCACCTTTTTTTTTTAATGCAAAGGCAGTTTCCTTAACATGTGGTATTATTTATCTTTTATAGAACTGCCAGTGTTCCCTACTGTTACTGCCAAAGTGACATTTTTATTTTTTGAATGGAAAGAAGACTTGGAAGACTCGTTGTTCTACATCCCGAAACAATACCGCGAAGACCCGACACGGTTCCCAGATTTATGACTCCTGCAGGATATCTCGCCAGTAGAAATTATATCGACCTTCAGAGCGATGGAACCGTTTACTCATCTAGGGAACTCGGGAAGACCATGTGACAGGAATCTGTACGACGACCGAAATTCGACAGCTTTGAAAGTTTCTGTGAACTGCCACAAGTTAGTTCTAGGTGTTGATCTGCCTCTAACAAACCTTGGAAGTGCAAGTACAGAAATGACGATGTACTTTCACTGAGTTTTTTTTTAACCGTATCTTAGAAAATACATGCAACTTTTGATGCCTATGTAGCAGAAGACTTTAAAAAAAAACAATGAGTGAAATTTAGAAATTGCTTCAATTTAACATAATAATTTTTCCATTTTCGACAATATTTTCAAACTCTATATAATTTTGGCACCTTTGTCTATTTTGTGAACAAGAGTCTGTGGTCAAAAGTTTTAGAATTGGATAAATGAATGTTTTAACCTTTTTCCACATGTAAATGAATTCTAAAGCATCTTAGGCAGATGACGTTTGAAAACATTCAGACAAAATGAGAAGTTGCTCATGACAAGCAATAACTCTTTTTGGGAAATGTTTTCAAATTAATTCAATAATTATACTTCATTCATCGAGAGCTTCCATATTTTTCGCCTTTATATTTTAAAGGTCATCTACTGCAGATTTGCTGTATGTGGGAATTGAATTATTTTTTAAACAAAAATGATAACACTTCTGGAAAGTGTAACTTAATTAAAATTAAATGGCCAGTGTATAAGGTTTAACATATCTGACCGGTCCATGGTCAAATAATTGACACAGTTCCAAACATTTTGTTGGATAGTATTTAATCAGGTGTTAACACTAAGCCTAAATATACCTAGCATTAATCTATTACACAGCAAACTATTTTTTAGCTCAATTGAGCTCAATTGAGCACCAAGGGCTTGGAATGAGCTAATGTTATCATTCATGGTCCGTTTTAGGTTCTATTTTTTTTTCATATTTATCTCTTAAGATCTTTCCTTCGAAAACCAAAGGGCCAATATAATAGACGTCAGAAAGCGTCTATATGAGGGAAGGGTTTAATTACATAATGGAGTGGAAAAGATTGTGGCAAGTAGAGAAGTTGCTCATGAGGATCACCTTCTTTTGCCACAATGTTTTCGAAAGGCCTAATTGACGCATCTGCCACAGATGACTTTGAAAACATTGTGGCAAAAGGAATAAGATGCTCATTGTGAATATTTTTGACCCAAAGATTAACACTCTATTCAATAATTAATTACTGGTATACTTACAGTTATCGATATATTTGTTTTTGAGATATTTAAATTGTCGTCTGCAGATTTGTTGTTAGTTGGAAAGAGTTAATTTTAAAAATAGAATGAATTTGATTTTCTTACTGTCTCAGCATATCCAATGCTAACAAACTATTTCCCCTCCAAACTTAGTCCCTAATTTTCTGAGGCTACTTGACTTTTGAATATATTGTCCAATTGATTTACCTTTTGCAACCTACATAATGATATCTTTCAGTCAGTAACAGATGGTATTTAAAACATTGTGGGAAAAAAAGTGAGGAAATGATATAAAGAAGCATTTTTACTATTTCCCAAAAGCTACACCATTTATGTATCAAACTGTCTGAATGTAGAAAATGTTTTTTACCCTTTTCCAAGATACAACAAAAAATGACCAAGTTAACATTTTGGCAAAAGCATGGGAAATCTAGATAAATTAGTTTGATTTATGAATTGTGTTGAAAACATTGCTCGTTGTGAGCAATTTTTCCTTTTGCCACATGGTTTTCAAAGGTCGTTTCCTGCAAATGCATTAACCTTTTCCCTCATATAGATGCTTTATGACACCTCTGCAGCAGACGGCTTTTTGAAATCATGGTGACAAAAGAAGAAATTGCTCAAAACAAATAAATTTCTCCATTTGACAAAATATGTTCAAAGTCGTCTGCTGCAGAATTGTCATTTGTGGGAAAGGGTTAAAATGCGTCTACAGGTGGGAAAGGGTTAAAAAGGCATCTGCCATAAAAGGTATCGCAAGTAGTCCGTATCAGGGAAAGGGTTAATTGAAAAAGAGTTACGTCTAGCGATTTAGGATTTTATGACTTTTGATAGGAATCATATAACGGTAAATTGGCGTGTGGTAACTAATGAGGCGACAAATCTGGTTCTTTCATTTCATCAAAATATGCATCTAGGACTAAATAACCTGTAGATGGAGGGTGAAAGCTCTTGAGAGACTGGTCAGATGCACTGGCTTATCCCTTTCCCTCATACGACAATTCTGCAGCAGACGACTTTGAACATATTTTGTTAAAAAATAGAAAATCTCTTTAATTGAATGGATAACCTATGACTAAAAGTGGAAAACATTGTGTCAAAAGGAGAAATTGTTCGTTTCGAGCAATTTCTTCTTTTGTCACTATGTTTTCAAAAAGCCGTCTGCTGCAGAGGCGTCAGAAAGCGTCTATATGAGGGAAAGGGTTATCCGAGACTTCACTATGCATCAGGCCCCAGGAAAACCGAAAATTTGCCGGTCTGGACCGATTTCAATCTAAAAACTTTTAAAGAAAAATTACCGAACCGATTCAGATTTCACAAAGTTCGGAGCCCTGCTTAAAGACCCCAAAATTGCTAGACATAGCTCAAATATCCACATACTATGATACATTGTATTCAATTTATAACTTCATTACTATAATGTTGTGTTTGTTAGTCCTATTATTTATATTTTTTCTTCTTTCAAAGTGACAGAGCTATGTTTGTTATGTTACTGTAATATTAATCATGTTTGTTTCATTTTGCACATTTTGTTAAGTCTGCTATATTAGCTTGTTTGAGTACAACTATAAGCGTTTTAAAAAATGTTCAAGCCTTTGCCTTCCATTTTGAAATCATGCTTTGATTTGTGTTGATATTTTTTGTTCCTATTAAGTATTTTGAATTTGAAAGAAAACTAAATTAAAGAAGGTAGCTCGTACAGGCAAATTCATACTTGTATCATGTATAATCTTCTATATTAAAATGTCATATATTATGTAATTTGTAAATGTGTTACGTATACATGTCTGTATGTATGTTTGAACCGGTATATGCTTTGAGTAAATTCACAAAAAAAATGTTATAGTACATGCTCTGTTAACATGTAAACTTGCTTGAATCTCGAAATATCTGATGACAAAAATGATATTATCGTACCAAGTGAAAATAAAAGTAATGAGTAAAAAAAGAGTAGAAGAAAAGATTGAGAGAAAAGTAGAAATAACTCATACCGGTTCCAAATTTTGCATATGTATAAGGACAAGAAAAAGATCTTCAGACGACTTGGAATATCACATAATTTAACCCTTTCACACATGTAGACGCAATTTGATGTGTCTGCAACAGATGGCTTATTATAATGTTGTAGCAAAAGGAGAAATATAATTTTCCAATTTGCCGCAATAGTTATAAAAGGATTCAATAACTAAATCTTCATCTTCAGAAATTTACCCATATTTTTTGTTGGTAGAGAATTTTCAGTGATCTGCTGCAAATTTGTTGTATGAAAGGTTTTAAATAGTAAAAATGTTTCATCTAAATTAAAGTATCTGAAAAAAATAAAGATCACTACTTTGAACTTAAGCATATATATAGCCTTACAGGCATTTTTTCTTGCACTTAATATTTAAATCATGCTTAAACTGCTTAATGTTGTATAAAAATATTTCTGCCAACTTGTGCGTACAGGCATTTTTCCTGCACTACACACTTAATTTTTATATCATGCTTGAACTGCTTAATGTTGTATAAAAAAAATCATTCAACCAATTTTTGAGTAGAGTACCTTGGCAGGGCGACACATAGGGATCGATTCTCTGTCATCAGTATTCACAATGTTGAGTTATCAGTAGGAGACACATGTGTTTCTTAGATCAAACTTGTATACTGATTATATCTTGTCAATTAGCTAATTAGGTTATTATACGCTGTTTAGGTATCTGAACATAGACTTTTCACACTTGTTATGGCCATAATTAATATAAACCCTTTCCCACATACAGATGCTTTCTGACGCAGACTACCTTTTGCTACATTGTTTTCAACTCCATTCAATTTTTAAACTTTCTTTTACAGAGAATGTTCAAAGGTTTGCTAAGATGTTGCCAAAGTCGTCTGCTACAGATTTGTTGCATGTGGAAACAGGTTAACTCAACATGATAGAATATTTGTCAGACATTTTTCTGACAATTTGAAGACCCAAGTTATTTTATCTCAAGTTACATGATAACTTGAGATGTCGACATTATGAATGCTTTAGTCCTTTGCAATAACTGTAGCAGACAACTTTGGAAAATCCATATGAATGAAAGAGTATTTAATGAAATAAGTAGGAAATCATTGTTGCAAACTGAGAAACTTATTAATATGAGTAATTTCTCCTTTTGCCCGATATAGTTGTCATGTAATTGTTAATACAATCAGTCATTCTGTTCCTCAAATGTTTTTGTTGAGTGTAGTTTCTTCAACTTGTTCCCTCATATTCAGAACTTTATACTTTTCCAATTTCAAGGAAATGTATTCTTTAACCCTTTCCCCCCTGCAGACGCGTTTTGACACAATAACAGCAGACTCTTGTGGCCAAAGTTGAAATTTCTTATGATGACAATTAAGCTATTATTCATGGAGATTTTTCTGGTTTTTGTCTCTATGATTTGAAAGTCGTCTGCTGCAGATTTTTTGTATGTGGGAAAGGGGTAAGTCACATTATTCATATCTGAACACATTGGGGGTAAAAGTTATATCTTGATTTTGAATGGTGCTTTGGAAAGGTTAAAAACAATGTAAGACTGAAATGAGTGAATTAATTATTAGTAGATTGAAAAACAATATTGTTGAAATAACGCGTTTTTCCCCCAATGTTTTCAAATGCTACTTGCTGCAACAGTGTATCAAAGAATATGAGGGAATGCGATCAAAAATAACCAAGGGTTGTCACTTTTTTGCTTAATCTGTATGCACAGCAAAAATCCTTTTACTCATACAATAAATCTGCAGCAGATGACTGAAAATATTTAGGCAAAAATATGACACATCTCAAAAAATGAAAGTTTAATTATTGAACCGAGTTGAAAATGAGCACTTTGCCACTATGATTTCAAAATTCGTCGGCGTCTGTATGTGGAAAAGGGTTCAAACATTCATTAGACATTAAGTATTTAAGTATAACTAGCGCTAAGTAAGTTTGGTGGAATTAGACCCTGGACTGAAACGGCAATTTACCTTTTTGAATTTTCTTTCAACGTTGTCTGCCATAAAAATATCAGGGGGAGAGAGTTCCAGACAAACAGTAAAGGAATTGTGACTCTGTGATCTTTATATTTGCCAAAATTTGCACTTTGTGTATAAAGTTTAGTGTTAATCGCCATTTGCTACCAATACATGTAATCATATTTGTATCAAGTATATTTTGTTTTGAACTCAAATGTTAACATTGTGAAGTGTCTTTGGACAATTGTTTTACAAACATGTGATGAAGCAGACGAATATCCATTTCCAACTTGTAGGCACATCTACAGCAGACGACTTTAGAAAACAATTGTGGCAATTCATCGTTTGCCACAGTGTTTTAAACTCTATTCAATTATTATAGTTTCTTTTCGTAGAGATGATCCATAGCTTGTCCAAAATAATTTAAGACATCTGCTGCAGATTTTGTTGTAATTGGGAAAGGCTTAACATGTTTCACTTATAGACAAAGCCAGGCAGTGTTTCAGGGATGAAGAATATTGAGAGTATTATAAGCAGGGAAAACTTAACCATTCCTTACCTCTTAACCCATTCGCACAAACTTCTAGGCAAAAATATAGAAAATATGATTTATCAAATTGTGTTGTAAACATTTTGGCAAAAGGAGAAATAGAGGGAATATCTCTATAACTTATATGTTAACCCTTTCCCTCATACGACAATTCTGCAGCAGACGACTTTGAACATATTTTGTTAAATAATGGAAAATCTCTATAATTGAATGGATAACCTATGACTAAAAGTGGAAAACATTGTGACAAAAGGAGAAATTGCACGTTTTGCGCAATTTCTTCTTTTGTCAATATGTTTTCAAAAAGCCGTCTGCTGCAGAGGCATCAGAAAGCATCTATATGAGGGAAAGGGTTAATAGGTGAATAGAGCAATTTCTCCTTTTGTCACAATGTTTACAAAAGTAGTCTGCTGCAGATGTGTCAGAGAGTGTCTCTATGTGAGCGAGGCTCAACCCTTTCCCCCATTTAAACGTTTTCTGACGCCTCTGCAGCAGACAACCTTTTGAAAACGTGGCAACAAAAGAAGAAATTGCTCAAAACAAGCAATTTCTCCTTTTGTCACCATGTTTTCAACTCTATTCAATAATTGTACTTTCATTTTATGCGAGTTCCCAAATTTTTTCAAAGTCGTCTGCTGCAGATTTGAGTTATGTGGGGAGGGGGTTAAACAAAGATATGTAGTTTACCTCATGTAAATACAAAAAGGACCAACCGTATATACCAGTATTGACATGTCAGCATCCACCTTCCCTAAATCTATATACCAATAGAGTGTTCAGATAAGGTTGCTTTGAAATCATTTGGACCGTTAACCCTTTCCCTCATATGACAATTCTGCAGCAGACGACTTTGGACATATTTTGTCAAAAAATAGAAAATCTCTTTAATTGAATGGATAACCTATGACTAAAAGTGGAAAACATTGTGACAAACGGAGAAATTGCTCATTTTGAGCAATTTCTTCTTTTGTCACTATGTTTTCAAAAAGCTGTCTGCTGCAGAGGCGTCAGAAAGCGTCTATATGAGGGAAAGGGTTAAGTGTAATTTTAATACATTGTTGGAAGAGGAGTTTTTGAAAGAATAACACTTACTGCGAGGGCTTCGATATACTTTATTATCCTCCGCTTTTTCGAAGAAAAAAAGGGGGGTTATTAATTTCGGTTTGTCCGTCCGTCCGTCCGTCCGTCCGTCTGTCTGTCTGTCTGTCACACTTCGTTTCCCTGCAATAACTGCCACAAATGTGAACCGTTTTTTTTCAAATTTGGTAACAAGGTTAAATGCCTTAAGGGCTAGGCCAAGTTCGATCGTCACTTTCAGGGGACTTTATTTAGTGGAGTTATGGCCCCTTATTTAACACAAAATGTCGTTTCATGCTGTTTCCGTGCAATAACTGCCACAAATGTGAACCGTTTTCTTTCAAACTTAGTAACAAGGTTAAATGCCTTAAGGGCTAGGCCAAGTTCGATCGTCACTTTCGGCGGACTTTATTTAGTGGAGTTATGGCCCTTTATTTAACAAAAAAAGTTGTTTCTTGCTGTTTCCGTGCAATAACTGCCACAAATGTGAACCGGTTTTTGTCAAACTTGGTAACAAGGTTAAATGCCTTAAGGGCTAGGCCAAGTTCGATCGTCACTTTCGGCGGACTTTATTTAGTGGAGTTATGGCCCCTTATTTAACACAAAATGTCGTTTCATGCTGTTTCCGTGCAATAACTGCCACAAATGTGAATTTTTTTTTTTCAAACTTTGTAACAAGGTTAAATGCCTTAAGGGCTAGGCCAAGTTCGATCGTCACTTTCGGCGGACTATATTTGGTGGAGTTATGGCCCCTTATTTACGAAAAATGTCGTTTCTTGCTGTTTCCATGCAATAACTGCCACAATTGTGAACCGTTTTCATTCAAACTTAGTAACAAGGTTAAATGCCTTAAGGGCTAGGCCAAGTTTGATCGTCACTTTCGACTATTTGGTGGAGTTATGGCCCTTTATTTAACAAAAAAAGTCGTTTCTTGCTGTTTCCGTGCAATAACTGCCACAAATGTGAACCGTTTTTTTTCAAACTTGGTAACAAGGTTAAATGCCTTAAGGGCTAGGCCAAGTTTGATCGTCACTTTCGGGGGACTTTATTCGGTGGAGTTATGGACCCTTATTCAACAAAAAATGTTGTTTCTTGCTGTTTCCGTGCAATTACTGCCACACATGTGAATTTTTTTTTTTCAAACTTGGTTACAAGGTTAAATGCCTTAAGGGCTAGGCCTAGTTCCGTGCAATAACTGCCACAAATGTGAACCGTTTTTTTTTTCAAACTTGGTAACAAGGTTAAATGCCTTAAAGGCTAGGCCAAGTTCGATCGTCACTTTCGGGGGACTTTATTCGGTGGAGTTATGGACCCTTATTCAACAAAAAATGTTGTTTCTTGCTGTTTCCGTGCAATTACTGCCACACATGTGAATTTTTTTTTTCAAACTTGGTTACAAGGTTAAATGCCTTAAGGGCTAGGCCAAGTTCGATCGTCACTTTCGGTGGAGTTATGGCCCCTTATTTAACAAAAAATGTCGTTTCTTGCTGTTTCCGTGCAATAACTGCCACAAATGTGAACCGTTTTTTTTTTCAAACTTGGTAACAAGGTTAAATGCCTTAAAGGCTAGGCCAAGTTCGATCGTCACTTTCGGCGGACTTTATTCGGTGGAGTTATGGCCCTTTATTTAACAAAAAATGTTGTTTCTTGTTGTTTCTGTGCAATAACTGCCACAAATGTGAACCGTTTTTTTTCAAACTTGGTAACAAGGTTAAATGCCTTAAGGACTAGGCCTAGTTCGATCGTCACTTTCGGTGGAGTTTTGGTCCCTTAATTAACAAAAAAAGTCGTTTCTTGCTGTTTCCGTGCAATAACTGCCACAAACTTGGTAACAACCTAGGTCAAGTTCGTTTAATTTACCCTGTAATACATGTTCAATAAAAAGACTACTGACATGTTTAAACCTAACCTCAACATTTTCCTACAATATTTCCTGCAAGCGGGGGATATCAATTTCATGAATTTGCTTGTTATATAAGAAAACGAGATCAAGGTTTAATGTATAGAAAAAAAAGTGTTAACTTTTGAGGTAACTATTTCCTTTGTACAACAGATCTGCAGCAGACCAATTTTGAGACATTCAGGCAAAATATGCCTATTGAAAGTATAATTAATGGAGCTGAAACTTTTGCCACAATGTTTTCAAAAGTTGTCAGTTATTGCTGCATGAATATGTGTCTGCATGTTGGAAAGTGTTAATGTTTGCCTAGTTGATATTCATCCTGTATTAACCCTTTCCCTCATATAGACGCTTTCTGACACCTCTGCAGCAGACGGCTTTTTGAAAACAGTGACAACAGAAGAAATTGCTCAAAACGAGCAATTCTCCTTTTGCCACGATGTTTTACACTTCAAGTCATAGGTTATCCATTCAATTATAGAGATTTTCTATTTTTCAACAAAATATGTTCAGTCGTCTGCTACAGAATTGTCGTATGAGGGAAAGGGTTAATGTAACCTTTACCATATCTGACACCACTGCAGCAGACGTCTTCTGAAATCATTGTAACAGAAGGATAAATTGCTCACGAGTAAATTCTCCATTTTCCACAATGTTTTCAACTCTGCTTAATAGTTATTCTTACATTTAACAGATATTTGACATGGTCTTGCATAGATTTGTTGTAAGTCGTCTGCTGCAGATTTGTTGTTTGTGGAAAAGGGATGAGAACAGAATTATAATTGTACTAAATAACTGAGGATAGATTTATTTATATTAACCCTTTCCCTCATATAGACGCTTTCTGATGCCTCAGCAGCAGACGATGTTTTGAAAGCAGTGACAAAAGAAGAAATTGCACAAAACGTGCAATTTCTCCTTTTGCCACAATGTTTTCCACTTTTTGTCATAGGTTATCCATTCAATTTTGGAGATTTTCTACGTTCAAAGTCGTCTGCTGCAGAATTGTCGTATGAGGGAAAGGGTTAATGTGTATGTATTCATGCTTTTTGTCCAGGACCTGCTACTATGTAACTTCAGAGGTGATTTTGTTATATTGTTACTTTGTGGCAAATTAAAATGCAAAATATTATAGAAATTCCAAAAGAGAACGTCCGTTTCTGTTTTAGTACCAACTACAGCTGAAGGAAACGAAACTGTTTATGTTTAATTATTATATGATGCCTTGTGAGGTGCAGCATCAGAAAAGGGGCAACAATGTGATAAGAAAACCTACGTATTAGGAATAGTGTGAATCAGTCTGTTTATAAATTGTTATAACCCTTTTGAAACATAAATTATAACAAAATTGCAGTAGACAACTTTGAAAATATTTCAACAGAAATATGGAAGATCTCCATAAATGACTATCATTATTGAAAACATTAAAGAAAAATCAGCAAATAGCTCATCAGGACAAATGTTTTCAAAAGTCGTCTCCTGTAGATGCAGATGAGACTGCAAGTGGAAAAGGGTTAAGACAGTTTTAAGAACATTACGGGAATATTGCACAATGGAGAATTATTTTCTGCCTTTTGTATGTATTCTGGAGTTAATTTCTTTGTTTTCTCAAATCTGCATTATAAGTAAGGTTTAACAAAGGAATACAATGTAAACATGTTTTTCCGCCGGCGAAAAAGGGGTACTAAGGAGTCGTCATTACAGAATCATTGAAAGATGTATGGGCTTAAGTTTTTCCCACATACAAATGCTTTATGACGCCTATGCACTAGACAATATTCGAAATCAACACTCTTCAGAAATTACTCGGTATTCTTTAGATCTTTTCAACAAATTTGGTCCAGATGTTTTCCAAGTTGTGTGCTGCAGATTTCTTGTATGTGGGAAAGGGTTAAAAATAGAAGGGCTACACTTAGATTTGTATCAGAAGATATATGAGCCGTTCCACGAGAAAATAAACATTATGGATTCTGCGTAATGTATCGACCCAGATCAACCTGTGCAGGCTAATCCGAGCAGACACATTACGTCTCAGGGGTATAGAGTAATGATTCCTGAAACAGAAAACGCACAAGAGGCGAAAATTGTATCTGGGTTAGCCTGCGCGGTTTGCTTAGGCTGATCCACATCGATACTTTACTCAGAGTCCGTAATGTTGGTTTTCTTGTGGAACGGTTGGTGTTCGCAGTAATGCCCCGACAACTTAGATAAGACAGGCAAGCATTGGTGTTCGCAGTAATGGCCTGTCGACTTAGATAAAACAGGCGAGCATTGGTGTTTGCAGTAATGCCCTGTTGACTTAGATAAGAAAGGCGAGCGTTGGTGTTCGCAGTAATGCCCTGTCGACTTAGATAAAACAGGCGAGTGTTGGTGTTCGCAGTAATGCCCTGTTGACTTAGATAAGACAGGCGAGCGTTGGTTTTCGCAGTAATGCCCTGTTGACTTAGATACGACAGGCGAGTGTTGGTGTTCGCAGTAATGTCCTGTTGACTTAGATAAGACAGGCGAGCGTTGGTTTTCGCAGTAATGCCCTGTCGACTTAGATAAAACAGGCGAGTGTTGGTGTTCGCAGTAATGCCCTGTCGACTTAGATAAGACAGGCGAGTGTTGGTGTTCACAGTAATGCCCTGTCGACTTAGATAAGACAGGCGAGTGTTGGTGTTAACAGTAATGCCCTGTCGACTTAGATAAGACAGGCGAGCGTTGGTGTTCGCAGTAACTCCCTGTTGAATTGGATAAAACAGGCGAGCGTTGGTGTTCGCTCCGCGGTGCTCTTGTTAGTCTTTAATATCCAGCCATTATTCAAGGAAGCTTTTAGCCAAAATTGTGGAAATCTGATCCTATTGGAGATGTGTAGGCTTATCTGAATCTTACATGGAACCAAATGTACAGTGTTTGGTATTCACATAATATGGTTCATAAGCTCTTCCATAAAGTTTAAGATAAGGATTGAGATTTTGCAAATGATTTGAGCAAACAGATCTGAATCTTCAATGGCAGCAATGATGATCGAGTTGGTTCTGCCTTTGGTATCTTCTCACACAAGCGGCATGAGTACTGGTTTTGTTTCCAGGAAGCAGACATGAAGCATGGTTAATATAAGCTAAACAAGAACTATCCGTTACACAGCGTGCTCGACTTTTTTAATGCTTGACATTAAAACAAAACATTTTGCAGTAATATGCAAAACAAAAACCCTTCTCTTGTCTACAGTTGGGGTCATGATGGTAAACAAGTATTCCAAGTTTCACAGCAATATCATAAAGGGTTAAGTCAGTAATTTGATTTTACCCAGATTCAATGTATTTTCTTAATCGAAAAAGGGCCATAATTCTGACACAAACCTTCACAGAATTATGCACTCATGTCTGTGGATGGAGGTAATGATGGTAAATAAATTGTGTAAAGGATTAAGCTATATCTCTAATGGTTTTCTAAACAAGAGGGCCATGATGGCCCTGGAATCGCTCACCTGATTTTTTTTTTTCACTTTAGCTATATAAGCCCCGCCATCTGGCGGGCATAGTTTCCAACCAATCAACTTGGCTTTAAGGAATCTGATAGAGGGTCACCCTAGGAACATTTCTACAAAATTATTTGAAAATCGGCCTGACACTTTTGAAGGAGAAGATTTTTTAAGTTTTCACTATAGCAATAAAAGGCAAAATAGCCCCGCCCCCTGGCGGCCATGTTTTTTGACCAATCAACATGGCTTGAAGGAATCTAATAGAGGGTCATCCAAGGAACATTTCTACAAAATTATTTGAAAATCGGCCCGACACTTTTGGAGGAGAAGATTTTTTAAGTTTGCACTATAGCTATATAAGGCAAAAAAGCCCCGCCCCCCCCTGGCGGCCATGATTTTCGACCAATCAACATGGCTTAAAGGAATCTGATAGCGGGTCATCCAAGGAATATTTCTACAAAATTATTTGAAAATCGGCCTGACACTTTTGGAAGAGAAGATTTTCTAAGTTTTCACTATAGCCATATAAGGCAAAAAAGCCCCGCCCCCCCCTGGCGGCCATGTTTTTCGACCAATCAACATGGCTTCAAGGAATCTGATAGAGAGTCACCCAAGGAACATTTCTACAAAATAAGTTCAAAATCTGCCAACCAGTTAGGGAGAAGTAGAATTTTGAAGTTTTTTTCGTTTCGTTGCCATGGAAACCAGAATTCTGCATGGATCCCAAAAATTTGAAGGAATTCTGGTGAGGTCATTGAGAGGATGCTTTCTGTGAAGTTTCATCCCAATTGACCCACCGGTTACTGAGGAGAAGATGTTGAAGTATTTTTTAAGTTTGCACTATAACCATAAAATGCAAAATAGCCCCGCTCCCTGGCGGCCACGTTTTTGACCAATCAACATGGCTTGAAGGAATCTGATAGAGGGTCACCCAAGGAACATTTCTACAAATTTATTTGAAAATCGGCCTGACACTTTTGGAGAAGAAGATTTTTTAAGTTTGCACTATAGCCATATAAGGAAAAATAGCCCCGCCCCCTGGCGGCCATGTTTTTCGACCAATCAACATGGCTTGAAGGAATCTGATAGAGGGTCACCCAAGGAACATTTCTACAAATTTATTTGAAAATCGGCCTGACACTTTTGGAGAAGAAGATTTTTTAAGTTTGCACTATAGCCATATAAGGAAAAATAGCCCCGCCCCCCTGGCGGCCATGTTTTTCGACCAATCAACATGGCTTGAAGGAATCTGATAGAGGGTCACCCAAGGAACATTTCTACAAATTTATTTGAAAATCGGCCTGACACTTTTGGAGAAGAAGATTTTTTAAGTTTGCACTATAGCCATATAAGGAAAAATAGCCCCGCCCCCCCTGGCGGCCATGTTTTTCGACCAATCAACATGGCTTGAAGGAATCTGATAGAGGGTCACCCGAGGAACATTTCTACAAAATTATTTGAAAATCGGCCTGACACTTTCGTCGGAGAAGATTTTTTAAGAATTTTGAAGTTTTTTCATTTCGTTGCCATGGAAACCAGAATTCTGCATGGATCCCGAAAATTTTAAGGAATTCTGGTGAGGACATTGAGAGGATGCTTTCTGTGAAGTTTCATCCCAGTTGACCCACCGGTTACAGAGGAGAAAATGTTGACGGACGACGGACGACAGACGACGGACGACGGACGCCGGACATAGGGCGATCACAATAACTCACCTTGAGCACTTCGTGCACAGGTGAGCTAAAAAGTGGGGTTAAATTAATTCTAAAAAGGGCCATATTTCTTACAAAAACCTTGACAGAATAGTGTAAGTTTCAAAGAAATATCTCCAATGGTTTTGAACAAAAGTGAAGTGACACCGACACCGAGGCGAGTAGGAAAGCTAGCCTTTTCTTCAAAAAGTCAAGCTAAAAATGGTTTCACAATCGATGTTGAATTTATAAGTTAACATGCTATGCTTGGTATTGACCTAGCAAGGCTAATAAGCTTTTTAAATGCACTTCCATAATTTTCAAGAAAAGAATTGAAAACATGCAGATGTATAGGCTCATAAGCTCTTCTGAAAATTTCAAGATAAGAATTGAGAATTTGCACAAAACAAATAATATGTGAGAAAAAGAAGAACAATATAGTTTACTCCTTGTTTATGCCTCATAATTCTACAAAGGATGGTTAATGACAAAATGAGAAATCTTATAAACAAAAAGTTTCAATTTTAATCGAATTTTGAGACATTCCTGTCGATTCAAATAATCAAAGGAATATAAATAATTAATATTTTGTACAAAAACACAATATAGCAGTATAGATATTTGTTTCAATTGCAGATTTTAATCAAATTTCGAGACGTTCCTGTCAATTCAAATAATCAAAGGAATATAAACTAGAACTATCACTGAAGATGATAAATACCCCCTAAACAGCACCTTGACCTACACCATAACTTAATTAGTAAAAGGGCTATAACTCTGTAAAATATCATGCAATTGTAACCCCTTTAGGATATGCACATCTCCTCTTGGTATAGAAGCTTCATGTAAAATGTTATTGAATTCCACCCAGTGGTTTGTAAGAAATAGGCCGGACAAAACAGCACCTTGACCTACACCATAACTTAATAAGTAAAAGGGCCATAACTCTGTAAAATATTACGCAATTGTAACCCCTTTAGGATATGCACATCTCCTCTTGGTATAGAAGCTTCATGTAAAATGTTATTGAATTCCACCCAGTGGTTTGTAAGAAATAGGCCAGACCGACCGACAGACAGACTGCCGACACAGTGACTCCTATATACCCCTTCTTCTTCGAAGGGGGTATAATAATTAATGTTTTGTACAAATACACAATAGAGCAGCATAGATATTTGTTGCAATTGCAGATGGGTCAAAATGCATCTTTAGGAAGAAAAGGATTCAAATTGATTACTTCCTAAGACTTATACAGACTTATACATATCATATCTACCTACTTAAGAATTCAGAGGCAGAGCACATAATTCAGGTTTCCACAAAACTTCAAAATCTTATAAAACTTCCGTACAAAATGAATAACATTTATTTGAGAATATGAAAAGAATGTATTGAGTTGCATGCACTCTCTCCCATGTCAATATATGATGCTAATGATGATGTAACATGACTGAATTACCTCAAATACACAGTTCCCAGAACATGAGGCCCTGGAATCGATCACCTGAGAATGGGCTATTTAAGACTTAACTCTTTCAACGCCAATGGCATTATCATCTAGACAAACTTTCTGACAAAATTTCAAGCTGCTCAAGTTAAAAACAAGAGGCCCAAGAGGGCCAGTATCGCTCCACGGCCATAAGGCAAAAATAAAATCTCCAAACAGCCCTGCCCCGTGGTGGCTATTTTTTTTACCAACCACCATGGCTTAAAGGAATCTTGTAGCTAAAAACCAATATGGCCTAATGAACTAGTTGTTTACCAGACCTGACCCATATTACTAAGACAAACATTCTGACAAAGTTTCAACATGCTCAAGCCAAAAATGTGGATTCCAGAGTGTTAACAAGATTTTCCTTAAATTTGGCCTAGTGACCTATTTTTTGACCGGACATGACCAATATTCAAACTTGGCCTAGATATCACTAAGACAAACATTCTGACAAAGTTTCAACATGCTCAAGCCAAACATGTGGCTTCCAGAGTGTTAACAAGAGTTCCTTTAAATTTGGCCTAGTGACCTAGTTTTTGACAGGACATGACCCATATTTGAACGTGGCCTAGATATCATCGGGACCAACTTTCTGTACTACATACCTGAAATTAGGATCATTATAGGTTTTTTAAAATGATGATGATGATAATGGCAATAACATTTGATTAATCCTTTCTCACATGTAGACGTTTTTTGAATGCCTTCTGCATCAGACGACTTTTGAAAACACTGACAAAAGGAGAAATTGCCCAAAACAAGTAATTTCTCCTTTTGCCACAATGTTTTCATCTCTATTTAATTATTACTCTTTCATTTGTAAAGATTTTCTATAATTTTTGCCTAGATGTTTTTAAAAGTCTTCTGCTGCAGATTTCTTGCATGTGGGAAAGGGTTAAATTATAATTCATAATAAATCAAGTACTATTATACAACCTATATTTCATAATCTCGTTTTCAAAAAAAAAAATACAATACATACTTAGAAAGCAGTGACAGTTAGGTTACAATGCATACATCCACTTTGCTTGTACATGTACAGCCTTATTTAACAAGATGCCATTCTATGGTTGTAGGACAAAATATACTTTCCTAAATCAAATTAAAAACAATAAACTTATGTAAACAAGAAACCTCGCTTAGTTTCCCCAATGTTTCAATCATTCCATAATATATTTTCAAAGATGATAATTATAATAATTTATCACAAAACACTTACAACACATTAAAAAAACTTATTTGCTCATTTACCTTCTTGGTTTATGAAGCAGTTTATAAATATTTACTAAAAATATAGAGAAACACTCAATGAATATCACAGCAAGTTAATTCGAAATATAATTGATTACGTTTCCTACATAGGAATAATCTGCATCAGACAACTTTGAAAACATCTAGGGGAAAATATGGAAATCTTCCCTCATGAAAGTATATGTTTATGTTTTTAATATATACTCAGCCAAAAATGAAACCTAACACTTTATAATGTGACGTAATTTTTTTGATTATACATAAAATTTGTATTTTCATGCTACAAACAGATTGCCTTTCATTACATAACATGTTTAAAATATTTCTAATTTCAAAAACACAAAAGTTCACTGACACATTTACCATTTACCACCCAACTCATAAATGATCAGCACCACAGGAAAACTAACTGCATGGCATCTGTGGCAAATGAAGATCTAGTTAACCCTTTCCCTCATACAGCAATTCTGCTGCAGACGACTTTGAACATATTTTGTCAAAACATAGAAAATCTCCATAATTGAATGGATAACCTATGACAAAAAGTGGAAAACATTGTGGCAAAAGGAGAAATTGCACGTTTTGTGCAATTTCTTCTTTTGTCACTATGTTTTCAAAAACCCGTTTGCTGCAGAAGCGTCAGAAAGCGTCTATATGAGGGAAAGGGTTAAACCTTTGACCCCTGCTAAGTCTTATCTATATCTGCACCGTCAGCAAATAAGTCAAAGAAGCCAACAAAAAATCTGCAGCAGACGACTTTAAAAAAGCAACAGGTAGAAACATAGAAAATCTCTATAAATAAAAGTACAATTACTGAAAAAAGTTGAAAACATTGTGGCAAAAGGAACAAGAAGCCCAAGAGGGCCAGTATCGCTCCACGGCCATAATGCAAAAATAAAATCTCCAAACAGCCCTGCCCCCTGGTGGCTATTTTTTTTACCAACCACAATGGCTTAAAGGAATCTTGTAGAGTGTCACCCAAGGAATGTTTCTGCAAAATTATTTGAAAATCGGCCTGACACTTTCGGAGGAGAGGATATTTTAAGTTTTCACTATAGCCATATAAGGCAAAATAGCCCCGCCCCACCCCCTGGCAGCCATATTTTTCAACCAATCAACATGGCTTGAAGGAATCTGATAGAGGGTAAGCCTAGGAACATTTCTACAAAATTATTTGAATATCAGCCAAACACTTTTGGAGGAGAAGATTTTTTAAGTTTTCTCTTTAGCCGTATAGGCAAAATAGCCCCGCCCTGTGACGGCCATGTTTTTTTACCAATCAACATGGCTTGAAGGAATCTGATAGAGGGTCACCCATTGAACATTTCTACAAAATTATTTGAAAATCTGCTGAACAATTTTGGAGAAGAAGATTTTTTAAGTTTTCACTATAGCTATATAAGGCAAAATAGCCCCGCCCTCTGGCGGCCATGTTTTTCGCCCAATCAACATTTCTTGAAGGAATCTAATAAAGGGTCACCCAAGGAACGTTTCTACAAAATTATTTGAAAATCGGCCTGACACTTTTGGAGGAGAAGATTTTTTAAGTTTTCTCTTTAGCCATATAGGCAAAATAGTGACGGCCATGTTTTTTTACCAATCAACATGGCTTGAAGGAATCTAATAGAGGGTCACCCATTGAACATTTCTACAAAACTAGAGATTGCTTTTTTGAAAAAGCGCTTGTCTCCCCATTTGTGTGGTCGTAGGGGAGGAAAAGAAATGATGGAGATGAATTTTTTAGTTTTGGACTGGAGATGAAGCAACAGTGACAATCCTCAGTTATTGAGCAGAAACCATTTTTCAGCTGAGGGTTACCATGACCTTGGTCTTTGACCTAGTGACCTCAAAATCAATAGGGGCCATTTGCTGCTGGTGACCAACCTGCACACTAAGTATGAAGGTCCTGGGCCCGAGCAATCTTCAGTTATTGAGCGGAAACCATTTTTCAGCCAAAGGTCACCGCGACCTTGACCTTTGACCTACTGACATCAAAATCAATAGGGGTCATCTACAGGTTAGGACCAAGCTGCACACCCAGTATAAAGTTCCTGGGTATAAGCGTTCTTGACTTATTGAGTAACACACATTTTTCAGCTGAAGGTTACCGTGACCTTCGACATTTGACCTTGTGACCACAAAATCAAACAAATTCAATAAAGGTCATTTACTGGTTAGGACCAACCTGCACACCAGGTATGAAGTTCCTCAACATAAGCATTCTTTAGTTATTGAGAGGAAACCATTTTTCAGCTGAAGGTTACCATGACCTTGACCTTTAAGCTAGTGACCTCAAAATCAATAGGGGTCATCTACTGGTGGTGACCAACCTGCACACCAAGTATTAACTTCCATGGCCTAAGCATTCTACAGTTATTAAGCAAAAACAATGTTTCAGCTCATTGTCACTG
Organism: Serripes groenlandicus; assembly: GCA_031761405.1. Taxonomy (NCBI): domain Eukaryota; kingdom Metazoa; phylum Mollusca; class Bivalvia; order Cardiida; family Cardiidae; genus Serripes; species Serripes groenlandicus. The sequence continues at coordinate 173,015,947 of JASEVX010000001.1, read as the reverse complement.
TGACCTTTCAGCTCAAGGTCACTGTAACCTTGACCTTGACCTCAAAATTAATAGGGTCTTCTACTGGGCATGGCCAACCTGCATACAAAGTATGGAGTTCCTCGGCCCAAGCTTCAGTTATTGAGCGGAAACCATTTTTTACCTCACAAGGTCACCATGACCTTGACCTTTGACCTACTGACATCAAAATCAATAGGAGTCATCTACTGGTCATGACCAACCTGCATACCAAGTACGAAGATCCTATGCCCAAGAGTTCTTCAGTTATTGAGCGGAAACAAGTGTGACGGATGTGACCTTGACCACTGTGACCTTGACCTTTGACCTAGTGACCTTAAAATTAATAGGGGTCATTTGCTGGTGGTGACCAATCTGCACATCAAGTATGAAGTTCCTGGGCCCAAGCAAAAACTATTTATCAGCTCATTGTCACTGTGACCTTTCAAGCTCATGGTCACTGTGACCTCGACTTTAGACGTACTGACCTCAAAATCAATAGGGGTCTTCTACTAGGCATGGCCAACCTGCATACCAAGTATGGAGTTCCTCAGCCAAAGAGTTCTTCAGTTATTGAGCGGAAACCATTTTTTACCTCACAAGGTCACCATGACCTTTGACCTTCTGTTATCAAAAACAATAGGGGTCAGCTACTGGTCATGACCAACCTGCATACCAAGTATGAAGTTCCTACGCCCAAGCGTTCTTCAGTTATTGAGCGGAAACAAGTGTGACAGACGGAAGGACGGACGGAACGGGCAAAAACAATATGTCACCCCCATGTAATGGGGGAGACATAATTATTTGAAAATCTGCTGAACACTTTTGGAGAAGAAGATTTTTTAAGTTTTCACTATAGCTATATAAGGCAAAATAGCCCCGCCCTCTGGCGGCCATGTTTTTCGCCCAATCAACATTTCTTGAAGGAATCTAATAAAGGGTCACCCAAGGAACATTTCTACAAAATTATTTAAAAATCGGCCTGACACTTTCGGAGAAGAAGATTTTTTAAGTTTTCACTATTTTTTTCTTTTGGTAGCCATGGAAACCAGAATTATGGATGGATAAAAAAATTGAAGGAATTTAAGAGAGGACATTGAGAGGATGCTTCCTATGAAGTTTCAACCAAATTGGCCAAGTGGTTAGGGAGAAGAAATGGTTTAAAGGAAAAAGTTAACGCACGCACAGACGCACAGACCACGGACATAAGCTCGACTGGCTTTCAGCCAGTGGAGCTAAAAATTGCTCGTCTTGAGCAATTTTTCCTTTTGTCACAATGTTTTCACAAAGTCATCTGCTGCAGATGCACCAAAATGCGTGGGAAAGGGTTTTATATTAAGCAGACATGGTATGGATGTGCAATTTGATTGTTTCTAAAACATGTCAAAACCCCTCTGATGTTGGCTTCTATGCCACACAGCTCAATGACTCCTTTTCCCATAATTTATTTTCTCTCCAAAAACTTTTTCCAATTATCCCAATATGAATAATTTCTTCTGATGCTTTTCAAATTGAAAGAGTCTACTATTACCATATCATGTAATTGGTTAACCTTTTCAATGGACTTGTCCGGCCAGCTTTGCATTTGGACAAGTCTATAGCAAATTCTAGGAATATCACGATAAAATTGTTGAGTTGAGGAACCAGCAGTATAGAGCCTGGTCAGACGGCGGGGAAATAGTATAAAGCGGAAGAGGGGCCAACTGGTTCTATATTGGTGACACAGGCTTCACAAAATCTGTTCCAGCAGTCATAGGGTTAAACAAACAAATCAATATATACATGCACATATCGAGGGCTTGGCGTGAAACGGTTGTAACTAAAAACCTATTTTGAAAACCCTGGTTTAGGGGCAATTTTGACCCTTTTGTAAACAATGCAAATTTAGGTGCCATTGCTTAAAACGAGCAATGGCACCTAAATTTCCATTGTTTACCGAGATAAATGGTTTAACGCTTTTAAAGACGTTATGGCGAGGTGATTAACCTTGGTAAAAAAATACCAATTTTAGTTACAACCGTTTCACGCCAAGCCCTCGATATGTTTCCCACATACAGACCCCTTTCTGACACTTCTGCAGCAGAGAACTGGTGAAAACACGGTGGCAAAAGGAGAAAGTGCTCATAATGAGAAATTTCCCCTTTTGCCACAATGTTTTCAGCTCTATTTAATAATTATACTTTCATTTACAGAGATATCCTTTATTTCTGCCTAGATGCTTTCAGTCGTCTGCTGCAGTTTTGTTGTATGTGGGAAAAGGGTTAACAGCACTATACAACACTATTGCACCTGACAGACATTCAACCTTTATCCTAGTATAGTATCACATGAAAATATAAACCTGATCCTGCCCCTTTTAATTGTCATTACATACTATATGAGCTGTCCCACGAGAAAACCAACATTATGGTCTCTGCGTAATGTATCGACCCATATCAGCCTGCGCAGTCTGCACAGGCTAATACGGGCTGGCACATTCCGTCTCAGGGGAATAGAGGTATAGTTTAATGATTCCTATAACAGAAATTCCACAGGAGGTGAAAAGTGTCTGTCAGGGTAAGCCTGCACTGCATGATGAGTCTGAGTCGGGTCGAAACTTTATGCAGAATCCACAATGTTGGTTTTCTCGTGGGACGGCTCATATTGTTTTTTTATCAAGTTTGTGATTTTTCATTTGAAAGTAAACATGGTAAAAAAAGTGATATAAAGTTTAAATTTGATGTAAATACATGTACATCATAATGATATATATATATGAATGGGGTTTATTTTGCTAAATTCTTCCCATCATACAACATATCTGCTGGAGACAACTTTGTAAACACCTAAAATTGAAAAGTTAGATTATTAACCCTTTCCCTCATATAGACTCTTTCTTACGCCTCTGCAGCAGACAGCTTTTTGAAAATGAAAATATAGTGACAAAAGAAGAAATTGCTCAAAAAGAGCAATTTCTCCTTTTGCCATAATGTTTTCCACTTTTCGTCATAGGTTATCCATTCAATTATAGAGATTTTCTATTTTTTGACAAAATATGTTCAAAGACGTCTGCTGCAGAATTGTCGTATGAGGGAAAGGGTTAAAGGCAGTTGAAAACATTGTGGCAAATTGTGAGATTGCCCATTGAGAGCAATTTTTCATTTTGTCATAGTGTCTTCAAAATTTGTCTGATGCAGATGCGTCATACATAATGTGTCTCCAAGTTGAAAGGGTTAATTAAAGATCACCCAGCTTTGTGGATACTAATTGGCTACAAGTTCAGATATGGATGTGCCGTCTGGCCTGATTCTACACTGGTCTCAAATGTGTTTTGCTTGATTTTACTGGTGCAAAGATTTTGCTTAGACGTTTTCAAAGTCGTCTGCTGCAGATCTGTTGTATATGGGAAAGGGTTAAAGCATGACAAATAGTCGGTTGAAAAGGGATAATTAAATATCGCCCTGCTAAGCAAGGCAGGACAAAAAAATAATTCCTGTTTTCACACAAAGATTTCCTTTTGTCTACTGACAAAATATGGTTAAACAAGTTAAGACTTTCCCACCTGCAGAGAAATTTTGACACAATAGCAGCAGACAACTTTTGAAAACAGTGTTGCCAAAGGTGAAATTGCCACAATGTTTTCAACTTGATTTAACAATTAGGATATCTTTTATGGAGATTTTTCAGGTTTGTGTCACCATGTTTTCAAAGCCGTCTGCTGCAGATTTGTTGTATGTGGGAAAGGGTAAAATGGTTAACATCTCAGCTGGTATTGCTTTATCTCTAGTTAATAGCCGGTCTTTTGTTTCCAATCAACGGTTCTCTTTCATCATCACTTGATTCGCTGTCCTGCCCATCCCTGCCCGATTGGGTCAAAATATCTCGTGCCTGGAGCTTCTGTTTTTTACTGAGATTTAAAATACCACCCTGAAAAGGAATTAAAATAATCAACCAATTCTCATAAAAGAGAGTTTAAAACCATGTTAAAGGGGCTGAACTCTAGATTATATATAGTATAGTCAAAGTTTTAAAACTGTTCAAAAGTTGTCTTGAAATATCAGAATCATAATTCTGAGATAAAACTAGAGTAATAATTCCACTTTCCAGTACAATAAACATCTAAATATTGATCATATTTGCTTCATTTTAACTGGGTTAACATACCCAGTAAGCCAAATTTTGTACATTTTCATGACTGTCAATTGACAGTTTTTCAATATGTACTGCCAAAATAGTTTTGAACTATGTATTACTTATTTTGTTATTTTCAAATTTTTTATCTCCATCTGGGGTTCAGCACCTTTAAAGTCCTGTGCTGCAGATTTGCTGTGTGTGGGAAAGGGTTAAATTCATTGATCCCTTTCCCTTATACAGACAATGTTTGCACCTTTTCAGCGGACAACAGTAAAAGAGATTTTAAAACCATTTTAAGGTCACATTGCATTTAATTTTTAACCTTTTCTAACATACAACAAATCTTCAGCAGATGACTTTCAAAAGCTACTGGCAAAAATGTGAAAAATCTCCATAAAGGTTGCTGATTATGAGCAATTTCTTCTTTTGCCATAATGTTTTCAAAAGTTCTCTAGTGCAGATGCCTCAGAAAGCGTCTGTATGTGGGAAAGTATTTGTTCGGAAACTGCAGTAGACAACTTTGAAAAATTCTTGGCAAAAAATAAATGAAAGGATGATTATTTGATAAAGTTGAAAGCACGGTGACAAACGGAAAATTTGATAAATTTCCCTTTTTTTGAACAATGTTTCTAGAGTGGTCTGCTGCAGATGTGTCAAGTGCAAGTAGTATAGGGTTAAGAATGAATATTTTCACAAGAACCAGAAATAAACAAGATGTGTTTGTGAAACACTGATGCCCCCCAATGGCAACATCTAGGTCAAAGGTCAAAAGCCGCCAGGTCAAAAATGTTGGTACTGACAGAAAGGTCATGTCACAAGGAATACACATGTGAAATATGGTAACCGTACCTGTTATGGTTCAAAAGTAGTGGTCAAAGTTAAAGTTTTTTTCGAGAATGGCAACATCTAGGTCAAAGGTCAAGGTCGCAAGGTGAAAAATTTTGGTACTGACAGAAAGGTCATGTCACAAGATATACACATGAAATATGGTAGCCGTACCTGTTATGGTTAAAAAATAGTGGTCAAGGTTAAAGGTTTTTTTCGAGAATGGCAACATCTAGGTCAAAGGTCAAGGTCGCAAGGTGAATATTGTGGTAGTGACAGAAAGGTCATGTCACAAGGTATACACATGTGAAATATGGTAGCCGTACCTGTTATGGTTCAAAAGAAGTCGTCAAGGTTAAAGTTTTTATTGAGAATGGCAACATCTAGGTCAAAGGTCAAGGTCGCAAGGTGAACAATTTTGGTACTTACAGAAAGGTCATGTCACAAGGTATACACATGTGAAATATGGTAGCCTTACCTGTTATGGTTCAAAAGTAGTGGGGAAGGTTAAAAAAAATATTGAGAATGGCAACATCTAGGTCAAAGGTCAAGGTCGCAAGGTCAAAAATGTTGGTACTGACAGAAAGGTCATGTCACAAGGAATACACATGTGAAATATGGTAGCCGTACCTGTTATGGTTCAAAAGAAATGGCCAAGGTTAAAGTTTTTTTCGAGAATGGCAACATCTAGGTCAAAGGTCAAGGTCGCAAGGTCAAACATTTTGGTACTGACAGAAAGGTAATGTCACAAGGAATACACATGTGAAATATGGTAGCCGTACCTGTTATGGTTCAAAAGTAGTGGTCACGGTTAAAGTTTTTTTTGTGCAGACAGGCCAAAAACTACATCTAGGTCAAAGGTCAAGGTCGCAAGGTCAAAAATTTTGGTACTGACAGAAAGGTCATGTCACAAGGAATACACATGTGAAATATGGTAGCCGTACCTGTTATGGTTCAAAAGTAGTGGTCAAGGTCAAGTTTTTTTTGTGCAGACAGACGTGCAGACAGACAGACGTGCAGACAGGCCAAAAACTATATGCCCCCCGAACTATGAATTGTATACAATCCAGGGATTGCAGGTTAAAACCCTAGCTTGGATATTCATTCATTCCGATGATTGACAAAATTCATTGAAACTATCCTCATTCATCTTCCCACCAATGGGCTAAATTGTCTATGTGGGAAGGTTGACAGTTGCATTGAAAACAATTGCTAAAAAGCCAGAAAACACACTTTACCTGAACTGGTCTCCTTGATATAACTGAAACACCCGTAAAAATGGTGCTCAAAACCAATCAATCAATAAACTGTGTAAATAAATGACCTTGACACCAGAAAACCTCATTTATACCTGGAACTTTTGAAAATATTGCGACAAATGTAGAAATTCCATAATGTGCAATTTTTCCTTAAATCACAACTCTTTTCAATTATAAAAGTTTTAAAATTTATAATCTTGTAATAGTTTTGCCTTCATGGTTTCATAAATTTCTGCCGCAGATTTTCTTATATGTGAGAAATAATTAAATATCTTTGAGAATGCTACTGTACCTTCTTCTTGTCAACAATATTAAGTAATATCGTCGTTACAACACACAGTATGGTGTTGCCAAGTAGATATATCATCACCAACTTCCATCTCTTTAATGTCTCATCATTACTTAATCTACAAAATAAAAACAAAATACAAATTAGAACTGTCAGTTAACCCTTTCCCACCTATAAGGCGCATTTTGTTGCAAATAACAATTTCACGTTCGACTACAATAAACATCTAAATATTGATCGTTTATAAATGCTTTATTTTACGTGGGGAAGAATACCCAGTAAGCCAAATTTTGTACATTTTCATGACTTTCAACATTTATTGCCAAAATAGTTTTGAACTATTAATTACTTACTTTGTTGTCACTATTAGCAATATTTGCATTTAAAAAATTTGAATTACAGCACCTTTAAAGCGACTGAAATCCAGATGGCACGAAAAAAAAAAAAAAAACTCGAATTCGCCCTAAATGTTATTCTTTATGTTATCCAAGTAAAACCAGGGTAGAAAATGTATCGTTTTTTATCAATAAAGTGAACTTGAGTCGTTTTCAATTGTCCCGATGAAGGGGTTTCCTATTTAAAAATACCACGGAATCCTTCAGACGGGCACCTTGCAACGATCATGTGATATAACTACATAACGGTTCACACTGACAGGCGTGTACAGTTATACACAATTTACACGTTTGGCGGAGTCGAACGACAGTAATCATAGAGATTTGTTTGTGATTACATGAGCTCCTCGTGATTTTGCATAAAACCTTTATGGTATAAAAATGTTTCATTTAATGCGCATGCGTCCTATCGGTCATGTGACGACTCTTCAATTCACGTGACGACTTTTCAAGTCACGTGATGAATGCGATTAAAAGCATCGAAAGCTATTTATAAACTTACCCCGTTACTGACGGGGTAGAATTTGTGATGGAAAAAGTATCGAAAACAAGAAAATCTCACCGATTATAGGGGTATGTAATATGTCAGTTATCATATTTTAATGCCCCAAATACAAAAATAACACTTATTTTCTTAAAATTGGAAATTTATTTTTTTTCGACAGTTGGGTATCTGGAGTTCAGTCGCTTTTAAGGTAATAAAACATTTATTTCAAACAGAGTGAAAACATCTAGGCTAAAATAAAGAAAATCTCTATAAATGTAATTATAAATATATATTTAGAAAAACATCATTATAGCCAATTTAATCCTTTTGCAACAATGTTTCCAAAACGTTTTCTGCTGCCGAGGCGTCAGATTGATTGATTGATTGATTGGGGTTTAACGCCGTTTTTAACAATTTCTCAGTCATATCACGGCGGCCAGTTCACCTACTCATATGTTTCCTGGTTTTCGCACACCAGTACTCAACACAACACTCTTCCCAAGCAACTGGCTGCTTTTCCACATAGACTTAGCCCATTGGTGGAAGACGAATGACGCATGTCACAATGACTTTTGTCAAACCGAGGCGTCAGAAAGCATCTGTAAGTGGGCTAGAGTTAAGCTATTACTTACTTAGTTTCATCGCCAAGGAGTGATCCTACTGCCAGGTTAGACAGACCAATACCAATCATCTGTATTGAGGTGGTCAGGCCCATGGCTGTGCCAATCGTCGCTTGACTTACAACCAATGGTATGGAGGGCCACAGACTGGCCTGAAATTTAGGAAATAATATATCAAATATCAAAATTCTTTTGAGGACAAACAGGCTTGGTTTTAACTTTGTTAAAAAAAGGGATATTTTCTGGTTAGACAAACAGATACAAATCATCTGTATGGCTATGGTCAGACCCTTGGCTGTGCCAATCATCGCTGACAACCAATGATATGGATGGCCACAGATTTGCCTGAAATTTAGGAAATAAAATCATGTCTTATGGAAGTATCTCATTTTCTATCATCATTATCTGACCTCTTAACATTTTCCCACATATAAACACTTTCTGACACCTCTGCAGCAGACAACTTTTGAAAACATTGTGACAAAAGAAGATATTACTCAAAACAAGCAATTTCTCCTTTTGCCACATTGTTTTCAACTTTTTTCAGAGAATATAGCCTCATTTATAGGGATTTTCTATATTTTTGTCCACATGTTTTCAAAGTCGTCTGCTGCAGATTTGTTGTATGTGGGAAAGGGTAAACAATATGTTGTCAGTACTCAAAAAAATCTGTACTCCACACAACAGTCTTTCCAAGCAACTGACAGCATTTCCACATAAACTGTTTGTAAGCCCATTGATAAAAGAGAATTACACTTGTCAAACGTCAGCAAATGTTTGCCAAGCTGGGTTTTGAACGCACAAACCCTGTATTGACAACCTACAACACTACAGGGGCACCTGCACTGTTAACAAGAGCCAACTTGTGCCATTTCTAAGTTGCAGCAGACAACTTTCAAAACTTATTAACAAAAACATGAAAAATCTCAATAAATGAGAGTTTTACTATTAAATAGAGTTGAAAACATTGTGACAAAATGAGAAATTGCTTGTTTTGACCAACTTCTTCAATTGCCACAATGTTTTCAAAAGTCCTCTGCTGCAGAGGTGTCAGAAAGTGTCCATATGTGGTAAAGGGTTATCTTTCATCGAATTATTCATACCTCTTAGGATAATATAAAGGTGTATAGACAGTAAGACTTCAGTTACATATATGCTTTCACTGTCTACCAGGCCTCCGGAAAACCAAAAATGTGCCAGTCTGAACTGATTTTTAACTTGCTGGACCGATTTCAATCTTAAAACTTTTAAAAAAATTGGTATTTCTTTTCATAAATCTCACTAATACCTACGCTATATGTCACTTTGTATACATAGTACACATTGTCTTTGTTTTTCACACGACTATAAACCTTCGAGAGAGTCACCGGACCAATTGAGATTTCAAACTTTCCGGAGCCCTGCTTTCTACACATGCCAATGAAAATATTGCCTCCTAACACAGCCCTATGTATTTTTTTTTGTTAACAAATAAATATACTTACTGCAGCAAAGCTATATGTGATGCCCAACCACAGAGTGGGAATGAGGGGATACACATGAGTGAAGGCTAACAGACCGAACACTGGAATCGTAAACAGAGCACAACCCATTGCCAATATACCTCGCTTTCCTATGACATCCTACAATATAAATATTAATGTCTTGTTAACACTTTCCCTCATACGACAAATCTGCAGCAGATGACTTTAAACATATTTTGTCCAGATGACTTTAAACATATTTTGTCAAAAAATAGAAAATCTCTATAATTGAATGGATAACCTATGACTAAAAGTGGGAAACATTGTGGCAAAAGGAGAAATTGCTTGTTATGAGCAATTTCTTCTTTTGTCACTATGTTTTCAAAAAGCCGTCTGCAGCAGAAGCGTCAGAAAGCGTCTATATGTGGGAAAGGGTTAAGGTGAACATGATAGCTATTTTATAATTATTAAGTAGGTTATTAATTGTGCTTAACCCTTTCACACATCTTTTGTCACTATGCTGCAGAGACGTCAGAAAGCAGTTATATGAGGGAAAGCGTTAATGTCATTTCTCACATGCATAAGCATTTTTACACATATATACAGGAGAGGACTTTTGAAATGATTGTGGCAAAATTAAAGAGAGAATTCTTTTCTTTTGCTACAATATTTGCAATTCTTATCAAATTATTAATTTATTAATATACTTTTCTTTATTGAGATTTTCTATAATTTTTGCCGGTTTTTATTTTTTTTAAAGTCATCTGCTACAGATTTATTTTATGCCGAAAAGTGATAACCATTTTAATGGATATGAAAATTCGATTGTCATCTGCTTTGAAAATATCTTACGAAACTTGTATCATCTCAAAATTGTTATATTGATACAGATTTGCAAAATGTTTTCGGAAAAAGAAGAGTTTGATCATTTAGAGCAATTTTAACTCTTCCAACAATGTAACCAAAGTTTGGCAATTTCAAGGTAATCAATCTTCTGTAACAGTCAATAGCTTTTTTCTTTTTTCTTTTTTATCTTAACCCTTTCCTATATACTACAATTCTGCAGTAGATGACTTTTGAAAGCATCTTGGCAATAATATCGAAATAATATCGAAAAGTCCAGCTAAAAAGTTTTGATAGCAGCGTAAAACACCAATCGATCAATCAATCAATGAGAGAGAACAACTCACAATTAATCCTCCGAGAAAAGGGGAGAGAACCATGGAAACATCATACACTGCCCCCGATATATAGGCCGGTGTTCTATTGTGTACGTCGTAGTTATACTTCTTCTGTATGTATTTACTGGAAATAGAAAAAACAGATGCTTCTTGAATTCTCTTCAACCATCAATAAATCTGCTGCAGACGTTTTTGAAAACATCCATGAACAGTTTGAGTAAATCTGCGTAATTGAAAATATTATTATAGAAAAGAGAAGAAAATATTGCGACAAAAGTCATCTGCTGCAAATGCGTCATAAGGTGTCTGCAACTGAGATGTTGTTAAACAGTTTTGTTAATAATTAACCCTTTTGCTGACACAGACTACTTCTGAAAGTATTACTAACACGTATACCAAGTTTCATTTAAAAATGTTGAACATTTTGAGTTATGAGGTAAGGTTAAAGTTGTGTGACGACACAGACGATGCCAAGGGTATCACAATGGCCCAACCTTTTTTTCTTCGAAAAATCAAATGAGCTAAAAATTGCCCAAATATCAGCCATTGTGTTTATTCCTACAAAGCATTCAACTCTTGATAAAAACTGTAATTCAACTTTCTAGATAAGCCCCTTTTAAAGGCATTTTTGGGCCAATATTAGGTGGGCCCTCTACCTCAGCCTAAAAAGTATATATTTCCCCCAAACATTAGTTGTAATTTCTCGTAGTAAATAAGAGGTTGAGCCATTTCTCCTTTGTCCACACTGTTTACAAAAGTTATCTGCTGCATAAGTCATCAAATATCATCTCTACCAGAGAAAAGGATTGATAATGATGCTTTCACACTTACTTATCTAAATTCTTGTCTGCTGAATTTGTTATAAATTAATTCCCCAATTTGACAATTTACTTCGCAAATTTACCCTTTCTAAAGTACCCAAAGGACCTACCACTCATCCATAAAACCTTAAACATGGGCTGCAGAAACAGATGACTATTAAAATTTCTCATGATAAAGAAAATGCTACATATTGAAATTTTGAAGAAATCCCTTTTTAAAGATTTTTGATGGCTTTCAAAAAATTTCAAAACACTATGGGGTTTTTTTTAACAAAAAGTGGTCTGCTGCCGTCTTCTGTTTTTTTCATTGTGTCAGCTTGTGTTATTTGTGTTTAAATTGTTCATGTATTTTCGAGTATGTTTTCAAAGTCATCTGCTCAGATTTGCAGTCTGTGGAAAGGGGCTAATATACTAACCTTGAATCTGCCACAAATGGGAACACACCATTATAGAAGAACATAATACTTAAGGCCAGCAACCAATATGATGATGAAAAGTATCTCACATCTGTCACTCTCTGCAAATAAATAAACATAAAGCAATAAATATTTGGAAGGTTTATAAAAACTAATTTCAGTAAGCATATAATACTCACATTTAACCCTTTCCCTCATATAGACGCTTTCTGACGCCTCTGCAGCAGACGGCCTTTTGAAAACATAGTGACAAAAGAAGAAATTGCACAAAACGTGCAATTTCTCCTTTTGCCACAATGTTTTCCACTTTTTGTCATAGGTTATCCATTCAATTATGGAGATGGTCTATGTTTTGACAAAATACGTTCAAAGTCGTCTGCTGCAGAATTGTCGTATGAGGGAAAGGGTTAAACTTTTTTGTTTAAACGGCATTTCCATTGGTCCATTTATCCTGACACCAGTAAATCAGTCATAATGCTAACCCCACTATCCTGAGTGCCAAGGAGGGTAAGCCATAACTACTATTTGACAAGTATTTGAGCAAATTCACATTTTGTCACAATGTTTTCAAAAGTGCGTCAAAATGTGTCTATTTGTGACAAAGGTTTAAGGGCAATTATTTCTTTTCCCACAATGTATAAAACACTGTATCAAAATAACATATACAATTTTGCAGTCATTACACTGTTTCCCTAAGATGTTTTTAAAGCAGACAACCATTAACCCTTTCCCTCATATAGACGCTTTCTGACGCCTCTGCAGCAGATGGCTTTTTGAAAACATGGCGGCAAAAGAAGAAATTGCTCAAAACAAGCAATTTCTCCTTTTTTGCACCATATTTTCAACTCTATTCAATTATTATATTTCATTTAAAGGGAGTTTCCAATTTTGTTCAGATATGTTTTTAAAGTCGTCTGCTGCAGATTTGTTGTATGTGGGAAAGGGTTAAAATTTCATATCAGATATAAAGTCACATACCACTTTTTTTGACTCGATCCTCAGTGTATCACTGTCTCCAAGCTGTTTGACGCCATATATATCTAGAAAACTAACAATGATTGCCGATATAAAACCAAGGCCACACAGCATAGCACCTGTGGCAAAGAGAAAACATGTTAACGTGTTAGAGCCATCATAGTTGTGGCACCTTGGTGTTTAACCCTTTCTCTCAAACGGCAAATCTGCAGCAGACAACTTTTAAAAACATCTTATCAAAGATGTTAAAAATCTCCCATCAATGACAGTTTAATTATTATATAGAGTTGAAAACGTTGTAGCAAAGGTGAAATTCCTCGAGCAATTTCACCTTTGCTTCATTGTTTTCAAATATCTTCTGCTGCAGGGGCGTCCGAAAGTGTCTGTTTCTGGGAAAAGGTTAACCCTTTTCCACATCTCAATGCATCTGCTGAACAAATTTTGAAAATATTGTTGGAAACAGAGAAAATGAGGAGCAATTTCTCATTTCGCCAAGAAAATGGGAAAAGGGTTACATAATAAAACAAAGTGTTTTAGAATAACAAGAGCACCGTGTAAAGCACAGATGCTCGACTGAAGAAAAAAAGCTGAGCTAAACAAAAAACCTTAACCGGACGACCACGCCGCTGCCGATGACGACGCCAGGGTCATGACAATAGCTCTCTTATTTTCAAAAGTCGAGCTAATAAATATATGTCTTGCAAACATTGTGACAAAAGGAGAAATTGATTATGACGAGCATTATTTCCTTTTGTCACAATGTTTTCAACTCTATCCAACATATACAATTTAAAGAGATTTTCTATATCTTAGCCAAGATGTTTTTACATTGTCTACTGAAGATTTGTTCCACGTTGGATATTTGTTCCCTCATATAAATGCTTTCTTACGCCTCTGAAGCAGACGCCTTTTGAAAACATTGTGACAAAAAAAGAAATTGCTCAAAACAAGCAATTTCCCCTTTTGCCACAATGTTTTCAACTCTTTTTAATAACTAAACTCTCATTTATGGAGATTATTCACGTCTTTGTATATAGGTTTTCAAAATTGTCTGCAGCAGATTTGCTGTATGTGGGAAAGGGGTTAAAGATTATTGCAAAACATCCAAGTTTCACAGCTTACCTCCCCAAAGAGTCCAAATAAGTCCAAAATGACTTTCAAAGTTTTCTGTCAAGAAAAAGTTCAGCACACTCCCTAGTCTTGAAAACGCCAACGTGATACCAAAGGCAAGGGCCAGCTCCTTATTCCTGAACCAGTAGGCCGTGATTCGGTTTTGAACAACTGAAAACAACCAATCATTAAGTAAAAAGTAATTTGTTAGCTTTGAAAATACATGAGGAGAAAGATTTAGCAGCTGGTAAATTGAAACTTCGCCTCAGAGTTGAAAACATTGTAAGTAAATGAGGAAATTGCTCAATTTCAACAATTTATCCTTTTTCCACAATGTTTCAAATCTTATAACAAAGATCACATATACATGTATCAGGGTGAGCCAGCTTCTCATTGTATAAAACGAATAGGTTGCGATTCTGTGTAGGAGGATTTTGCCTGAGATGACATTTTGAGACTTCTGATTTTCAAACTTTACATTGCATCAATGCAAAGTTGAAAATAATATAGAGCAGTGGTTTTGTTACCTGCGAGTCCTGTACTCACAAAATTGACCAGGGACTCGTCATTTTAGCACAAATTCATAATATTATAGTACAAGGGACTAATTGTTTTCCTTGGGGGCTCCATTTATACAGATTTTAATGGTTAACCCTTTCCCACATACAACCAATATGCAGCAGACGACTTTGAAAACATACCCAAAACAAGAGGCCCAAGAGGGCCAGTATCGCTCCACGGCCATAAGGCAAAAATCAAATCTCCACTATGGTCATATAAGGTAAAATAGCCCCGCCCTCTGGCGGCAATGTTTTCAGACCAATGAACATGGCTTGAAGGAATCTGATAGAGGGTCACCCAATGAACATTTCCACAAAATTATTTGAAAATCAGCTGAACACTTTCGGAGAAGAAGATTTTTTAAGTTTTCACTATAGCTATATAAGGCAAAATAGCCCCACCCCCTGGTGGCCATGTTTTTCAACCAATCAACATTTCTTGAAGGAATCTAATAAAGGGTCACCCAAGGAACATTTCTACAAAATTATTTGAAAATCGGCCTGACACTTTCAGAGAAGAAGATTTTTTAAGTTTTCACTATTTTTTTCTTTTGGTTGCCATGGAAACCAGAATTATGGTTGGATAAAAAAAAAAAAAAGGAATTTAAGAGAGGACATTGAGAGGATACTTCCTATGAAGTTACAACCAAATTGACCAAGTGGTTAGGGAGAAGAAGTTGTTTAAAGGAAAAAGTTAACGCACGCACAGACGCACGCACGACGGATAATTCGCCATGACATAAGCTCGACTGGCTGAAGCCAGTGGAGCTAAAAAATTGGAAATTCATTTTAAATGAATTTACAATAATTGAACTGAGTTGAAAACATGGTCACAAAAGGAAAAATTGATTATTTTGAGCAATTTCTTCTTTGTTCACCATGTTTTCAAAAAGCTGTCTGCTGCAGAGGCGTCAGAAAGGATCTATATGGGGGGAAAGGGTTAATTCAATATTGTATGGTTTACAGACATAAAGCTAACAGGGGGTAACAGTTAACCCTTTCCTGCATATAACGCTTCTGTAGTAGACGACTTTAATATCATTTAGGCAAACACACAGAAATGCTGTATAAATGTAGTTATAATTACTGTAAAGAATTGAAAACATAGTGGCAAAAGAAGAAATTGCTCGTTTTGAGCAATTTCTTCTTTTGTCACAGTGTTTTCAAAAGTTGTCTGCTGCAGAGGCATCAAAATACGTCTATAGGTGCATATAACCGTTAACGAATCTGCAGCAAAAGACTTGCCTAAGAATGAAGGTATAATTTAAGAACATAGTAGAAAACATTGTGGAAAAGGCAAAATTGCTTATGAAGATCATTTTCTCATTTTCCCACATCTTTTCAAAAACATGTCTGCTGCAGACGTGTCGAATTGAATCTGATGCGGGGAAAAAAGGGTTTAATCCTTACTTGTGAGGGATCCATTTCCCGAGCCAAATATCAGTCGACCCAGCAACATCACAGGTAGCATGTACTTGGTTCCTTCGAACATTGCACCAATCGCAAATGTTGCTGATCCCAGTACACAGAGAAAGGAGAAGAGGAACACACCAACTGTAAAATGACAAGTCAAACTTTTGTTTAGCAATTCCCTGTCTATAGATACCACACTTTTCCCAATTACTCATTTTCTGCATAAACTGTAAATTGACAAGTCGAACCTGTGCTAAAGACCACCTTTGTTTAGCAATTCCCTGTCTAAAGCAAGCACACTTTTATTTACCCAATTACTCATTTTCTGCAAAAAAATGACCCTGTAATTAAAGACCAGATTGTTCTCCTCCCACGGGTGGTCTTTAAACACAGGTTTGACTGTGCTTGCAAAAACAACACAATTAACTTAGATACTGAATGAAGATATTTACATGCATGGAAAAATAAGTGATAATGGAAAACCAGACATTAAGCATGCAGATATGTTAACAAATTGCCTATTGTTATGCTACATTCGAATGATGTTATGATATTTTCATATTAAGTTGGCTAATATTTAACACTTGAAGACACATTTTGATTCGTTAGCAGTTAACCACTTCTGACACCATCAAGGCAAAAGGAGAAATTGCTCATGAATAGCAATTTCTCCTCATTCAACAATGGAAAATCAATCTTTTCAGCAGAAGACTTTAGTTAAAAACAACACCGTAGAAATATGGAAAACCTCTTTAAATGAAAGTATATTTACTAAAAAGAGTTACAAACATTATGGCATAAGCAGAAATTTACAGTTTAGCAATTTCTACTTTTGTCATGATGTTTCCAAAGGCGTCTGCTGCAAATGCATCTGCAAGTGGCAAAGGGTATTATATTGTCTTGTCATATATGAGAATCCGTTATTGATAACAAGTATATGCACTAACTTTACCTGTTGCGCTCAAAGAAAACCAACAATAAGTGTTACCAGTGTAGAACCAGATCAACATGCACAATTTGATCTCACTTTGCATTGTTAGTAAGTTAATTTGTCGCAGGTTCCCAAGAAACTTCTGACAACCATTGTACATTAGTTAGGTTGAACTTATTCATTTTATATTGACTGCGAATCAAGCTATTAGCTTATATTAATCATCTTCAAAATCTGCTGGAAACTAACTGTTTGTGTTTAAAAATCGTAAAGGCATTTGATCAGAAGACCTTTGCTACCAGATTAATTAACCTTTTCCCACATGTAGATGCTTTCTGATGCCTCTGCAGCAGACGTC
Organism: Serripes groenlandicus; assembly: GCA_031761405.1. Classification (NCBI taxonomy): domain Eukaryota; kingdom Metazoa; phylum Mollusca; class Bivalvia; order Cardiida; family Cardiidae; genus Serripes; species Serripes groenlandicus. Next base: position 172,998,734 of record JASEVX010000001.1, on the reverse strand, counting down.
TTTTGAAAACATTGAGGCAAAAGGAGAAAATGCTCATAATGAGCAATTTTATCATTTGCAACAATGTTTTCAAGTCTATATAATAATAATAAATATCCTATTTTAAGAGATTTTTAAGCTTTTGCCAATATGTTTTCAAAGTCGTCGGCTGCAGAGATGGTGGGAAAGTGTTAAAATGATTCACAGAAAGTTATCAAACTACAAGTGTCGTGATTAATATGCAGGTTAGTTAACATGTACATACATCTATTTCCTAGTTTGTCTATCAGGAATCCGGCACCAATCACAACAACAGCATTCCTAGAAAGTAAACAGTAAACAGTTTAAAAAGGGTTGAATTAATCTGAAACTAGAAAGGTTGTTTTTATGAAAAAACATATGTCTCCCCATTGCAGTTTGTCAATGACTATTAAAATATTGAACAAGGGGAGATAACTTTGCAACGAAGTAGCCCAGAGTTATAATTCTTGCAAGGTGCACAACTTCACATTGCCATCTATCTATATTCCAAGTTTCAATAAATTCCTTTAAGTACTTTCTTAGTTCTGCTCTGGAGAAAGTTTACACTATTAAAATATTGAACAAGGGGAGATAAATCATAATTATTGCAAGGTGCACAACTTCACATTGCCATCTATCTAAATTCCAAGTTTCAATAAATTCCTTCAAGTAGTTTCTGAGTTCTGCTCTGGACAAAGTTTACACTATTAAAATATTGAACAAGGGGGAGATAACTCATAATTATTGCAAGGTGCACAACTTCACATTGCCATCTATCTATGTTTCAAGTTTCAATAAATTCCTTCAAGTAGTTTCTGAGTTCTGCTCTGGACAAAGTTTACACTATTAAAATATTGAACAAGGGGGAGATAACTCATAATTATTGCAAGGTGCACAACTTCACATTGCCATCTATCTATATTCCAAGTTTCAATAAATTCCTTCAAGTAGTTTCTGAGTTCTGCTCTGGACAAAGTTTTCACAATTAAAATATTGAACAAGGGGGAGATAACTCATAATTATTGCAAGGTGCACAACTTCACATTGCCATCTATCTATGTTCCAAGTTTCAATAAATTCCTTCAAGTAGTTTCTGAGTTCTGCTCTGGACAAAGTTTACACTATTAAAATATTGAACAAGGGCAGATAACTTTGCAACAAAGTGGCCCAGAGTTATAATTCTTGCAAGGTGCACAACTTCACATTGCCATCTATCTATGTTCCAAGTTTCAATCAATTACTTCAAGTAGTTTCCGAGTTCTGCTCTGGACAAACAAAAGTTAAGAAGAAGAAGAATAATAACTAGAGGTTGTTTTTGGGAAAAACATATGTCTCCCCCAAGGGGTATTTGTCTGGCTGACTGTATTTTGTCAGTTAGTGATTTATTTTAAAAAAGGGCAATAACTCATCCAAAAGTAGGTCAAATTAAACGCCCTCGTAATATGCGCAACCAGACATTGTACCGATGACTCCTGTGAAGTTTCATAGAAATGTGGCAAAGGGGTTGTGAGATGAAGACCGGACAAAAATAAAATGGCAATTTTAAATAAAGGGCAATAACTCAACCAAAATTAGGTCAAATTAAACGCCCTCGTAATATGCACAACTAGACGTTGTACCGATGACTCCTGTGAAGTTTCATAGAAATGTGGCAAAGGGGTTGTGAGATGAAGGCCGGACAAGAATGAAATGGCAATTTTAAGAAAGGGCAATAACTCATCCAAAAGTAGGTCAAATTAAACGCCCTCGTAATATGCGCAACCAGACGTTGTACCGATGACTCCTGTGAAGTTTCATAGAAATGTGGCAGAGGGGTTGTGAGATAAAGGCCGGACAAGAAATGTGGACGCCCTGGATAAGAATGAAATGGCAATTTTAAAAAAAGGGCAATAACTCATCCAAAAGTAGGTCAAATTAAACGCCCTCGTAATATGCACAACTAGACGTTGTACCGATGACTCCTGTGAAGTTTCATAGAAATGTGGCAAAGGGGTTGTGAGATGAAGGCCGGACAAGAATGAAATGGCAATTTTAAGAAAGGGCAATAACTCATCCAAAAGTAGGTCAAATTAAACGCCCTCGTAATATGCGCAACTAGACATTGTACCGATGACTCCTGTGAAGTTTCATAGAAATGTGGCCAAGGGGTTGTGAGATAAAGTCCGGACAAGAAATGTGGACGCCCTGGACAAGAATGAAATGGCAATTTTAAAAAAAGGGCAATAACTCATCCAAAAGTAGGTCAAATTAAACGCCCTCGTAATATGCACAACTAGACGTTGTACCGATGACTCCTGTGAAGTTTCATAGAAATGTGGCAAAGGGGTTGTGAGATGAAGGCCGGACAAGAATGAAATGGCAATTTTAAGAAAGGGCAATAACTCATCCAAAAGTAGGTCAAATTAAACGCCCTCGTAATATGCGCAACTAGACGTTGTACCAATGACTCCTGTGAAGTTTCATAGAAATGTGGCCAAGGGGTTGTGAGATAAAGGCCGGACAAGAAATGTGGACGCCCTGACAGACAGACGGACAGACAGACGGACGGACAGACAGACAGACAGACGGCGCAGGCAAAAGCAATATGTCTCCTCCGGAGGGAGGAGACATAATAATAAGAAGAATAAGAATAACTACAAATACAGCATGTCCCCCCTTTCGGAGAAGGGGAGACATAATGAATGTTGAAAGTGACATCAAACACCATAAAACAACATTCAGAGGTCCGGATAAGGAGGCGTATACAGCTCTCTTCCCCACCATATCTCTCTTATCATCCAACCAAACCCTATGATGTGTGTACTCGAAAGAATCGTCTCAATGAAACAATTCTTTTGAGTACCAACAACATATGGTTATAGGGTCAAATAAGGGTTTTAAAACATACAAAACGCCCCTTTTCTAGAGCTAACATTCAAACAAACAAATTTAGAAAATAACTATTTGATAAATATATCATTATGTTTATCATTTGTTAGCAGTGAACACTTATTCTTATCCAAAATATTAATAAAGGGAATAACCCTTTCCCACATACAACAAATCTGCAGCAGACGACTTGGAAAACATCTCAACAATAATTTGAAAAATCTCCCTAAATAAGGACACATTAATTGAATAGAGTTGAAAACAAGGTGACATAATAAGAAATTGCCCATTCTGAGCAATTTCTTCTTTTGTCGCCATGTTTTCAAAAAGCCGTCTGCTGAAGAGGCATCAGAAAGCCTCTATATTAGGTAAAGGGATAAAGGGGAGTTCATTAAGAGGATGACTGTTATGAAGTTTCCTCGCAATTTGGTTAGTGGTTACCAAGGAGTTGTGTGAAGCCAACATTAAACAGCTTTGAAAACACACAGTCAAAATATGAAAACTCGATATATGAATGAAAGAACAATTTCTGAATAAAGTTTACAACATTGTAGCAAACAAGTGCACATTATGAGCAAATTCTATTTTTGCCACAATGTTTTCATAGGTCATCTGATGCAGGTGTTAGAAAGTGTATGTAAGTAAGTAAGTTAGTAAATTGTTTATTACTGTGACATGTGTTACAAAGCATTTATAATATACATTTATGCTTTAACAATTATTATTAACACCCGGCCCCATGAACCTATAAGTCACATAAACATACATGTATATATTTCAGAATATCATACAAATATACAAGATATATATATACAAAATAGTGTGATCGGACGTACAATTAGTCATTTAAACAAATGTGGTAATTATTTAAAATTAAATAAGTAAATGAAGATTTTATCTTAGAATAAGGTTCACACACACATAAATGACAAATTATTCATAATGACATAAGCTTAACTGGCTTTCAGAAACAGATAAAAAGATGAATAAACTAGAACTCACGTCCAGGCATAAATGGCGTATAAAAGATTATAATTATCATCTGACATCTGAAGACAATCATCACATGGCGTACAATTTGTCGCTGGACTTATTGTTGTTGTGTTTGGGACTGAGTTGTTGGTACCAGGTGTAGTACAGTTGGTTTTCTGAAATGGAACAACATGTAAGTGATCTAACCATCTTCTAAACCCTTTCCCATATGCAGGCATATTTTGTTGCTTAGGTCTTCTTTCTCCCTCTATCATAAAACTTTCAATTCCATCCAATAATTCAGCTTTCATTTACGTTTTTATTTTCGTTTTGTTTAGATGATTTCAAAGTAATTTGCTGCAGATTTGTTGTATGTGGGAAGGAGTTAGGTTGCAGTCTCTCTTATATGTGAAACACTTAGTATCTTACTTAATTATAGAAAAAATGGTAGAAATTAAGATTCTCCAAGAGAGAAATTAGGTCAAAATGGAAATTGAGAAAAATAATAAAGAAAACTACATATATACTACTTAAGTAAAACAAGAGGGCCATGATAGCCCTAAAATGGCTCATCTGAATTATGGGCTTCATATATGATATTCATTTCCTCAAAATTATTTGAAAATCGGCCCGACACTTTCGGAGGAGAAGATTTTTAAAGTTTTCACTATAACCATATAAGGCAAAACACCCCACCCCTGGCAGCCATGTTTTTTGAGCAATCAACATGGCTTGAAGGAATCTGATAAAGGGTCACCCAAGGAACATTTCTACAAATTTATTTGAAAATCGGTAAGACACTTTCAGAGGAGAAGATTTTTAAAGTTTCCACTATAACCATATACGGCAAAACAGCCCCACCCCCTGGCGGCCATGATTTTTGACCAATCAACATGGCATGAAGGAATCTGATAGAGGGTCACCAAAGAAACATTTCTACAAAATTATTTGAAAATCGGTCACCCAGTTTGGGAGAAGAAGAATTTTAAAGTTGTTTCTGTTTGGTTGCCATGGAAACCAGAATTCTGCATGGATCCCAAAAACTTGAAGGAAATCTGGTGAGGTCATTGATAGGATGCTTTCTGTGAAGTTTCACCCCAATTGACCTACTGGTTACTGAGGAGAAGATGTTGACGGATGCACGATAGGCGCCGTACAAAATGGCGATCAACCTTGAGCATTTTATTCTAAGGAGAGCTAAATATTGTGGCAAAAGGAGAAATTGCTTAGGATAAGAATTTTTCATTTTCTTACAAAATGTTCAACTCGGTTCAATGACTATGCATTCATAAACAGTTTTCTATATTTCAACCAAGAAATAATTTTCAAAATAGTCATTCTTTTATGCGGGAAAGGGTTAGTATTAATAATTATGAGATGTAATCATAAATCTTTAATTTGCCTTCCCACCTATATTCTCAGTTTTAGGTTAGATAACACTCCAGGGATATAGATCAATTACATCACCCTTATCAAGCTCATTTCCTGGCAATGCATTTCGATGCATTTGCAGCAGACGACTTTTGAAAACATGATGATCAATTTCTCTTTTTGCCACAATACTTTCAACCATTACTGATGGTGCGACTGAAATCTTTAATTTGCCTTCCCACCTATATTCTCAGTTTCTGGTTAGATAACACTCCAGGGATATAAATCAATTACGTCACCCTTATCAAGCTCATTTCCTGGCAACCCGTTTTGATGCATTTGCAGCAGACGACTTTTGAAAATGTGATGATCAATTTCTCTTTTAGCCACAATACTTTCAACCATTACTGACGGTGCGACTGAGGAACCCTCTTTTGTAGTTTGGAGTTATGAGGTAAGGTTATTGTTTTGACGCACCAAGGGTATCTCAATAGCCCGATTTTTATTCTTTGAAAAACAGACAGGCTAAAGATAAGTCATCTGCTACAGATTTTTTGTATGTGGGAGGGGATTAAAATGATTATTTTATGTTATCCTTTATTCAAATAGATTGTCTTTTTTAAGCAAAGAAATATCACTCCATGAAGTGACGTTGAATCAGCTATTCCAAGAAAGGAAGTTTAATTTTACTACTAACATAACATAACATAACATGTTAATAGCAATTCCCTTAACCCTTTCACAATCACAACACATCTGCAGTAGACAACTTTGTAAGAAAATGCAAAGACATATGGAACAACAAACATAATTATTGAATAGAGTTGAAAACATTGTGGCAAATGGAGAACTTACATTCAAAAGTAGTCATGGGCAGATGTGTTAAAATGCATCTTCAAGTGGGAAAGGGTTAGAAAAATAAATAATTAATTGTGTCATGCTTAATATATGATGTTCATCAATATTATTTTAATGCATGCATATTGTTTTCACTAAATTATTAAGTACCATATGTTTAAATTAAGCCGCCGTTTGGATCAAACACATTTCATTGGGTGTCTGTGTCGACCGTACATTACTATAAACAAGAAGACCGTGACGGCCCTGGATTGCTCACCTGACTTATGCGATTCGATTGATCATGTCAACCACAATAACTCATTTTGGGGCTAGGTAAGCTAAAAACAAGAGGTTCAATTTAAAAATAAAAATTTGCGTCCAATGTAAGATATCGTCCTGTTTAATCTATTTTACAAAATTTGTAATGTTTATCTTATTTGAAATGTTCAATATGTTCGCTGAAAATTCGTTTTATTTATTTACCGAAAAGTATAGAAATAGTTACCCATGTATCGTATTGCTTATAGTAAGTATGTCACTTCTTGAACTCATTTTGGGTTTCATTATTATACCGCATAATATAGCAAAGTATCGTTTAATTTACTATTATCCTAAATACGCAGGTTGCTGTCTGTCGCGAAGAGAGTGCCGCATGTGGGGATCAAACCCGGGACGCCAAGGTTAGAAATCACCCTAGCTAACCACTTGGCAAAATTTTGTCAAATAAATATGATAATCTTTGACCGGACATGACCCATATTCAAACTTTATCATCAAGACAAACATTCTGAAAAAGTTTCAAGCTGCTTATGTCAAAAATGAGGTATATAGTGTTAACAAGATTTTTCTCAAATTTGGTCTATTGACCTGATTTTTGACTGGACATGACCCATATTCATAATTAGCCTAGATATCATTAAGACAAACATTCTGACAAAGTTTCAATATGCTTAAGTAAAAAATGCCGCTCCAAGAGTGTTAACAAGATTTTCCTTCAATTTGGAATAGTGACCTAGTTTTTGACCGGACATGAGCCATATTCGTCAAGACAAAACATTCAAACACAAGTTTGAAGCTGCTGAAGTAAAAAATGCGGTCTCTAGAGTGTTGGTAATATTTTTCTTAAATTTGACCTAGTGACCTAGTTTTTGACTGGACGTGACCCGTATTCAAACTTAGCCTAGAAACATTCGGATAAAGTTTCAACATGATCAAGTTAAAAACACAGCTTCCAGATTGTTAACAAGATTTTCCTTCAATTTGACCTAATGAGCTATTTTTTTCTTGGATAAAAAAAAATTGAAGGAACTTTGGTGAGGACATTGAGAGGATGCTTTCTGTGAAGTTTCATCCCAAGTGACCCACTGGTTTCAGAGGTGAAGATGTTGACGGACGCCAGACAAAAGGCGATCACAATAACTCACCTTGAAGACTTCGTGCTCAGGTGTCAGCTAGAATAAAACACAAAAGGGAATTGATACTTGGAAAAATAATTAAAAGTAATTTTAGTTATATTATTTTTTTAACTTTCAGACAATTAAACGAATAACATTTTCAAAATAGTTTATTTCTAGAATTATCCAATTTTTCATTTTGTTGTATGGGAAATGGACCGAAAGGATTGAGAGGGTGATTCTCTGTACTTAGGAAACAAATAAAAAAACTCACAGTTCCGGTAAAAATTGTCTGTAAAACACTTGGCATGTCAAAACAAAAGTAGGATCCAAAAGTCAGCATACAGTTGAAAAACAACAGCATAAATCTGTATCCACCTGAAATTACAGTAACAACAAAGGTAGTCAGGACAAAAAGGCCTTAACCCCTTCACAAATGCAGACAAGCTTTGATGCCTCTGCAGCAGACAACTTTTAAAAACATTGTGGCAAATGTTTTAAACTCTACTCAATAATAATATTTTAGAGTTTCCATATCTTTGCTAGTATTTTTTTAAATCATCTGCTGCAGATTTGTTGTAGGTGGGAAAGGGTTAATCCTTTTACAATGCAGACGCATTTTGACGCATCTACAGCAGTCTACATCTGGACATTGTGGTAAAAGGAAAATTGGCTCAAATTAGGAATTTCTCCTTTAACGTCATGTTTTCTGAAAATTCTATTCAATTATGTTAATTATCTCTTTCCCTCATATAGATATTTTCTGACGCCTCTGAAGCCGACGGCTTTTTGAAAACATAGTCACAAGTGACAACTTGTCAACGGAGTCTTATGTTATAGGACTACTACAGCAGATGACTTTGCAAACATCATGACAACAATATGGAAACACTCTCTAAATGAAAACAATATTATTTAATTATTTAGTAATAATAGATTTGAAAACATCATGGCAAAAGGAGAAATTGCTCATCATGTTTTACTAATCCAGCCTTGAAGATATCAAATTTGTGAATGTGTCATGACAACATCTAAGGCGATCAGCATGTGGTCACACAGGCCAACACCAAAAAAAGCATTTAGCAACATTCACACGTTTTCATTCATCAACGAGCTAACATCACATGATAAAACTTAAAGTGAAAATACCAACAAACGAAAAGATACATTGAACCTGTGCATTGAACCACAAATTAAACAAAGTCAAAACTCTTTATAAACATGAAGCTCTGAAATAAGATATGTTGTTACTCAGGACAAACAAAACTGTAATTAATAACACTCTTTAATTTTTCCTTACGTTCATTTGCGTTAAAAGCCATTTTCACTTCTTTCTGTCAAAACTTTGACTTTTGAACTTTCACATCAAATCGGGCAGGGAACCTGTATTAAACAACAACAACTTTGCTATGGCGGCGCCCACAAATAACTCGATTATCAGCAATTCTCAATCGTCTTTTCCAGTCAAGACTAGTCAGGTTAGCCTTTGACAGATACATTATCAGACATTTAAAATGTAATTAATCTTTATTCCGAAGGAACGTGTTTTGTCATTTCAAGCTGCTCTAATATTCATCATTTATTTTTCTTGTATTTATTTCAGTCTTTTCGTCCCATAGATTATTCGTACCTGTAATTGTTGGAACTTTTAAATTTAAGAATTTGGTTGTTCGACAAAAGAAACAAGTAATTAAATGCATTATAACAATTTCGTAGATGAATGTTCCTCGAAGACACATATTTGCAAAACAGAGAAGCAGTACAGTGAACTCGACAATTCCAGGTCATATTTGAAAAAAAATGTTTAGTATTCAAGAATGATACCGTATTTCGACATTTTAATTATTAAGTCATATTTCCCATAAGCTTGTCTAGTTTCACTTCGATTTTGGACTTTGTCATTTCAAAAACGGATGTCGTTATCACGAAACACTTGACTGCATCGATTCACGCGAAATCAAAATCTCAATTTTTTTGTTTACCTGTCACAGAGAAGATATATTGCTGATTGTAGCCATAAGATTAAGTTTAGTAATACATGTACATGTATGTATTGCACATACATTTGTAGGTTGTTTGCCACTGAACAAGATTTATAAAAAATTGATTGGCTTGTCAAAGTTGTTTATGCCAAACTAGCAGATATTTTGACCTTAAGTTCACATACGATACTTTCGGGTCAGCCAACCCAGAATTTCTCAAAATCATCAATTTATTAGTCTATTTTGGTAACATTTTAAGAATAATTTAATGCTTATGGTGATAAATCGATGTTAAAAAATTGTTATTCAATTCAATTTCACTCCCATAAATTTACTTTTTTTTTTATCAAAATTATGACTTATTGGTTGGTTGAAATGTAACAGCTAGTTTCCATGCATGAAAGTGTGTACAGTAAAGTTTGCCACATCACTGGCAAGATTTGAGGCATGATAGGCGTATCTGTGGGGCACCAATTGGTTTAACCCTTTCCCTCATATAGACGCTTTCTGACGCCTCTGCAGCAGACAGCTTTTTGAAAACATAGTGACAAAATGTTTTCCACTTTTTGTCATAGGTTATCCATTCAATTATGGAGATTTTCTATGTTTTAAAAAAATACGTTCAAAGTCGTTTGCTGCATAATTGTCGTATGAGGGAAAGGGTTAACTCAGATTGTATTCTAATTTTGATCAATAATATGTTAATAGGCAAAGCCTAGGTCGTGTGAAAGCAAGAACAATTAATTAAGCACTGTCAGTCCCCCAACAAGAAACAAATTAATAGGCAAATTGTAGAAAGTTACCAAACAGAATTTGAAAAACATATTGAAAAAACCCAAACTTATCGTGCATTTAAGTTTAATTTGTACATATCTGGTTTTTTTTTATTAGCAGGGCTCGAATTTAACTTTTTTAGCCACTCGCAATTTTTTGCGAGTTGCTGAAATTTCAACTCGCAAAATTTATCATAAACTCGCAATTTCATGAATGATTAATAAAACAATGAAATCCATGTACACCTTCAGTGTTTCATTTTGGAATTTATCAATGGCTCATTTCATGTGTTTTTCACAAAACAATTGGTCTGACAATGTAAAATATATTCATTTCACTTTTAAATGACATGATTTTCCTGGCAATATTCACTGAGCCTTGGAAATACAATTACGAGATGTCTTTGGTATGAATTAAAAAAAAAATTACGAAGAAAGCATACAAGTCATTTTCGTCTCACACGGCTGAAATTTATATAATGTGTATACACTGTATGGTGTTATTGGTGTGTCAACATACTGTTGATGTCTGGTGGGGCAAGAACTCGGAAAAATCTTTACAGATTATTGTTTTTACATTCCCATCATCATCGAATTCGTGACGCAAGTTAATGTGGAGCTCAGTTCACAGTTTTAACTGATGGCCGATTTATTTTATCAGTTCTTTGTTGTTTATCATTATTGTTGTTTTCATCTTCTAAAGACATGAAGAAACTTGTTATTTTGCGCTTTGACATCTTTGTTTACTAAATTATCAATGCACCGCCTGCACAAACTTGACTATTAGACTGTACAAAGTAACATAGCGCAATCAATAGTAAAATAAAATACATTGCGTCAATCTAGCAGGTGCGCGTATGTAGAAAGAATTAGACTGTGCGACGTAAATGTATGTAGTTATCGCGTTGTGATTACATGTAGTACCGTATATCCGCGGTCCAGTTTGACCCCAATTTCGGTGGTTTTGCGGTTACTCCCGGCCATAAGTCGGGGGTCGACTTTTTAAAAATTTCGGCAAAAAATTTAAAAAAAACATGGTTCTCGATGTAAAACTGGATAATGATACATTAAGATAATAATGCACAAACCTGATTTTATAAATCCGAATAAGCCAAACAAACTTACTAGTCAAAATTTCTTAATATTTGTTTTAATCTATATAAATAAAAGCACGAAACTCGAACAAAGGGTTTTGTCGATGTCAGTGTTTCTACAATGCATTCAACCCTTAAGACACATTTGTCCAATTTCACACATGAAAACTAATCCTTTCAATGTTTTCAAAAAATGATTAGTTAAAAGTAAAACAAACACAGGAGTTTGAGTTATTGCAATGATGAAGTTTATTAAAAGTGTGTGTAATTCATAGAGAGGTGAAGACAAGGGTTTTAAAGGTCTATGGAAAGAAGTTTGGACTCTATGGTTATATGCAAACGGTTGTAATTTCCCCTGGAACAGGCCTTAGTTACAACCGACTTGCATTAGCCCTATAACTGTTTATCGCGTGATAAACACAGGGCTCAAATAAATGACGTCACTAATTTACCAGCTGAGATTGAGCCTCGACAAATGAAATACACCCATATAAATTAAAGTTAAATTTACTATCCTATTAGCTTAGTAATACTTGTGTGATTAAACTGCACATACTCTTTTTTTATGACGTAGCTCATTTGTTGGGGAAAATGGTTTGCGGAAATAAAGGTCTATATAGATTTCACTCTTACCCATTTTCACATGCATTTATACGCATCTGCAGCAGACCTATTTTGTTAGAGCTCTGACAAAAGGAGAAATTACTACATTTTCTTTAAATTGGACAAATTAACTTTGCATTGAAAAGGATTTTAAAGGATATGGTATTTATTTTTCCTTTGTTTACCGGCTTTGAAACTAGATAACAAAAAATGTAAGGAAAGGATGCATCGCTGATAAAAAGCAGTTTCTCTATTTCTCACAACGTTTTTCAACACTTTGTGCTACATCTGCATTTAAAGTTAAAAATACGTGGCAGTGACTGTACTGTCTACACAATTTACAATGAGGTACCTCCAACTCGATGGTTATATGCAGAACGGTTGTAATTTCTCCTGGAATAGGCTGTAGCTACAACCGACTTGCATTAGCCCTAAAACTGTTTGTCGCGTGTAAAATATAGCCTTAGGAGAGATTGTCATTCAGTCATAAGTCGAGTACAGTACCTCAGTCTAGCAGGTGCGCGCATGTTAAAAATACGATTCCATTCTCAAGTTTAACACGTCTAAAAGAAAAACATACATTGGCGATTTTGTTGAGTCAAAATTTTGTACTCGCAAAAAAATGCGAGCTCACAGAAAATGAACTCGCAAATTTAAATTTTAACTCGCATTTTGCGAGTTAGCGAGTGCTTAATTCGAGCCCTGATTAGGTCAGAATTGTAACAACTGTAAGATTTCCAAGGATGTTGATGGAAAACAACACTAGAAGGCATTGAAGAATGTTCTAATTTATTTTTACAAATGCCAGTTATTTGTAAACTAGTAATAAATATAATTGTAAACTGACTCTTACCATAGTTGATTGAATGGCTTGAGCTTAACATTACTTTCGATGGTACTTCAGTTCACCTAACGTTTTCCCCTGGCTTTCTACAATACTAAAATACTCCACACAACAATCTTCCAAGGCACATGGCTAACTTTGCATCATCTGGCTGAATGTATTTAAGATGAAAACACTATATGCATACAGACTGAGAAAACTAATTTTTGACAAATATTTTCATGACCCGGAATTGGCAAATTTACAGCTTGCAATTGCAGACACTAAAGAAACATTTTAACAAATTGGTATAATTGTTGAATTAAATCATGGTGCGGAGGAAGTATTTGTTGAACATTTTATGGAGTTTTGTTTCTCTTAACTTTCCTTTCAAAGAGACGAGATTCGTTAATTTGGTTACTGACCCAGAACTGTCGCGCTCACTGTAGCTCAAAATTTCAAATAATACGGGGAAAAAACCCATATCATTCAGATAACTAACAGGGGGGGGAAACAAAAAAAATCAATAACCTATGAAACTAACTGAAATGGTCCAAACCCCCTGATGTGGCAGCCATTTTGGTTTAAGTATTTTAAAAATAGTTGTCATGCTAAGAAGAAAATACAGATTGCTAATTATTTTTGTCTAGTCAATTATTTTTAAAATCGATATTCTGGGATATCAAGGTTGTAGTATGATTTTTGTTCACTAACAATCTAACAAAACAATTAAAAATAAGTGATATTGAGGGTATAAAATATTTCATGTAGATTTATTATTATTTTCCGTACCACGTAAAAGACGACAGCAATAAGAATTCCAAATATAAAGTGGTCATGCGAAAAACACAAATTGAACGTAATCATTTTAAAATTGATATTTATGGCCATCATCGCCATATAATGCTGTATAATTTATGTTTACAAATTTATTACACATACTTTTAATTGCCTCCTTAAATAGGCAGCACCTACAGATATATTAGTCTCAATATTTCAACGTTACACATGTCATCGGATGCGAATGCCACAATGTTTTCAACCATATTCAATAACTGATCCTTTTTTTACAAAGATTTTTCATAATTTATGTTAATCTTTTCGAACAAAGACGTCCGCTGCAAATTTGTTGTATGTGAAAATGGCTAATTTAATTTTTTCAGGCTTCTGTAGAATTCAACAATATCAAGACAGAACTTGTGTGCACGAAATTCCAAGACAGAGTGTTTTTTGTGGTGACACAGTACAAGAAAATTGGCACTTTGGTAAGACTACGTTTAAGCTGTGATGTTACATGAAAACCAACCTCTGTGGCTTTATGATCAGCAAAGATCAAGATTAACCAGCAGTTGACTCAGTCTTCTCTATTCCAGAGCTCTAGATAAGGGGTATTTTTCATGTTCTAATATCCTTATTCGACATTCAGTGACTCAGTGAGACGATTCTTTTGAGTCCCCACAACATAGGATTTGGTTGAGTAATAAGAGAAATATTATGGGGAAAAGACCTGTTCACTCCATTCGCTTGATGGTGTGGTGGTAGAGCGTGGTTCGATCCCCAGCCAGGTGATACCAAAGACTTAAAAACTGGTTGTAATGGCTTTTCCTCTTTGGCATTCAGGGTTGTACAACTGACTAGCTAAATGGACCTGTAGCACTGGCAACGCTGTGATATAACTGAAAATGTTAAAATCAGCATAAAAACACCATACAAACTAACAAACTATTCTTAACCCTTTCCCTCAAACAGACGTTTTTTGACAACTCTGTAACATTAATTTCTCAAAACAAGTAAGTTGTCTGCTTCTGATTTGTTGTATGTGGAAAAGAGTTCATGTTAAATTAAGCCTCTGCAGAAAAAGTTATATCCATATTAACAGGCTAGACAAGTATACAAACTGGACATGTATACAAACTGATAGTTTTTGTTATGGAATTCAAAGCCTTTTGTTCTGTTATCCTTTGTTGAAAAGTAAATTCAATCAAATTATTGAATTAAGGTATACCCTAAATGTATTAACCCTTTCCCTCATATGACAATTCTGCAGCAGACGACTTTGAACGTATTTTGTCAAAACATAGAAAATCTCCATAATTGAATGGATAACCTATGACTAAAAGTGGAAAACATTGTGGCAAAAGGAGAAATTGCACGTTTTGTGTTTCCTTGCTCTCTCACACCAGTACTCCAAATAATATTCTTTTTTTGAAAAACGAATGACGAATGAATTAACAGTGACTTTTGTCAAATGTTGGCCGAGCTGGGGTTCGAACTCACAAACCCTTGATTGACAGCCGGCGTCGCTACCGATTGAGATACTGGGGCATGGTCGATGATGATGTTACAAATGCTTAACCCTTTCCCTCATATTGACGCCTTTTTTTTTTAAAAACATGGCGACAAAGAAGAAATTGCTCTAAACAAGCAATTTCTCGTTTTGTCACCATGTTTTCAACTTTATTCAATGATTGTACTTTCATTTAAATGGAGTTTCCAAACAAAATCTGGTATGTTTTCAAAGTCATCTGCTGCATAGTTGTCGCATGTGGGAAAGGGTTTAATAAAAGTAGTAAACTCTACTATACAGGTTTTTGCCATGCAATTATTGAGTATCTCCCGACTCCTTTATTACTAAACCTAGGATGATTCTTTTGACTTTGAGCACCAATAGCATAGTGTTTGGGAAAATAAGGATTTAAGATTATAATGTCAAATCCTCTAGATTGGACGACTTTGAAAACATATTGACGAAAATCAATAAATGATGGTTCAACTATTAAAAGAATTGAAAACATTGTGTGCATGATTGAGCAATTTCGTCTAGTTTTCTAAAAGCTGTCTGCTGCAGAGGTGTCAGAAAGCGTCTGTATGTGGAAAAGGGTTAACTTCAAGTATATGTTATCACAGCTCTAGATAAGGGGCGTTTTGCATATTCTAAAATCCTTATTTGACCCTCAAACCCTACTTTGTGGGTACTCACATCATAGCGTTGATTGGATAATAAGAAGGATATTTTTGGGGAAATAGCTGTAAACCCCTTCTTATCTTGACCCCTGTGTTATATTTTTCAGGTGAGCATCACCAGAGACAATATTGTTGATGAGACAGGAGCCACTGTACCGATTTACAGCACCAATGTTTTAATGGGAAAGGACGAGGTAAATTAAAAAAAAAATCTCTTATCCCCTTACCAATCTGCAGCAGATGACTTTGAAAACAGTGACAAAAACCTGAAAAATCTCCATAAAAGATAGCTAAATTGTTAAATAAAGTTGAAAACATTGTGCAAAAGGAATAATTGCTCATCATGGGACAACTTTAAAAACATCTTTGGGGGGAAAAATTTATATGAAAATTCTAGATGAATGAAAGTATGTTTATTGATAAGAACTGAAAATATTACGAGCAATTTCTTTTTTTTGCCACAATGTTTTCAAAAGTTGTCTGCGGCAGATGAGTCAATTTTGCATCTGCAAGTCAGAAAAACCTGTTCAATTTTTAAATACTTTAACATTTTTTTTCCTTATTGACCTTTTTTCAATTTCCTGAAGTCTTATTTATTTAACAAAAGGCATAATAATTATTATGTTACCTCTTTGTAGTGGAGCAATACTTCTCGTTTTAAAGTATTCTATAGAATACAAAGAATTGACAATGATATGGTGATATTTTCATCATGATAATTGTGCTTCTTTACATCAGTCTTTTTTTTTATTTCAGCCCTTGACACATGTGATAGCTAAGAACCTTGTATCAAAGATAGTGATTCAGAAACCAGTTCTGTTGTCCGTAGCTCTCAAAGACTCGTCACCAAATACAGTCAAAACATTAGCACAGATTTTACCGAAGCTGATGTAATTAAGCATATCAATGGACCTCCTTGTATTAATTTTCTTAGTATACCAAACTCTTAAAAGTGAACGTAGTGTTATAATATGCTGAGGAAAAAAGAGCCAAAACGTTAATTGAAAGGATAGTGAAAACGTTTTTGTAGACACCTGGCATTAATTTTACTAGTTCACTAGCCCCGTAAAGATAACTGGTTGTCAAAAAAAATTGTCATCCAATCACCATTTGAATTAACTGAAAGGTTAGTAAAAGCCTTTTTGAAAACAACTGGTATTATTTTACCAATATAGCATTGAACCAATTATTGGAATACTGGTGAACGAAAAGTCAATTGAACTAAAATTTTATCATCTTAGGTGGTATACACATTGTATCTGACAATGAATGAAATAGGTTTATCTTGCGGTGAACCAACATTTATAGAAGAAATAAGTCAGAAGAGAACCAGTGACCTGATCGGGTCTTCAGTATGTGTAACTGGGAAGCTTGTTGATCACAATGTGAACAAGTGTCTGGCAACACTGATTGACCCAAGTAATAAACATGAAATGAACATTGACACAACCTTTATTGAACCTTTCGAGGCCAAACTGGCTTCACTCTATCAGATGATTGGGGAAATGGACATTTTGGGATTAAATGATGAAAGAATTGTGCTGAAGACGAGAGTGGTACGTTGTGTGGACGGCATGGATTTGACTATGTACAGAAAAGCCGTGGAATGTCAGAGAATGTACCTGTCAAAAAGGAATGGTTGAACAATGATTCCAAATGATCAGTTCTGTGGAAGTCTAAATAAGAAGCAATTTGGTCGTTTCTCAACAATATCTCTATTATTACCCCGCATAACATATTTCAACCCCTTTCCACATGTAGACACATGTAGGCGCTTCCGCAGAAAACACTTTTTAAATCAGTGTTTCAAAAGGAGAAATTGCTCATAATTTGCCACTATCTCTTGAGCTCTATGCAATACAAAAGATGTTTTGAAAGTTGCCTGCTGCAAATTTGTTTTATGCGTGAAAGGGTTAAATGAGTGATATGAGAAGTATTTTGAGGAAAATACCTATTTTACCACATACAACAAAACTGCAGCAGATGAGTTTGAAAATATTTAGGCAAAGATATGGGAAATCTTCATAAATGAAAATTTATCCAATGAGTAAAGTTGAAAATGTTGTTGGAAATTAGGAGCAGCTTCTCCTTTGATCACATCATTTTCAAATGTCGTCTTCTGCTGATACATCTAGTGGGTAAGATCTCTGTCCGTGTAATACCAAAGACTTTAAAAATGGCGCTCAGGATTGTGGGTTTATTGCATCAAGACTGATTAGCTGGTGTGATGTTAAATGGACCAGTAATACTGGTCATTACCCAGGAAATGCTGTGATATAACTGAAATATTGTTGAAAGCAGTGTTGGATACCAAATAATCAATCAATGCTGATGTATCAAAATGCATCTGCAAATGGAGAAAGGTTAATTCATTCCTGCCGATAAGAAGTTTGAATATTGTATAATACATGTAATAGTAACTGTTATTATGAATAATGAAAGTGAACGTGTTTATCCTAATCTTCAATGTTTCTGACTTTTGTTTTTATCACCAGAGGACAGCTTTTGTAAAATACTACTGGAAATGGAATTTAAGACTTTTAATAAACCCTTGCCAACTTGCAGATGCATTTTTATGTGTCTGCCGCAGACAACTTGAAAACATTGTGTAAAAAGAATAAATTGCTCGTAATGAGCTATTTATCCTTTTGCCACAATATTTTCAACACTTTTCAATAGTGATAATTTATTTATAAATATTTTGCACATTTTAGCCATGATGTTTTCAAAATATTCTGTGCAGATTTTTTATGTGGAAAGGGGTTAACAAGACTTCAGACAGGATGTAAACTGGGAACGTGCTGCATCCTCAAAAGATGCCCGCTCAGCAACTTGACCATATACAGATGGTTTCTGACGCCAATTTCACCTTTTGCTAGTGTTTTCAACTCTTTTTAATAAATGAACTAATTCATGGAGATTTTTCACATATTTGCTGCAGATGGTTCCAAAGTCATTTGCTGCAGATATGTTGTATGTGGGAATGGGTTATCCCTTTCCCTTATATAGACGCTGTCTGACGCCTCTGCAGCAGACAGCTTTTTGAAAACATAGTGACAATGGAAGAAATTGCTCAAAACGAGCAATTTCTCCTTTTGCCACAATGTTTTCCACTTTTAGTCATAGGTTATCCATTCAATTATAGAGATTTCTGATTTTTTGACAAAATATGTTCAAAGTCATCTGCTGCAGATTTGTCGTTTTTGGGAAAGGATTAATGGCATGTATTGTGGCAGTTTGGCACTCTTGGTGTGACACTTGTCTTGACAGGTGATACTCAGTCAGCTTTGATTCACTTTGTTACAGACAGGCAACTCATGTTTCTTTGAACACTTGTTTTTGTCAAGGTTTTTTGCTGTGTCACAATCTTAAACTTGATTATACGGAAAAACTTTAAAAATGGTAGTAATAGCTGCCCTCCTTGGCGCTCAAGCGTTGCAGAGTTAGCATTATTTCTGACTCGCTGGTGTCAAGATAAATGGATCAGTAGGACTGGAAACTTACCCAGGAAACGCTGCGATATAACTGAAAAATTGTTGAAAGCGGAGCACATCACCAATCAATGATTATATGGGAGACTTTTGACACCTCAACAGCAGACACTTTTGTGTTATGAGCAATTTGTTCTTTTCCCTCAATGTTTTAAACTAAGTGAGTATCAAAATTAATATTTTTAAATTTCTACTTGTTATACTTAATGTTCCAGGTGGCTTTATAGATTGATCCGTGGTGTTGAGTTTAACACCATTTTCAACATTATTTTAAATACAGTGGCCAGTTCACCTAACATCTCGGTGTTGTAGTGGTAGAGCAGTCGCCTCGGGCGCTGGTTCCATGACTGATCGGGTCATATTAAAGACTTGAAAAATGGTAGTAATGGCTGGTGTCATAGGTGCATGGCAGCTATTTAAAAAGATCACAATGTATACAATGTACTGTATTAGTTATAGTCTATATAATTTTTTTTGTTTATTAGCATGCCAGGCCCCTATGGCTGGTGTCAAGGATAAATGGACCAGTATTACTGGTAACTTACCAAGAAAATGCCGTGATATAACTGAACAACTGTTGAAAACGGCGTAAATCACCAACCAATAAAAACCTGACATCTAGTACCAATTACTTAATTAACACTCTTACCAGGCACTAGCTGATCTCGTAGAAGATACTGATCAGCACAATATTGGTATTACAAGGGAATTAATTAGGCTGATGTTACTTTCTAGATGAGAATGAAGAGTTGTCTTTCCTGAATAACATCTTAAAATTTGAGCACTTCCATTCTCTAACCTGATGACAGTTAAGCGACACTGGCACGACTTTTGTCCCCGCAATGCGTCGTGCCAATGATTAAAGTCTTCGTGAACGAGTGTGAAGGGTGCGTGCCATGTGGTAGAGAGAATTTTGAATTTTTCAAAAATTCGGCACGCATCAATTTTCGTACATGTGCGTGCCACTCGCGTGAACACTGCGCGAACTCGGCGCTCACACTGCCGACGGTGCGCGTGAATGCGTGCCATGGGAATCCACTCTACGCCATGCCCTGCATTTTTCACGAACTGTTCACGTTGTGGGCGCGTAAGTTTGCGCCGCGTTCACGCATTTGAGCGTGTCGCGGAGTGGTCGTGCGGTCGTTAGGGTGTTGTAATGAGATGTTCACGTGATCATGGCACGCCCAGTTCGCGCACGTCACGAACTGCTCACGAAGTGTTCATGTATTGTTCACGCATAGTTCACGAACTGCTCACGAAGTGTTCATGTATTGTTCACGCATAGTTCACGACCAATGACAGACGACGGCGCTCACCTCAGTGCGTATACGAGCGGGCCCATCGCGAGTAATGGCCACAACGTAGGCAGTCCGGCTCTGTTCTCTATACAGCAGCATGCTAGGTACAGTTCTTCCATGTTCGTCCATCTGAGGCACCACCCTCTGCCCCAACATCAACATACAAGGTCTCATACCCAGCATCTGCAACTGCCATGAGTACAATGCTGTTGAAGCCCTTGTAGTTATAATAGAAGGAGCCTCCTTTGGCTGGCTTCTTCATAGCAACGTGCTTGCCGTCAAGTGCCCCCAGACAGTTGTGGTAGTTCCAACTGGAGCTGAACTTCTCAGCAACCTCCTTAAACCCCTCTTTAGTTTGGGGGGCAGCTGAGCACTTCGTCCTTGCAGACCTCAATGATGGCTTTGCACACCTCTGGTAAGAATTTTCAGATTGTACTTGCTTCAACTCTGAAGCTGTACTGTATACTTGCAT
Organism: Serripes groenlandicus; assembly: GCA_031761405.1. NCBI lineage: Eukaryota > Metazoa > Mollusca > Bivalvia > Cardiida > Cardiidae > Serripes > Serripes groenlandicus. The sequence goes on along the minus strand of JASEVX010000001.1, from coordinate 172,977,789 downwards.
AGGAATTTCCAGTTGCTAGGAAGCGGAGGGTGGCAGTCAGCTGCAGTCCAACTTCAAGCGGTCGTCTCATGAATGTGGTCTGAGGGTGAGGGGTTAACTTCTCCACCATCTCTTGGAACAAGTCAGGTGTAATTCTCAGGTAATTCCTGAAGTTTGGTGTGAAACTACACGCTATATATATATAAAGCGTGCCGCCAAGCGGGACAAAGTCTGACCAAAAATTGCCCCGACTTCACGCATGCGCGAAGTCGTCGGGGCAATGCGTTGCTATGCAGAAAGACAGCGGGAACTATGCGTGTCGTACGGGACAATGCGGAACTGTAGACGTGAATAATGCGCGAACAATACTTAACCTATGCGTAAACAAGTAGTGCAATGTGTGCCAATGCGGCTCATTTTGGGCCGCGCATTACGTAGACAGTGTGTAACTTATGCGTGTACAGTGCGAACAGGCCGCAAACACGGCTTTACGTTCCGCTGCGTAGCACCAAAATGGCACGCCTTGCCACGACGCATTGCGGGGACAAAATCCGTGCCAGTGTCAGGGTGGCTCAAATTGGAACTAAGAGAAATTGCTCAAACAACCAATTATTAGTTTGCCAGGACTCATTCACAGGAGATATGTTGTCGGCGGCATCATAGTAAATACGAGTGCAAAACTTCAATATATCACTTGTTTGGGGCGTAACTTGATGAACAATCGAGTATACACGCAGGTCAGGTAGGGGGTCCGGGTGTATTCCGTAGGGTACATTTTGAAATCCTACATTGCAATATATGCGGTGAACTCAAGTGGTCTCTTTGGTTTTTAAAATACAAACTAGCTATATCCACTTGCAGATTTATTGACATTTTCGTACGAAATCAACTCTTACCACTCACTCAGCATACAGTTTTTAGAGCATTTCTTTGATAACTTGTCCGACTAATTGTACGCATTGGTGTACGTGTGTATGCCTAGGTACGCGCCTAATTGTTTATTTAGCTAAATGGCACAGAAATATACTCTTGTGATTTGAATTTATGCTCAAGTATCTGATTCGTCAGTGGTAATTTCATTCTCAGAATTGACAAAATCGGAAGTCTTATTTTACACTTTCGGGGCCAGGAATAGACTGCACATACAAGAGGAATTCATATTGTGGTTGCAGAAGGTGATTGTTTTGTGTTTTACGCCGCTTTCAATAATTGTTCAGTTATATCAAGGCATTTCCTGGGTAAGTTACCAGTACTACTGGTCCATTTATCCTGACACCAGTCAGTCAGTCGTATTGCTATCACCTCAACCATAAGCGAAAAGGAGGGTCGATAAGCTGAACAGCAATGGTTGACAATATTTAGCTGTTATTGGAATTGAAGCCAAGACTTTCGTGTTCCATTGCAGCCTACATACAACTGTAATGTTTCATGAAAGCATGAGTGCACGTTACTTGTTATTTTTTGACTGATCTCTCTAACACGATATTTTCCCATAAATATGTCATTATCTATATTTATTTTAGCAACGTCGGATAAAGACCAAAATACATAATTCACTTCGATCAGATACACGAGGTGTGTCACGTTTTTGTAAGAGAACGTTCTTTTTTATAAAATGAAATATGAGATCGAAACCCGACGTTCGGGAATGTACGACCAGCAAACATGCAGATCGGACCGCGATTCCGCACTATCTGATCAGGAGCCATTTCTTCTTCTACCATAATGTTTTAAAAATTGGTCGGCTGCAGAAGTGTCAAAAAGCTTCTGTTTGTGGGAAAAGGTAAACAAAAATCCTGTTTTTGCCATTCCACGAGAAGACCAACTTTATCGATCCATATCAGCTTGCGCCATCCGCGCAGGCTAATCCGGCTGACACATTCCGTCTCAGGGGGATAAAGGTATAGAGTAATGGTTTATGAAACAGAACATCCACAGGAGGCGAAAATTGTCAGTCCTGGTTAGCCTGCGCAGCATGCTTATGCTTATCAGGCCGATACTTTACGTAGAGTCCACAATGTTGGTTTTCTCGTGGGACGGCCCCTATGCAATTTGATCGTAACTACCATTAGATCCAGAACCTCTGAAGACCGATGTTGATGTGACTTGGTGAAGCATTGTGTTTTGAAAATTTTGTAAACAAAAATAAGTCAGTTTTTGCAAGAGCCAGGCTGTTATGATCAAATTGGAAAGTTTGTTAGATAAAACAAGAAAAAAGAATAAAAATGTCGTCACTCCAGTTGATATCGAGTTTGTGTCAAGTGTTATAATTTGCTACCTGTTGATATATGTAGGCTACGCTTTATGTTTTTGTTATGTTTTTGTTTTATTTGATAAATAATATAATGCTTGAATTCTTTCTAAGATTGTTCTTTAGCTCGTCTGAAGAAAAAAGGCGGGCTTTTGTGATAACCTTAGCGTCGTCGTCACAAAACTTGAACCTTACCTCGTACCTCAAAAACCGTTTCAATATTTCGAAATGAAACTTGGTATACATGTTCCTATGTCTATACTTTGCTTATGTTACCGCCAATCATAGGTTGGCAACATAAGCTTTCATGGAGCGGACAGTCATGTCGAGCTTTACCCTTTCCCACATACAACAAATCTACAGCCGACGACTTTGAAACATAACATATAGGCAACATATGGAAATTCTATAAATAAAAGAACACCTATTGAATAAATTTGAAATAATTGGGTCAACGGAGAAATTGCTCATTACGAGAAATTTGTCGTTTTGCCACAGTATTTTCAACAGTCGTCTGCTACAGAGGCGTAACTAACTGTCTGTATATGGGTCAAAGATTCTATGAAGTTGCAAAATTGAAACTCTTTGTTGTTGCTCTCTCACCACCCCAACCATCCATCACCTACCTCACCCCCATTGAACGGCGCAACTAATCTGTTCTTTCGCAACTGAAAAATATATATCCCATAATGAGAGTATATTTAATTAGCAGTATGAGCTTAATTTCATTACTAAAATCAGTAGGAAGAATTATATTCAATTCATAAAGCGCCTGAATGGTTTGTTATAGATTAATAAATCAGCAGAAAATATGCATAAATCAGCATTGAGTATTACATTCAATTTACGAATCGGCTGTTAGGATTACACATATATGTTCAATTCTTGAACCGGCACTATATTCTATATAGAAAAAAAAGCATAACCAAACGTTTGACTGCTGGTACCGATTGTGTGAAGCCTGCTCCACAAGTGTAAAGCCGGGCCAGCCAGCACATCTGCAACGTCTGGCCAGGCTCTAAAACGTTTTGCTTCTCAACTCTATTGTTTTATCTCGAAACTTCCTAGAAATGGCTATGCACTCTTCCAAATGCAAATTTTCAAAAAAAAATAAGCGTAAAAGCACGAATTCTTGACATCTTAACTACCATGCTTCCCTACTGTTCGTTCTGGCGTATTCAGTGTTTTTATAGATCTTATGTATTGTGTGATAGTATCTAACAATTACTTTTAATTCTCTGATAGCATGAACAAGTACAGTGTGTGTGTGTGTGTGTGTGTGTGTGTGTGTGGTGTGTGTGTGTGTGTGTGTGTGTGTGTGTATATTCGAGCCACGTCACACGAAAACCGACCTTCGGAGATTTTTAAATGAATGTCAATTATTATTGAATTGTATATTGATAGTTGTATGATCATAGCCGTACTGAATGGAGATAGTTGTATGGTCATAGCCGTACTGAATGGGAATGGTTATATGGTCATAGCCGTACTGATTGCAGATAGTTGTATGGTTATATCCGTACTGATTGGGGATAGTTGTATGACCATAGCCGTACTGATTGGGGATAGTTGTATGACCATAGCCGTACTGAATGGGGATAGTTGTATGGCCATAATCGTACTGAATGGGAATAGTTGTATGGTTAAAGCCGTACTGAATGAGGATATTTGTATGGTTATAGCCGTACTGAATGAGGATACTTGTATGACCATAACCGTACTGCATGGGCATAGTTGTATGGCCATAACCGTACTGAATGGGGATAGTTGTATGGTCATAACCGTACTGTATGGGGATAGTTGTATGGCCATAACCGTACTGCATGGGGATAGTTGTATGGCCATAACCGTACTGAATGGGGATAGTTGTATGGTCATAACCGTACTGCATGGGGATAGTTGTATGGCCATAACCGTACTGCATGGGGATAGTTGTATGGCCATATCCGTACTAAATGAGGCTGTCAGGATAAGCGAACACATTAGACTGCCCATAGTCGGATAGAAAAGCAGCAACCTCCCTGAACATGCAATGATTTTTTAAAGGCTTTCGAGCATCTAAAATTACATTGCTCACAATACTTTTTTTGTTTAGTCTCAAAATAATTAACGGGCTATTTTGGACAGCACGATAGTTTTCGGTCTACATATATTGTTCGTGTGTAGGTGTTTTAGTCAGTTACATTGCCATTGGTTTGTGAATTAAACCGTATATATGTGTTCTCTTAGATACTGATATTTCAATCAGTAAGTTAGTTTGTTTTATTTCGCTTTCAGTTATATCAACACCGTCGCATCAGTCGTATCGCAATCCCCCGCAGGGAGACCGCTACTTATGTTTCTTAACCCTTTCCCACTTGTAGACGGATCTGCAGCAGACGACGTTTGAAACAATCGAGGCAAAAGGAGAATTTGCTCATAATTTGCAATTTCTCCATTTGCCATGTAATGTTTTCAACTCTATTCTATGATAATACCTTCATTTCGAGAGATTTTCCCATTTTGAGTCTATGTGTTTTCAAAGTCGTCTGCTGCAAATTTGTTGTAGGTGGATTAAACATTATTTGTATGATCGAAGATCGAACCATAGTCTCCCGTTCTCGAGGCCGATGATCTACTAGATCTAACCATTAGTGCACTGAGTTGATTATCTTGCATAACATTATCAATGTTTTTTTATCATTTTGAAAAAAAAAGCAAAACAAAAATCCAACAGAATTATTTCACCGCTATCAAATTGTGGTTATAATTTCATACCATTATCAGCTGTCTGATTGGCTCTTTTGGCAGAAATGCTATTTAGAGGTGATTAATTTGTATATTTAATCATCTTATCGATTACAGAAAAAGATATTCCGAACCTTCATTAATTAATCGCCTAATGCTGCGCTAGTGAAAGTGAAGATGTCTAACATAGACTGTATATTCAAATATAATTAAACGTAGTTTACTTTCACATGAAAACAGTCCAAACTGTGGTTAAAGACCACCCATGGGAAGAGAACAATCTGGTCTTTCCTCACAGGTTATCTTTAATTACAGGGTCATTTATGCAGAAAATGAGAAATTGGGAAATGAAAAGTGTTGTTGCTATAGACGGGGAATTGATTAACAGAGGGGGTCTTTAGCACAGGTTTGACTGTTTATGAGAATATTACTAATGGCAAATCCTTTTCAGAACACCATTTCTTCTGCCATTTAATAAAATATAATGGACATCTATCTGGCACTCTCTTTAAAGTTAATCACTATGACGTAAAGCCAAATAATGTCTTGCCGAGGCACAAGCATTCCGAAACGTGACCACCGTGAATGTGATTTGGACCGGGACGACCGATCTCATATCGCTCACGCTGCCAAACCGGATATGAAGCTAATCCCAAACCGTGTTTGTCTATCGGAGCTTCAATGTCTCGGTGCTTAACCCTTTCCCACATACACTAGTTATGCAGCAAACGACATTGACGGCGCCTAAATAATATGGTAAATACGATACTATTTTAGATTTAAATAATAAACATCGGGCAAAGGAGACAAATTGCTCATTATGAGTAATATCTATTTGTTTTTAACGGTACTTTCAAAACTCGTCTGCAAGCTGAAAAATGTTAAATCCAATATAATTGCTCGATATCAGAACAAGTAAAACACACACAGACAGCCTAATCAATTAGAGAATTAGAGTAATCGTTCAAAATCTTGCGAGACCGTTGATCACAGGACTTGACAAAGGTAAAATACTACATCAGGGTAAAATATCTTTTCTGGAATTTCACAGGTTGAGTGATTAAAGATATTTTCAATACAAATGCGCTCATCCATGGGTAAAGGTACAAGTTGGCAGTAATGAGCTGTGTAGGTCCAGATTAACATCAGCCCAGTCTTAGCGGAATCAACTGGAGTTTCTGACAAGCTTATGTAAGTCTCATGTGAAAAGTGTAACTCTTGATCAGAATGTGCGGCTACCAAGGGGTGAACTGAATCTACACTCTTCACAATAGTTAACTTGTATTTTTCCCATGGATTGGTTCAAATAATCTTACTCGGTGCAAAACTGTTTATCATTTTGTATCACACTGTTTTACCAAGTGCACGATTCTTTTTATCCAAATTTTCTTGAAATTCCGAAAATAAGCTGAATGTTTAATATGCGTTTTGTACATATTTCAGTATCGCTTCAAGTCTACAGTGTTTCCTGGGTGAATTTCAAATATTGCTGGTAAGGTCATCCAGATATCGGAGCATGTCTTGCATGCTGCCCCAGCAGTCGTGAGCGCCAAGGAGGAAAGACATGCAAATAGAGCGTGGTGGGAAAGTCAGAGATAAATTGTTTTAATTTGTGTTAAAGATAAACAAAACAAAACTGCGTAGTATATGCTGTTTATCAGTTTGAATCGAACTCTAAAACCATTCCAGTTGATTTGGATGATGTCAATTCACGTATTTTAACAGGGAGATAACCACTGGGATGAATAGCCATTTTCGACCGTCTAACTCAAGTCGACTGTCTCTTTACCACACTTTATTAGACTGTCGTAATAAGGTCGTTTATACCTGGATTGCTTAAATGTCAACTCTTTCGCTATAATGCGGTCTTATTATGGCTTAAAGAATCGAACATAGCACCTTTATTGTTGATGAAGTAGTACACCGGGTATTCTAGTAAATTACTACGTCTTTCATGGACCAACAATGACAACTAGATTAGTTATCTCCCCTTATATATTGCTTGTGTCACCGGGTTCAATTCATACATTTTCATTTATTCTGATACAGTCCCGTTTCGTCCTTTGATGTTCTTATGTTATCCGTTCCATCAATCGCATCTCAATTCGTTTCATTATCACTCCTTCTTATTTATAACCAAACAGTTCAACTCTAACAGTTCACCTCTTCATATGTCGTACACGTCATCACATGCACGAGCTAATTCGCACACGAGCCTATTCCTGCTCGTGTCATAAACGATTTAGCTCTAAGAGTGCTCACTTGCCTTTTATTTATTACATCTTACTCGTGTATGTTAATGTCTACATTATATAAATCTTCAGTCCTCCCTTCTTTTCTAGGGCATCTTGTAGTACTGTTACTCTGACACTTTTGTGATAAACTGCGTGTTGAATTGTTACATTCTGTGAAGAGCGCGACTTGATAATCTGATGAATGATGCTTTTATAACCTGCGAGCCACATGGGATGGTCGGCCGGCCTCCCCCGGTCAATGTCTGCCCGATTTCCGGTCGGGCTCTGAGCGGCGAATTTGGCCCGGCGCTCGCCCAATATGTATGTTACCCGGCCGGGTCGGGGTGTCGTGGGGGTGGGGTATGGCACCGGCCATATGGGCCCCCGCTAAATCCGCCACTGCATTTGCCACGCGACTTCTTTGTTTACCATTATTTGTTGCGTCGAACGGGCCCAACATGCCCCCGGTTAATCCGCCACTGTATGTGTCTTCCCGTTTCACTTCGCGAATGTTAATAATGTGAATAAGCTTCCATATTTGACCTCTCGGCGCATTAATTTCTAAAGCATTTGTTAAACTTATATTGGAGTACTCACGCCTTAAGTTTTCCACTGATGTTCCAACAACATTATTGGTTCTCTCTTCTAGAGACCCTTAAAGTCGGTCTTCGTTTCTATCCGTTTGTTTGTTTGTTTGTTTGTGGCAAGCGTAGCGCCAAAACTATTCAACGGATTTCGACCAAACTTGGAAAACTATCTCCTCCCACAGTTTTTCGAATTTAGAAACCACTCGGTGTGCGTTGTGTAGCCCATCAGTTGCTACATCGAATGATCGTCCCGATCTTTGATCCGTCTCTTCGTTTTCTTAATATTTGAGTTGCCGTAAGGGGTACCATTTCCGCGGAAAACACAGACACGTCAAAACTAAATATATCGAAACAAAAAGAAATGGTTTTCTGTTACCTGATCGCTGATTGGCTAAAAATCCGGACACGACCAAATATCGACCAACCAGAGAGCACTTCACATAGCCATTACAACTTCCGTTTCTCGTACATTTACACGAGGAGAAGAAATATTCAAGTGAATTTGACGCTATTCTCGCGACAACTCGATAGCTTGTTTCATTATTCGTGCGGTGTCGTGAGAGTAGAGACAAGAGAGAACGATCGTCGCAGTATGCTTGTGTTCATATATGTGTGTGTTTATAAGATTGTTTGTTCAAGATTGACATCTTGTCTTTTGTGAATAAAATCTTGTTAAGGGACAGTGATTGCTCTGACGAGACTGCGCGACTGCACAGACTCGCCCGAGTCTTCATTGTTCGCAGAGCCATTAAAGACTCTAAATCGCTAGATGCCGCTCATTTATATCGAGAAAAATAAAAGTATAAACGAGACGCTGGTTAACATATTCCTGGTTGCCTTAAAGCTGTGTTAGTACGTAGGAAACTTCGTTTATTCAGAAAAAGTTAGAAACAATATGTCAATGTTCTTTTCAGTACTTTGATATATCAGAGCATTTTCCTTAATCATATTAAGTGAATATATGTCATTATTGACTATAATGTACACACGTATATAATGTACACACGTTATTGTATATAATGTACACACGTCATTGAACATGATGTACACACGTTATTGTATATAATGTACACACATTATTGTCTATAATGTACACACGTCATTGTATATGATGTACACACATTATTGTATATAATGTACACACGTTATTGTATATGATGTACACACATTATTGTATATAATGTACACACGTCATTGTATATGATGTACACACATTATTGTATATAATGTACACACATTATTGTATTTATAATGTACACACATTATTGTATATAATGTACACACATTATTGTAAAACATATAGACACATTGTATAAAATGTACACACATTATTGTATATAATGTACACACGTTATTGTAAATATTGTACACACATTATTGTATATAATGTACACACGGCATTGCATATGATGTACACACGTTATTGTATATAATGTACACACGGCATTGTATATAATGTGCACACATTATTGTATATAATGTACACACGTTATTGTATATAATGTACACACGTCATTGTATATGATGCCCACACAGTATTGTATACAATGTGCACACGCCATTGTAAATATTGTACACACATTATTGTATATAATGTGCACACATTATTGTATATAATGTACACACATTATTGTATATAATGTACACACGTCATTGTATATACTGTACACACGTCATTGTATATAATGTACACACGTCATTGTATATGATGTACACACGTTATTGTAAAACATATAGACACATTAATGTATAAAATGTACACACATTATTGTATATAATGTACACACGTCATTGTAAATATTGTACACACATTATTGTATATAATGTACACACGTTAGTGTATATAATGTACACACGTCATTGTATATGATGTACACACGTCATTGTATATGATGTACACACGCTAGCGTATATAATATACACACGTCATTGTATATAATGTACACACGTCAGTGTATATAATGTACACACGTTATTGTATATAATGTACAACGGTAACCTGTGTCCATTCTTTCTTCAGATCAGATCAACCAACTTTCTTTCTGACGTTAAACCCTTTCCCACATGCAGCAAATCTGCAGCAGACGACTTTGAAAACATAATGACAAAAACCTGAAAAAACTCCATAAAAGATAGTTTAATTGTTAAATAAAGTTGAAAACATTGTGGCCAAAGTAGAAATTGCTCATGAGCAATTTCACCTTTGGTCACAATGTTTTTAAAAGTCGTCTGCTGCTATAGCGTCAACAGTCGTCTGCTGCTATAGCGTCAAAAACGGTCTGCATGTGGGAATGGGGGTTAAAGGATTCATTCTTTTTCACCAATGGACTAACAGTCCGTGTGAAAAAAGCAGCTATTTCCTTGTTGTGGTATTAGAAAACCATAAAACACATGGGTATGTGAACTTGTCGCCGTAATATGACTGAAAAATGTTGAAAAACGGCGTTAAACATTAATTAATCTAATTAATTCCTTCTACCCATCCTTCTCCTTCGTTAGATGAAACATTTAAATAGGGTGTTTAAAAACAAACCCGTTACCACATGCAGACGCATTTTGACACATTTGCAGCAGACGACATTAAACAATACTGTGGCATAAGTAGAAATGTCCAATTAACGAGCAATTTCACCTATTGTCACAGGGTTTTTAACAAGAATTGTTTCATTTGTTGAGATTTTCCATTTATGTGTAGATGTTTTCAACGTCGTCTGTTGCAAATTTAGTACATATATGTGGGAAAGTGTTAAGGCGTGGCTGAAATTCCAAGATGTCCCTCAGCTCCACAATCCCTCGAGGGATAGTGCACCAATCGTTCCGAATATTCACACAGAGAAAGATAAGTTGCTAGCATCTGGTTACATAACCGCGGAATTTTGTATTTGGTGCATTTGACATTGTAAATAAATGTTTTTTTCTGGCATAATGATTATCATTTTCCTCTCTTTTTTTTTAGAACTGCAGAGGTTTTTTTATCTGTAGATTTCTGGCTAGACTGAACTCATTTCGTTTCTGAAGCGTCTGCCTATAACCGCTGTTTCCATTATTTCCGCTGTTTCCATTAGTTCCACTGTTTCCATTATTTCCGCTGTTTCCATTATTTCCGCTGTTTCCATAATAACCACTGGTTCGATCCCCAGTCGCTGTGGTCATGGTGGAGTGCCCTTGGATAAGGCCTATTTCTTAGCCTTCCTAGCCTATAGTACTGTTTTGTTTACCAAGGGATCATGAATAAATGAACTGTCGCTATGATATATCCTAATTAATGTTGAAAAAGGCCGAAACCCCAATAAAACAAACCGGAAGCTTCTGTAATACCAATACCGAATGTTTATATATATATGCGTTTTCTCTCTCTTCTATCTTCTTTCTAACGAGACAAGTCAGGTTTTTCATTTCTCTGATGCTGTCTGAAGTCTTAGATCATAATTATGAACACAGTTGAACAGAACGTGCATTTTGTATGCATCATCTCCCTTTCGTAGCTAACTAGACCGCATTGTCAAATATCGTCTCCTACACTGGCGACAAAATTCGTTGACATCTGGAAAAAAGGGGAAAAGAAGCTGCGTACGTTACGCAACAATTCCCGTGCTAATGTATTTCCATATGGCGCCGTGGAGATCCGCCACGTGGTTGCAATACCTCCCACTGGAATCTCACGCACGTCTCGAATTGCACGACAAGAACGTGCATTGGGCGGGAAAACACGAGTACTTAACCCTTTCCCACCTTTAGACGCATGTTGACGCAATAGCAGCCGACGACTTTTGAAAACATTGTGGCCAAAGGTGAAATTGCTCATAATGAGCAATTTCGCCTTTGGCCACAATATTTTCAATTTTTTCAAGTAATTCTTACCTTTACTTATAGAGATTTTCGTGTTTTTGCCCAGATATTTTCAAAGTCGTCTGCTGCAGATTTGTTGTAAGAGGGAAAGGATGAAGCGATTACTACAATTCTTCAATGAGAAAACCATTCGTGTTTTTATTAATAAGAGGGAAGGAAAACGTGCCTATGGTAATTATAAAACAATTAATTAATCACAAATTATAAAAGGGATTTGTTTTTTCCTTAAAACTTGAAAGCCACCAACACCTAGATCAGAGGGAGTGAACAGTTCTTTTCCCAAAAATATTTCTCTTATTACTCAATCAAATCCTATGTTTTTGGTACTCAAAAGTTGATTGATTGGGGTTTAACGCCGTTTTTAACAATTTCTCAGTTATATTACGGCGGCCAGTTCACCTACTCATGCATTTCCTGGTTTTCTCACACCAGTACTCCACACAACAATCTTCCCAAGCAACTGGCTGCTTTTCCACATAGTCTTAGCCCATTGGTGGAAGACGAATGACGCATGTCGCATTGACTTTTGTCAATCGTCGGAAAGAAAGTTGGCCGAGCCGGTACTCAAAAGAACCGTCTCACTGAGAGTTTGAATGTCAAATAAATATTTTAGAACCTGGAAAATGCCCCTTATCTAGAGCTCTGTCAATAACAGTAACATGTATTTGTAAAGAGTATCTGCAGGTGATTACTTTCGGTTCTTTTTGTTCCGTGTTCTGTAGCAAAATGAACGCTAGGGCATCACTTGGTGACCATTTTAGATCCATCAACCCATTTTAGATTTAGATCTGCATTGGTTGCGAAACAGTAATATAAGTAAAACTTTCACGAATCGTTTGATAAATAATTTACAGTTGATTAACATAGCATGAATACGCCCGCAGATTTCTTTTCTACACGTTTAACCAATATACTGAGGTTGGTTTTTTTTCTGGAGCGCCTGCTTTGGTATCCGCAGACACTCTAGCAGCAGACGACGAAGTTATTTTATTTATACTCAATGCTGTGTCTCCTTTCCATACAACGGTCTTCAACTCGGTATAATAATAATTCTCAGCCGCCGTGATATGTCTGAACAATTGTAGAAAACGGCGTCAACCCCCGATAGATAAACCCTTTCCCACATACAGAAAATCTGCAGCAGACGACTTTGAAAACATACCCGAACAACATTGGAAACCCCCTTTAAATGAAAGTACAATAGTTTAATAGAGTTGAAAACATGGTGACAAAAGGAGAAATTGCTCGTGTTGAGCAATTTCTTCTTTTGACACCATGTTTTCAAAAGCCGTCTGCTGCAGATGCGTCAAAATGCGTCTTCAAGTAGGAAAGCGTTAAACGAATGTTCACATTTTTTTTCATGCAGACGAGACTCCAGAAAAAATATATTTTTGTATGGACGGTTGAACTACTTTACACTTGAATCAAAGACTAGTCGTAAAAGAAGTTCTAGAGTACGTGCACGTGACTTCAATTTCAATGGACGCCCCTTCCAAAACATGTTCTTGGTGTCCCAACTCTTTCATTTCTTTAACCCCTTTCCTCATATATACGCTTTCTGACGAATCTGCAGCAGACTGCTTTTGAAAACATTCTGGCAAAAGAAACGAGCAATTTCTCCTTTTAGCACCATGTTTTCAACTCTATTTAATAAGTAAACTATCATTTGTGGAGATTTTTCACGTCTTTGTCAGTATGTTTCAAATGTCGTCTACTAGAGATTTGTTATATGTGGGAAAGAGTTAACCCCTACCTTATATGATGGTTTTGATGTCGTCTGCTTTGGAAACGTACCAGAATAATCTCTTTCATCTGGTCAATGGAAAGTTTAATGTTTATAGAAAATATTAAAACTGAGAACAGGAGAATATATTCGTTTTGACAAATTTCTTCTTTTCCCAGAGTATCGCAATCGTCGTTCTTCTGTATGGGGGAAGGGTTATAAACGTATTTGGTTCGATGAATTGAAACAGTTTAGAGGAGTTGATATTTCAAAAGCAGAATAGAAGTATAAAACAAAACCTGTTCTGAATGGTTCACGATGCTCGTGGCGGAGTGCCCTTGGGCAATGTACATTTCCTAGCCTTGTACTGGTTTGTTTACCCAGGGATCATGAACAAGTGTTCTGTCGCCCTGATATAACCGAAATAATGTTGAAAACGGTGTAAATCCCCAATTCACAAACAAACTGTTCTGAAGGATTTATTGTTTATTATCGGTATATTGCCAGAGGTCCAGATAAAGAGAGGTATTCAGCTCTTTTTCCCACAATTTCTCACTTATTATTAAAGCAAACCCTATGTTGTGGGTACTCAAAAGAATCGACACGATTCAGCCTTGAACTGCTTCATAAGATCAGGGCAACATCGAGAGACGGCTCATCGAAAATTAGTTTTATTTGTTGTCCCCTTTTCCTCTATTGTTTTCAAATGATGTCGGTTGCAAACTCATAAAAGAAATCGTCTCTGTAGAGAGAAAGGGTTGTCTGTCAAGTACCAAAAGAATTTCTTTTCAATTACTTTTCACGAATCCTAAAAATGCAGCACAAGGTTTGGCCCAAATTCTTCTCAGAGAAAACAACATTTTCTTTTATCTATCGTATTTCACACTATCGACATTGTTTCTCTATTTACACTTCTATGATAAGTTAAAACGTTTTACGAGTTTTCTATATCGTGCATGGATGCAGACGATTCGGTTATTTCTACAATAAAAAGGCGATGTCAATCAAACTTGATTGGTATTCCAGGTTTTTTTCTTAGATAAATTTCAATTTTTAAAATAACCATGTGAGATTTTTTTTTCTTGTCTATATTCGAGGAAAATATTGCAACGTTTGTAATTTTGGAAACGTACTCTTGCAAAACATTGTGAAAAGGGAGAAATAACTCGTTTTTAAAAAACCTCTCACTATCTCACAATGTGTTGAAGCTGTTTCCAGTTGTAGACGCTTTATGACGCATCTGAAGCGAACAACTTTTGAAATCATTTCGATAAAAGGAGCAATTACCCCTTTTGCCACAATTTGTTCAACTCTCTTCAATAATAATTATAGCTTTATTTATTGAGATTTTCCGCAGTTAATTCTAGCTCTTTTCAATGTCGTCTGCTGCAAATTTGTTGTATATGTTAAAAATCGTCTTCTGCAGAAATATGGAATGTCGTTTAAATTAGGGTCAGGGTTAAGATCGGATTTTAAATAATATTTTCTGAACGTCGTCTGCTGGAGAAAAGTTTCAAGTTAGTTGTATCAGATCATATTGAGTACATATGAGCCGTTCCACGAGAAAACCAACGCCTATTAAAGCATGCCGTGCAGGTTAAACCGGACAGACGCTTTTCGCCTCCTGTGGATGCTCTTATTCAGGAATCATTACTCTATAACTCTATACCCCTGAGATGTATTGTGTCGGCCCGGATTAGCCTGCGCGGACAGCGCAGGCTGATCTGGATCGATACATTACGCAGAGGCTATAATTTTGTTTTTTTTAATCATGGAACGGCTCCTATCAGCATGCGGTTTTAGCTATCAACATTATCGTTTGATGCACGAACAGCAAATTCCATGAAATTCTAACCCTTTCCCACTTGACAAAACTGCAGCAGACGACTTTTTCAAACCATAGTGACAAAGCGATAAGTTACTCATAATGAGCAATTTCTCCTTTTGACGCAATGTTTTCGACACTTTGTATTCAATAATGATACTTTCATTTATAGAGATTTAACACATTTTTGTATCGATGTTATCAAAATCGTCTGCTGCAGATTTGTGGAAAGGGTTAACCATTTACATGACTTGATCATTTAAGAATCGCTTGTCTTTGAACACGATTGAGGAATGAAATGCAATATCTAAACAAATTGATGTTTAAGTTCGATTCAGAGAATTAAAAAAAAAGAGAAACATCGTAGAATAGAAAACATGTTAAATTTTAGCAATATCTCTCCCCTCCCCACCGCCATATTTGTTATGCCTGCTGCAGATACCTCGTCATTATATCGTTGGATGATGGAAAGGGTTTTACAAATCTGATATCACATCGTTTCATTTCTGTATTTTATTGCTAATTCTATCTGGCGGGCGCCTTGGAGCGTTTTTGTGTTGTGAAAAATCTGAAAATACAAAAAAAATGTTCAACACCGTATGTTCTTTCAGAAGAAATGTTCTAAATGCGATGAAAACCAAAACGATACAGAGTCGATCTAGACGACATTCCCTTTTTTTTAAACGGGACAAGAGATCAGAGTTAACAGTGCAGTTCACCTGGTATATAATCATGTGGGGTTTTTTTTATTCAAGTTCGAGTCGTCTGCTTTGAAAACACACTTTTAAAGGAAACAAAACTAAAATCATAAAATAACTTAATAAAACAGATTTGATGCAGAGTTGTAAATAATTTGGAAAATTACAATTCTATTCTCATTTACCATCAATATTTTCAAAGATCACTTACTTCAGGGGCATCTGGGAAAAAAAAGAAAAGACTTGTTGGAATTAGTAGACGATACCACACAGTGCGTTCTGAACCCTCAGTTGGAACGGATAGTGCTTTTAGAAACGACATTTAACAGAGGTCCAGATAAACAGGGGTATACAGCCTCATCCCAAAAATATATTTCTTATAATCCAACCAAAACCTATGATGTGGGTACTCAAAAGAATTGTCTCACTGAGACGATTCTTGGAGTACCGACAACATAGGTTTTGAATGTCAAATAAGGATTTTAGAACAAGCATAACTTCCCCGGCTTATCTAGAGCTCTGCGACAACTCGTTTCATTCGATTGACTTAAACTGACGCCTTTGTAGAAGACGACTTAAGTAAAAACTTCAGGTTGGAGTAGGAGAAATCATTCAGGATGGTGAGCAAGGGCTGGTTAGAACTGGTGCAGTGGTGCAGAGGTACAGCGTCGGCCTCTCGTACCAAAGGTCCCGGCTTCAGATCACGTAATGAGCGGGTTGTGCCTTTGGGATTTTTCCACACAAACTGCGCGAGTATTAGTAAGTCCCCAGGAAGCAGACATCGAGCGCGATTAATATAAACTAAAAGTCTTGTTACGCAATCGATGTAAAATAAATATGTTTAAACTAAACTGTTAGATGTTTCCACGCATGATTCCGATTCGTTATTTTAAATGGAATCTCTTTTAGAAACGACAACTATTTCCATGGGACAGACGCCAACTGATACCTTTGAAGCAGACGACTTTAGCAAACCGCCACGTTGTAATAGAATAAATCACTCATAATGGTGAACGATCTATCATTTTACAAGATCTGTTTTTGGAAGGCAAGCACTTACATCTTAATCAGGTTGCGGCCTGCACAAAACATTTCAGATATTTATATTTTTATCGAGGAATGTTCCGAAGTTCAAAGCCATGCATTACTTACTACATGCATTCCATGTCAATACGTTGCCAATTTTCAAATGAGTGTATACAGTTACATTTCTTGTCAGTGTCCAAGCCAATTCCAATTTGACTGAGAAACGGCGCATCAGTTCAACTATATCAACCCTTTCCCACATACAACAAATCTGCAGCAGACGACTCTTGAAAACATTGTGGCCAAAGGGGAAATTGCTCATGATGAGCAATTTCACCGTTTGTCCACACTGTTTTCAACTTTATTTAACAATTAAGCTTACTTTTAGGGAGATTTTCCAGGTTTTTGTCACTATGTTTTCAAAGTCGTCTGCTGCAGATTTGTTGTGTGTGGGAAAGGGTTAATACTAAACGTTTCTACCATTGATCCATTAAATCGTAGTTTCATATCTAGTAAACATTGCAACTCTTAATCCTTTCCCTTATACGACAATTGTGCAGCAGACGACTTTGAACGTATTTTGTCAAAACATAGAAAATCTCCATAATTGAATGGATAACCTATGACTAAAAGTGGAAAACATTGTGGCAAAAGGAGAAATTGCACGTTCTGTGCAATTTCTTCTTTGGTCACTATGTTTTCAAAAAGCCGTCTGCTGCAGAGGCGTCCGAAAGCGTTTATACGTATGAGGGAAAGGGTTAAAATGATATCGTTTAATGGATCAACTAGAAATGTACCGATATTATGATAAACCCTTTTCCACATACAGACGCTTTTTGACAAAGTCTACAGCAGATTGATTGGGGTTTAACGCCGTTTTCAACAATTTTTCGGTCATATCACGGCGACCAGTTCACCTACTCATGCGTTTCCTGGTTTTCCCACACCAGTACACCACACAACATACTTTCCAAGCAACTGGCTACTTTTACACATAGACTGTTAAACAGCCCATTGGTGAAAGACGAATGACGCAGGTCACGGAGACTTTTGTCAAACGTCGGAAAGAATGTTGGCCGAGCTGGGATTCGAACTCACAACCCCTGGATTGACAGCCCGCGTCGCTACCAGGGCTCTGCAGCAGAAGACTTTTGAACAAATTATGGCATAATGAGCAATTTCAAACCTGCCAACCATGTTTCAACTCTATCCATAAATCAACTTTCATTTATAGACATTCTTCATATGTTGACTAGGTATTTCCAAGGTCGTCTGTTGTAGATGTGTTGTTCGTGGGAAAGTGTTAAACTTATTTATTTCACATCGACTGTGATTTTTTTTCTTACAATTTAATTAAACATTAACCCGTAAACAACTTATACTAACATTTTCGTTTGTCGTAGTGTACCACTTTAAACTATATTTTCAAATAATTTGGACCGAGTTTAGCCTGCATATATTCGTTCAGTTTAATCTATGTTTATAGTCTTTGCTACATGTGTAAACATTGTTTTTTGTTGTCATGGCCTCTCTGACTTCTCAAAAGTCGTATATATCTCTTTCATCGAAATGTTATCTTATATTGTCATGACTGTACGAGGTTTACTGTCACTCGATCTTGTTTAATTGTATTATATTGCTGTATATTGTAATATGGGCCGGTGTACTTGAACTAAAATATGAGCCGTCCCGCGAGAAAACCAACATAATGGCCTCTGCGTAAAATATCGACCAGATCAGCCTGCGCAGACTGATCCGGGCCAACATATTCCGTCTGTAGATAGAGGTATAGAGTAATAATTCCTGACACGGTTAATCCACAGGAGGCGAATAGTGATTGTCCGGGTAAGCCTGCGTTGCATGCTTAGGCTGATCCGGGTCGATACTTAACGCAGTTTCCACACTGTTGGTTTTCTCGCGGGACGGCTCATATGTCGATGTCTATGGTATACTTGCTTTAAGTTGTTGCAATTACTTATAGCAAATAAAATTAGGTTCTATTCTGTTACAGAGCTCTAGATAAGGGGAGTTGTTTACTTTCTAAAATCCTTATTTTACCCTCTAGCCCTATGTTGTGGGTACTCAAAAGAATCGTGCTCAATGCTCAGTGCTCCTTTCAACTTATTGCGAGTTCCCTGTACCATAACTCGGATTGATTGATTGATGTTTGACGCCATTTTCAAACACATTTTCAGTCATATCGGGACGGCCAGTTCACCTAAATATGTGTTAGCTGACCTTTTCACATCAGTACTCGACTAAAGTCTTTCAAAGCAACTGGCTGCTTTTCCACATATGCTGTTAGCACAGTGGTTGAATTCGAATATCGCTTGTCGTATTGACGTTTGTAAATAATTGCGGAGCTGGGGTTTGAACTTACAACCACTTGATTGACCGCTCGCGTCGCTACCGGGACTCGGCACCATGACTCTGATATACCCGAGTGGATGCCAACATCAGTAATGCACGACTTCATATTGAGATTAACATTCTCATAAATTTCAAATTAAACAAATTTATTTAACATGATATCATTTCATGTCTGCAATGCAAATGACATGACATAAACAAACAATTATGAAAATATGTAGATTGAATTGTAAGCTGAAATGCGTATAATAGCTCACTACAAAATGTCGTTAGTGTACGTCAAATGTTCCTCCGTCATCACAGAAAGGAATTCTTAAATTGGGGCATATAAACTGTATCTGTTGTTAACCGATTGTATTGTGTTGCTGTTTCTTTATATTTTTACGTATATATGCAAAGTCAACCAAACTTTAGCACTTGTCTGTTTGAGTAAGCAACTCAAGCTGCTTGTTGTTTAAGGTTAACCCATTACTGCATATGACTCGTCATAGGTCGTCTGCTTGACAATCATCAGATGAACAATTTCACCAATCTAGAAAACTGAAAGAATTGAAAATATTGCAATAAAAGGTGAAATTGCGCGTTTTGAGCAATTTCACCTTTTATTGCAATGTTTTCAAAAGTCGTCTGCAACAGCAGGCGTCAAATGTCGTTTGTGTTAAGAAATTGGTTATATAGGATTCGTTTGTTTGGATGGTGGTGTTTTATTGAGTGTTCAACTGCAGTTCAGGGGGAGGGAATGTATAGGTTACAATACACCTAAAACAAATTCTTCTTTGTTTCCATGTAAATCGACCAGTTTCAGTCCGCAATTGTCACACTTTCTAAGCGTTTCTCATGTAGAACACCATATATCATTGAAAGAGTTACTTCCTAGCTTTAAAACAATCCAAAGAAAATGTGGAGTCATGCATTATGCAAGAAAGAACTCACCAGAAGAAAATGGTAACCGTCATTTTGGACCAAATCGAGCCCGGTGTTTAGCATTCTCTACTTTCACTTTAAAACAATGTCAAAATACTAAAAGTGATCAAATCAATCATTTGCAGTGCATCCTTTACACATTCACAATGTATTTAAACTCAATGTCATATATTCAATACATTCTGGTGATGGTATACACTAATTTCTACGCAAACACAGTTTTTTTAGGGACTACAGTGCAGTAGATCAGCAAGTCAGCGGATGTAATTAGCGTAATTTGACCTATACAAGAGCATTCTATCCCCCTTTCCGACAACTGCGTATCAAAAAAGGTTTTCATATTATCCAGACAATAATCGTTCTGACTCAGATATTCTTTAACTCTTTTCCACTTGGAAGACGAATTGTGTGATGCATCTGCAAAAGACAACTATGTAAACAATGAGCAATTTCTCATTTTGTCACAATATTTTCATTCAGCGAGATTTTCTTTATATTTTCAAAGTTGTCTTCTGCAGATTTGTTGTATTTTGGGAAATAGAGAGTAATTTTGTCTAAGCAGTTAACCATTTATAAAAAAGGGAGGACATTCTAGACAAATGAAATAATTTCCAGCTAAACATTACTTCTTATAAACTTTCCAGAATGAAGTTCACGTACCTCCATCTTGTCAATTCCTTGTTACCGTCGGTGGCGTTACCAAGATGTTTAAGTTTCGCGTTAGACGTTTACATTCTAGCTCCAAACTTGCGAGCTATACATTCCTGCAAAAGCATTATTCACAGATACAGCGATAGTTGTCTTTACCATGGAAAAGCTTATTTGGAATTGGTTGTTCAGTTTATTTTACAATGTTTGCTCAAATGATGCTGTAACTCGCTTTCCACAGTATTCAGTTATGTGAGAGCATATCCAGGGTAAATAATGAGTATCCCGCAGCCACACAACACAATTGTGCCATTTACCTTTGACCCATTTCTCCAAAAACCAGAAGGGCTCTTCATTGGGTCATGGTAAATAAATATGTAAAATACCGTTGTCCTAGTTTCAATGATGTTTGACCTAGAGCTCTGAAATGTTTCCATGGTGATCTTGACATTTGATATCTTTTTATTTTTGGGGATCTTAATTGGTTCATGGTCAAATACACATGTAAAGTCTAGTCATTCTAGATTGAATCGTTATTGGCGTTGAGCCGAGAAAAATGATTTTCATGGAATGTTCATGGCGATATTGACATTCAACCTTTTGGCCAAGCCCGTAGCTCAGTCGGTAGCGACGAGGGCCACCAAACCAGGGGTCGTGAGTTCGAGGGCCAGCTCAGTGAACATTCTTTCCAACGTTTGACAAAAGTTAGTGTTACAAATGGCATTCGTTGTCAATCAATGTGCTAAGTCTGTGTGAGAAAGCAGCCAGTTGCTTGGGAATACTGTTGTTTGGAGTCCTGGTATGAAAAAGCCAGGAAACACATGGGTAGGTTTTCTACCGTGAAATGCCCTCCAATGCCCTGGCTCTTCATTGCCCTCACAGGATTCACAATAAGGGTTCCAGAAGTCAAAGGTATAAACTATGAAGTGTTTGGTGTTTACAAGACACAATGCAAACTCCACAGATAAATTATGTATCTTTTATTCAAGTCTTAAAGATTTATACAAAGTCATGTATATTATTATTTTAAATATCATATAAAAAATAGCCCCCATGCAAGAAAAGTAAACTTTCAGACATTTTCAACCAGTTTAGATCCAAAAAAGCCTGAACATATAAATATTGTTGGATTCATGCAAAACGGTCGTAACTACATCTTGTTACAAAATGAAGTTACAATTGTTTTGCTTGAACCCATGGATATGCAATCTGTAAACATGTGTATGCTTTACCAAATACAGACTGATAGATTTATATCCCATTGCAGATGATGACAACTGAAAACATTGCAATAGTAGGAGAGAAATTGTTGAGAATTAGCAATTTCTCTTTTTCACACCATGTATTTTTTTTTTTTCAAATTTCCTTTCAATGTTTCCAAATGTTACATTTTACTCCTCCAATATGTTAGAAACCGTAAAACTGTTAAAGTTGTTAAACCCTTTCCCTCATACGCCAATTCTGCAGCAGACAACTTTGAACATACTTTGTCAAAAAACAGAAAATCTATATAATTGAATGGATAACCTATGACAAAAAGTGGAAAACATTGTGGCAAAAGGAGAAATTGCACGTTTTGTGCAATTTCTTCTTTTGTCACTATGTTTTCAAAAGGCCGTCTGCTGCAGAGGCGTCAGAAAGCGTCTATATGAGGGAAAGGGTTAACCCTTTTCCACATGCAGAGGCATTCAGAAGTATCTGTAGCGGACTATGTTTCAACATATTGTGGCAATAAGAGACATTGTTTATGATAAGCAATTTCTCCTTTGGCCACCATGTGTTCAATTCTAATCAACAGTTTAACCTTCCTTTATAGAGATTTCTCATATTTTGGATGTTTTCAAAGTCGTCTGCTACAGTATTTGTTGTATGACAGATGCTGTCAGGTGCCTCTGCAGCTGAAGAATTTTTTAAAACATTATTGCAAAAAAAGAAATTGCTCATTATGAGCAAGTTCTCCTTTTGCCACACTTGTTTTTTCAAACCCTACTCAATCAATAAACTTTCTTTTATAGAGATTTTCCATACTCTTCCCTATATGGTTTCAAAGTCGTCTGCTGCAGATTTTCTGTAAGTGGGAAAGGGTTAAACTCAAACAGGGAAATATATACTTAAAGGTCTCCTTTTCTACATCTTAGCCTTCATGATAAACATACCTCATACTCAAATAAATACAATATTCATGCATCTCTCTCACATATATACAACATATTATATACATGTCAACAAATACAGATAGAAATTCTTGTATTTTACTTTAAATTTGACCTTTTAGGGGGAAAAATTACATTAACACCGATAATAGATGGCGGCACTGGTCTACTGTATACAGTACCTCTTATGTATGCAGTACGTCTTATGTATGCGGTACGTCTTATGTATGCAGTACTTCTTATGTATGCAGTACGTCTTATGCATGCAGTACATCTTATGTATGCAGTACGTCTTATGTATGCAGTATGTAAAACCAATATCATAAATAAAATACTTTCCAACATTTGACAAATCTGTAGCAGTCAAAAACATGGAAAATTGCTTTAACTCCCCTTTCCCACATGCAACAACCTTTGAAAAAAATATGAATTTTATTTAGACTTGAAAAAATAATTATTGAAATGAACTGAAAACATAGTGGGAAAAATTACTTATCATGAGCAATTTCTTGTGTGTCTACCTACCAAGGCCGGTGACATCAAAATACATTTTCACTTAACTCTGTCTCACATACAGACGCTGTATGAAAACCTGTGCAGCAGACTACTTTTGAAAATATTCAGGCAAAGGGAGAAATTGATCATTATGAGCAATTACTCCTTTTGCCACAATGTTTTCAATTCTTTTAAATAATAAAACTTTATAAAAATTTAATAAAAAAAAATTAATGTCATCAGTCATCTGATTCAGATTTGTTGTATGTGGGAAAGGGTTAAACTATGACATAAATATTATATAAAATCAGGATTAAAAATAATATTTGTAGATATTAAAATGATTTAATGACATAAATCTATATTGAGAGGTAAAAACTCACAGATCAAAATTTAGATGTATACAATGTTCTTTCTTCTTAATGCTGATTGATATCTAACAAATTTCGTTTACATGTATTGTGGCTTATAATGATTTAATTTCAAACAATTTAATTGCAAACCTTATTATTGTAAAATACTGTTTCATTTTCAAACAGTGTTGCTGAAAAGACAAAATTCACTTTTTATACAGAATAAACTTGATCTTTAATATGTAAAACAAATTTAATCCTGTGGACCCAACCACATTAATCCTTTCCCACATGTAGATGACTTTTTGAAAACATTGTGGCAAAAGGAGAAATTACTGAAAATGAGCAATTTCACCCTTATGTCAAATTTTACTTTCATTTAAAAAGATTTTTCGTATTTTTACCGGAATGTTTTCGAGGTTATCTGCTTCACATTTGTTGTATGTCGAAAAACGGTTAAAATAACTGGTGTCCTTTTATAAATGTAGTAGTGTAATAATAATGACAATTGAAAACATTGAGGAGAAAAGCATGCAGAAATTGTTTGTTTTGAGAAATTTCCCCCTTTTCCACAACGTTTTCACAGCATATATAAATTAAAATTTCAATTTTTCTAGATCTTATGATCTCATCACGACCCTGAACATATCGTTTAATTGATGATATTCATGCATACAAAATAAACCACAACTTGGGGAAAACTGATCTTCGGAAATGTAGCCAGGAAAGTGTCACCAAAGATTGTTTTTAAAGGCAGTGTGGTTTCGATGACTTTCACTAGTTTTAAGTATTGGACCCTATTTACAACCTTAATCTAACCTTTTCCCACATAAAGACACCTCTGCAGAAGACCACTGCTATTGAAAACATTGACACAAAAGGATTTGATTGATTGATTGATTGGGGTTTAACACCGTTTTTAACAATTTCTCAGTTATATCACGGCAGCCAGTTCACCTACTCATGCAATTCCTGGTTTTCTCACACTAGTACTCCACACAACAATCTTCCCAAGCAACTGGCTGCATTTCCACATAGACTTAGCCCATTGGTGGAAGATGCATGTCAATCGTCGGAAAGAAAGTTGGCCGAGCCGGGATTCGAACTCACAACCCCTGGAGTCACAAAAGGAGAAATTGTTCAAAACAAGCAATTTCTCCTTTTGCCACAATGTTTTCAACTTTGATCAGTAATTGAAAACTCTTATATCGAGAGTTTTTATCTTGATGTTTTTGAAGTCGTCTGCTGCAGATTTGTTGCATGTGGGAAACTTTTGCAGTTTCTTCAATGCTTCTTCTTCTGAAGACTTTTTATTTAAGAGTTATAATTTAAATAAATAAATACAAATACTTGCACAAGATTTATAAATGTAGAGAATGCAAAATAAATTCCATTAGAATTAAGACTTGAATACCTTTAATCCTTTTCCAAATACAGACGCCATTGGACTCCTTCGCAGCAGAAATATTGCGGGAAAGGAACAATTGCTTAAACCAAGTAATTTCTCTTTTTGCTACAATGTTTTCAGCTCTGCACTCAAAATATAATCCAATATTTCCTGATACAACATGTTTTTTTCTAGGATGTTTTTAAATAGCCAACTCTTAAAATATCATATTATATAAACTTTTAATCTAAGAACCTGTCATTCAATATGCTACAGAAGCTTCAAGTCCTTTATAAATATCCTTTTCTTCTGGCAAAGAAATGACTCTTTTCCATAGATATTTTTAGGGCCAAAGACCAGTTCCCTCCCCCCTTATCAACCCACTAAATGCAGAAAAAAGGGACTGCTCCCTAAGAAAACAAATACGTCAGCATGTAGAGAACTAATTTCCCAGAACATACTGCTCCGATTTCCAAGCAGGGCACAGCACTTCCAGATAAGATAGTATCAAATTTTTCAATAAAACAGATAAGAATTTGAAGCAGTTGGTAACTTGAGGACAGCAGCCTTATTCACTGGAGTAATAACATACCATAATGCATAACAGACTTAAAACAGATCAGGACTTTCAATGCAAAACTGATGTAGTACCTATATTTTAAAGCACTATAGAGCTCTAGATATGGCGTATTTCATGGTCTTAACCCTTTCCCTCATATAGACGCTTTCTGACGCCTCTGCAGCAGACGGCTTTTTGAAAACATAGTGACAAAAGAAGAAATTGCACAAAACGTGCAATTTCTCCTTTTGCCACAATGTTTTCCACTTTTAGTCATAGGTTATCCATTCAATTAAAGAGATTTTCCAATTTTCGACAAAATATGTTCAAAGTCGTCTGCTGCAGAATTGTCGTATCAGTGTCGTATACAGCAAACCTGCAGTGAACGACTTTGAAAGCATGTTGGCAAAAACACAGAAAATCGCTATAAATGAAGGTTAATTACTGAAAACAGTTGAAAGCCTTGTGGCAAATGGAGAAATTGCTCGTTTTGAGCAATTTCTCCTTTTGCCATTTTGTTTTCAAAAGTCGTCTGCTGCAGAGCCGTCAGAAAGAATTTACAAGTGGGAAAGAGTTAAATCCTTATATTGACTTCCTAGTCCTATTTAGTGGGTAGTCAAAGAAATAATTCACTGGGGTAAGAAATAACATACCATAATGCATAACAGGCATAGACCAGGACTTTCAATGCAAGACTGATGTACCTATATTTGTAACACTACAGAGTTCTAGATACGACGTATTTCATGGTCTTAAATCCCTATATTGACCTCCTAGCCCTATTTAGTGGGTAGTCAAAGAAATATTTCACTGGGGTAATTAAGAAATAAATACCATAATGCATACTAACAGGCTTAGAATAGACCAGGGTTTTCAATGCAAGACTGATGTACCTATAATGGTAACACTAAAGAGCTCACGCTAGATACAGCGTATTTCATGGTCTAAAAACCCAAAATAATATCGTCAAATATTTCAATGCAAAAAAAAAATGTTCCTAAATTTTGTATCATTTTACAGGTCTTTGATAAGGCATGTTTCATAGTTTTAAATCATTATTTTTACGCCAAGGGTATCAAGATAGCCAGAAAAACAGACGAGCTAAAGAAGAATATTTCAAACATAAATAATACCTTCTTTATAGTCTATTTTTGTCATGCCATTACTCAAATTGGTAATGACTGCTTTATAAACAAACCTTGACTTTCATCTCAGAGGGACGAAGCTGTATCAGGGGAAAATGACCACACTTCTCATGTTGTTGTTTTCATATTGATGCTACTAACATAATGTCACAATACAGTTCAGTCTTGTAAAAAAGGTTGAAAACAATGTTTTCAAAAAAGTTGTCTTCTGTAGAGGCGTTAGTTAGTATGTGGGATTCAAAAAGTGAAACATTTTTACATGATACGACACCTACATCTATATATCTCAAAACACCTTATCAGAAAAAAGCCTTTTGAATAATCTCTAAGTAACATCTGTGAATGAAATGTATGTCTTTATTCTTATCTTTTAAATTAAGTATTAAGTTCTGAGAAGTGTGTCTAGATGGCTTATCAGGACAATCACATGAATCTAAGGGGGGTCTCTCCTCCATCCTTTAATGATTTTCCCACATACAACAAACCTTCCAGCAGACGACTTTGAAACCATCTTGCCAAAAAATGTGAAAAATCTCCATCAATGTAAGAATAATTATTGTATATAATTGAAAACATTGTAGCAAAAGGGGAAATTGCTCATCATAAGCAATTTCTCCTTTTGCCATATTGTTTTCAAAAGTCGTCTGCTGCAAATGTGTCAGAATGTGTCTACATGTGGGGAAGGGCTAATGATTTTTTTCCTTTACCACTTGCAAGATATTCTTTTAACTGTTAACTCTTTCCCACATACAGACACTCTCTGAGACCTCTAATGCTGACGTACACCTATTGAAAACATTGTGGCAAAATGAAAATTTGCCCGCCTTTGCCGCAATGCTTTCACTTGTTTAAATAATTGATTTATCATTTGCAGATATTTTTTATATATCCTCATGAATGCTTTAAAAGTGTCTGTTGCATTTGTGTTGTATGTGGGAAAGGGTTTAACAAGAAATAAGAAAAGAAAAAAGGCTAAAAAAAGGAGGCAATATTTTGTAAATATTCTAGGAAAAGGAGAAATAAGTCAATCCAATGAAACAGTGAAGAACAATAAATAAATTTCAGAGAAAAAGTAAATGTAAATCAGATTCCCCTATTTCAATTCTAATTATGTTTTTATGAATATTTTGAGCATCAATTTCTTTTTCAAATATCACTTGACGATTATAAGAAGAAACACTTTATCTATAGTATATGCAAATACAGACCACAAATGATTACTAAGGAATCAAACACATAGTGACTATGATCATAAAGGTTAGGATAAGCCAAAACAATCTCAACCCTTTCCCACTTGCAGAAGACAACTTTTAAAAACATTGTGACAAAAGGAGATACTGCTTGTTACAAGTCATGCCCCACCTTTGGGCACAATGCTTTCAACTCTATTTAATAATTATACTTTTAATTATAGATATTTTCCATATATAACTAGGGTGTTATAACAGTTGTCTGTTACAGATTTTTATGTGGGAAAGGGATAAGTGCTGATGCTTTGAAGAAGTTACTAAAATAGTAGGAATTTGATGAAAGATATCACATATTTTTTTCTGATCCTATGTTCTGAGCCGCACATTTCATGAAAAGATGAATTCTAACTCTCATCTGTCATGATAAAGCTTGATATAACACTGAAAGTGAACAAAATATCCTCCGCAATTTTAAGCATTTGCAGCAGACGACTTTCGGATACATTGTGGCAAAATGTGAAATAAACTCAATTCAATGATAATACTTTCATTTATAGAGATTTTCCATTTCTTAGCGCATGGTCTGCTGCAGATTTTTTGTATATAGGAAAAAGTTAAAATAAGATGTTAGCATATAAAAGCATAACATAGAGGCAGTCTCAGGTTACAGAATTAATATGAGCCTTATTCCACAATAATAACAAAACGTCATTTTCTATGATTGTAAAGTTGTTTTCGTTTGAGTTAGACATTGGCTTATTTCAAGTAGAGTCATTTATCAATGTTTCGTATAAAGGAAAATCCATGAGTTACTTATCTTTAAGAGTTCTACACTATCAGTCATTTGAAAAGGATTTTTTTACCCCTTTCCCACCTGCAGATGCCTTTGACCCATCTGTAGCAGACAACCTTTGAAAGAATTGTGGCGAAAGAGGAAACTGCCGATGATAAATAATTTCTCCTCTAACACCACAATGTTTTCAACTGAATTAGTGATAATACCATCGTTTTGAGAACATTGTGGCAAAAGGAGAAATTGCTCAAAACGAGCAATTTCACCTTTGGCCACAATGTTTTCAACTTTATTTAACAATTAAGCTATCTTTTATGGATATTTCAGGTTTTTGTTACTATGTTTCAAAGTTTGTTGTATGTGGGAAAAGTTTAAGAGATTTCCTATTTTTTTGGCAGTATATTTTATCTGTCATCTGCTGCAGATTTGTTGTATGTGGGAAAGGGTTAATAACTCAAACATTCTAAATAGTCTGTCTGTCTGATAGATAAAATTATCGCAAACTTCAAACACTAAACTAATTTTTTAAAGTTCAGCCAAGAATTTTTTCGACTTTTCTAGAGGGGCTTTCGGGATGTTTACCTTTAACCCCCCTTTCCCACATACACCATAGCCGCAGCAAACAACTTTGAAAAACATCCAGACAAACATATGGAAACTCTTAATAAATGAAGGTAGATTTAGTGAATAAAGTTGAAACATTGTGGCAAAAGAAGAAATTACTCTTTTGAGCAATTTTTGCTTTTGTCACAATGTTTTAAAAAGCCATCTGCAGCAGAGGTGTCAAAAAGCGTCTTTTTGTGGAGAAGGGTTAATCCTTTGCCTATTTTAAGTTGTCAATATGGAGAAAAAGGTTATTACAAATGATGATAATATTTTTATTTCATTATTTGTTATCTAGTATATAACAGTACACAGATGCTAAACACAGGAAGCAATCTGAGAAACCATACCGTTTTTTTATATCTCCAATCATGGAGACCTGAAGTACTTTGATTTTATCAGAGATTCTTACTATTTTTTTTTTCAATTACTGCCCTTGCTTACGGTTTCCTTCATAAGCTAATTGTGCCCACTCATCTATCCTAAACAGACCCCTGGAACAAAAACCGACCATTTAATTACTACCCTTGTTTACGGTTTCCATCATTAGCTAATTGTGCCCACCCATCTAACGTAAACAGACCCCTGGAACAAAAACCGACCATTTAAAAACTAGGCTTACAAATAAAATGGCTGATCAATTGTCAAAAAATCTACTCCGAAAAATTAATGTACATTGTAATTAATGTTGGCTGCTTCAGATTTTACCAAAAAAAGGACACAGGAATTAATTTTAACAGTACACATAAACAGAAACCAATAGCGAGTTCTTAAGTTTTGTAGAGATTTATGCATTATTTAAGTTGTGAGCTTGGTAATAGATCATCAGCATTTTCCAACCAGAAGATGCATTTTGACACATCTGCAGAAAAAGACTTTTGAAAACGTTGTGAGTAATTTCCGCTTTAGCCACAATGTTTTTATCTTTACATGTGAATTGGCCCATAATTATGATCATATCAATATATTTTTGTTTTTTTGTTTGCTGATAAGTTTTATCAGATTATTATTAACTCACACACTCCAGTAAGCATCTGATATCAGAATACCACAGAAACATCATTTCCTGGATTATGTTTACTTTTTCCCACATTCAACAAATCTGCAGCACATGACTTTGAAAACATTTAGTGAACTTTGATCAGATGAATCTACATGTCTGTCATAATAAAACACACCATTGCAGAGTATTTACGTAGATGTAAGTCGCCTGCTGCAAATTTCTTTTATGTGGAAAAAAGTTATAATATTAATATTGATGGGTCAGTGCAAAAATGTCGTACATTTAATTACATGAAATTTCAGAAACATTCACAACTCCTTTGCAATTAGCTATAGATATCAGGAAAATAGATATTTTCTCCATTATTGAATTCTTTGCTACAGAAGTTTAATTATCAGAACAGCTTAACTTTCAAAAGAAATACACTGGATTATCAAATACATTATCACTGTCTCACATACAATCAATCTGCAGCAGACGACTTTGAAAACATTAACCAAAAGATTTGGAAAATTTCTATAAAGGGAATTTATAATTATTAAATACAGTTGAAAACATTATGGCAAATGGAGAAATTGCTCATTATGCCATAATGTTTTCAAAAGACGTCTGCTGCAGAGGCGTAAAAAAAAAGTGTCTGTATGTGGGAAAGGGTTATCAGTCAAGCAATAACAGATTCTTATTTTTGACACAAAATTCTTCTATTTAGACATGGACAGTTTTTCGTCTTCTTAAACTAGCTAATGCCTACTTCATAATTTACATAGTTTTTTTTACACAATAAATGGATTATTACATTTTTTAATCCTTCCACTGATATGAAATTTTCAGTCGACTGCTCTAAGGCAAAAAGTGTAATTTTCAAACAGACATTGTAGAAAAAGAATGAATCCTCCTTTTCTAACTTTGTTTTCTAAAGTTGTTTTCAGCAAAGCCTTCTAATTTCATCTGTATCAAGTAAAGCATTAACCCTTTCCCTCAAATAGACGCTTTTTGACATATCTGCAGCAGACGGCTTTTTAAAAACATGGCGACAAAAGAAGAAATTGCTCAAAATGAGCAATTTCTCCTTTTGTCACCATGTTTTCAACTCTGTTCAGTTACTGTACTTTCATTTAAAAGGAGTTTCTAAATTTTTTAGGGTCTGTTTTCAAAGTCATCTGCTGCAGAATTGTCATATGTGGGAAAGGGTTAAATTACATTCTGAGCAAAATCAAAAATTGGTCTGGGATTTTTATGACATTGTGTGCAATGAAATATTTCTCAAAACATGCAATTTTCTTCTTTTTCCAAAATGCTTTGTATCAAAAGCATATTTTTCACTTCACGACAAATATGCAGCAGACGACTTTGAAGACATTAAGACAACAATATGGAAATTGTCTGAAAAAGAATGATTATTTCACAAAGTTGAAAACATTGTGGCAAATGTGCATCAATGGTTTTAAAAGTCGCCTATTGCGTCTGAAAGTGCCTGTATGAGGGAAATGGTTAAAAGGCACTTTGCTCTATTTTTTTTACCATTTTTCATAATAATTTCTCCATCTCTTTCCCTGACAAAGCTGAATTTTGATAAACATTTTGGAAAAAGGGGGAAATGACACAAAAACAAGGACATTTTCTAATTAATCCAACAATGGTTTCAACCAATTATCAAAATAATACTTTCAAAATGTTTAAATGTAATAGTTTTGTATCTCTGACATTCTTAAGTCAGACATAAGAATGGCATACCAGCAGTATTTGTTTGTTCATTTGCATTAGCCCTTTCCCTCATACGGCAATTCTGCAGCGGAAGACTGAAATATTTTGTCAAAAAATAGAAAATCTCTATAAATTGAATGAATAACCTATGACTAAAAGTGGAAAACATTGTGGCAAAAGGAGAAATTGCTCGTTTTGAGCAATTTCTTCTTTTGTCACTATGTTTTCAAAGAGCCGTCTGCTGCAGAGGCGTCAGAAAGCGTCTATATGAGGGAAAGGGTTAATTGTATCCCTTTCCCACTTACAACAAATCTGCAGCAGACGACTCTGAAAACATCTAGGCAAAAATATGGTAAAGCTCTATAAATGAAGGCATAATTATTGACAAGAGATGAAAACATTGTGATAAAAGGAGAAATTGCGCATCGTGAGCAATTTCTTCTTTTACCACAATGCTTTCGAAAGGGTGTCTGCGGCAGATGAGTCAAAATGCGTCTGTAGATCGGAAAGGTTAATTTACTATATACACTATGAATAAAAGTTTTATGCAGACAATTTTTTTAATATGAATGAACATAAATAAGACATAACGACAACATACTGTCAAACGGAAGTGAAACATTGATATAAAAATGCATTCTATTTTGGTCATACAGTTAAATGTACTTCCTCCATCTGTTGTTCTTTATTCTGGTTTTTCAGTACTTCTTCGTAAAGTGATGAGATAATTTTGTGTATTATGGGGAACTTTGGCCGACTTGAAGGTTTCCGAGTCCAACATTTCAACATTATGTCGTACACTTGCTGTGGCGTATTTTCCGGACAGACAAGATTTTTGCCTTCCTTTAGAAACTCTACAACTTCCTCATGGGTCATCCCATAATACGGCTGTAGGGCATACGAAAATATTTCCCATAAAATAACACCGAATGACCATACATCGGATTCCACTGAAAACGTATTATACAAAATAGCTTCTAGCGGCATCCACCGAATAGGGATAGCGTCATTATCACTTCCTTTGTAATAGTCGAGTCTATGAATACTTCTGGCGAGGCCGAAATCTGAGATTTTTACGATGAGATTATCACAAACTAAACAGTTTCGAGTGGCTAAATCTCGATGTACATAACTTTTCTCTGACAGATAAACCATCCCTGCGGATATCTGGCGTGAGATATTTAATTGGTCCACGATTCCAGACATTAACACGTCCTGATTAAAGATTTCTTTAGTGTGTTTTCTAATAATATACTGGTCCGGACTACACAATCGTAGGTAGTCGTTTAAATCCCCTTTATCCATATATTCAAACAATAAACACATT
This sequence comes from Serripes groenlandicus, assembly GCA_031761405.1. Lineage (NCBI taxonomy): Eukaryota > Metazoa > Mollusca > Bivalvia > Cardiida > Cardiidae > Serripes > Serripes groenlandicus. The sequence continues at coordinate 172,944,236 of JASEVX010000001.1, read as the reverse complement.
GGTTTTCCGATTGCACAAACCCCCAAAAATTTAACAATATTTGGATGAATAAACTCCGCCATCAGTGACGCTTCACGTTCAAAGTCACTTTGCAAGTCATTAGATGCGTCCTCCTTTAACATTTTCACTGCAACAAATTTCTCTTCACCCGGTTTGTTCAAATTCGGCGCTTTCGCTTTAAACACTCGTCCAAACGCACCTTGACCTATGTCCTTTATATACACAATGTCATTTCGCGGATACTCGTAGGCTTCTAATTTTGGATTTAATCGAACTGGCTCTTCCACACAATGATATGACATATTTGCGGGCAGTTTTTGAATGTCAATTTCAAGGTCATCCTGAGGGGTGTTCTTGTAGAGGAAAGCCCGCCGCCTCTGTACGAGCATGTGGTAACACAATACGGCCACGATGCCAATGATGACCACACCGACAGAGCTGACAATGGTAACGATAAGAATGGTCGACCATCCAAGGACAGTGGACTCTTCCTCCTTCTCCAGGTCATCTGAATTTGTATCTTCGACTGAAAACAGAAATAAATATTAACCCTTTTTTCTACATGCAAACACATTCTGAAAACATTGTGGCAAAAGGAGAAATTGCTCAATTTGAGCAAAAAATTGAGCAATTTCCCCTTTTTGCAACAATATTTTCAACTCTTTTAATATTTATACCTCCATTGGGCGCATAAAAAATTCGATTGACAGCAGTGTTTTGTTTTATTGGGGTTTTAAGCCATTTTCCAACATTATTTCGGTAAATATAACGGCGACAGTTCAATTATTCGCTTCATTGTGCACATATAAAAAACAGGCCTATATATTTACAGTATCAAGGCCCTAAATTGATAGCAGACAGACCTGTTGAAATGCTAATGCTGTTAATATCAGAAACTGTCAGATAAATCTGAAGGGTAACATGCAGCTTATGATAATGAAACATCAATCAATCAATCAACTCTTATCCTTTTCCCACATACAGAAGACTTTTTCTGACACCCCTGCAGCAGACGACTTTGGAAACATTTTGACAAAAAGGAGAAATTGCTCAAACGGAGCAATTTCTCCATTTGCATCAATGTTTGTAACTCTTTTCAATAATAATACTTTCATTTACTTCGCTATTTTCAAAATATTTTGCTGCAGATTTGTTGCATGTGGGAAAGGATTAACCATTTTCTGATGCAGACCACCTTTTATGTCTTTGCAGCAGACATCATTTAAAAATGATATGCGAAGTAGATATTGCTCAATTTCTCCATTTTCCATAATGTTTACAAACTACTTTTCTAAAATTAAACTTTCAATTCTAATACATCACATGTTGTTTTTCTGGAAGGGTTAAATAAGGAACTACTTTCTATCAATGTATTCTGATAATGTGAAAATATAGTTTATCAAATATTTGATATATGGAATCCAGACTGAAAGATACAATCTCATTACAAATGAATATATTAATTTCCCATAAGACTTAATCCACTTCCAGTTATATAGATGGTCATATTTCCAACTATAATCATTAAGACCTGATATGATGGTTTAAGAGTCCCTTGGTTTTAAAAACATCGGATTTATTTTAACCCATTCCCTCTTCTCGACACAATCTAACAAATATACAGCAGACGACTCTGGAAAATATTGTGGAAAAAGAAGAAATTGCTCAATTGCATTTTGCCACCATAATTTAATTATGATTTTATTTATATGATAAAGAGTTGTAAACAAGGTGAGAAAAAGGACAAAACTGTTCATCATTAGAGCAATTTCTCCTCCTTTTCCAACGATGTTATATAAGTTGTTTATTGCAGAGGCATCAAAAGTTGTCTGTATTGGAGAAAGTGATACACAAGCAGAGCTCTAGATAAGGGCCATTTTTTCATGGTCTAAAATCCTTATTTGACATTCAAACCCTATGTTGTGTATACTCAAAAGAATTGTCTCAGTGAGACGATTCTTTTGAGTACCCACAACATAGGATTTTGTTGAGTAATAAGAGAAATATTGTGGGGAAAAGACCTGTTCACTCCCTCTTATCTAGGCCTCTGAACAAGACTTACAGCAGTTTGGTATATCACAAATCTCCCAGCGTTCTCCGAGTGTGTCTGAATCAATATAGCACCAGGGCGAGACTTCCTCGCCGCCAGGATTACGACAGTAATTCTCCGAGTTCTCCAGCTCCTTATACACGTCGGGTGGGCGTTTGTGTTTCTGAGGTGTGTTTGACGACCAGCGTTGACAAGGTTTCCCCGTTTTTGTGACGTTCATCGATCCATTGTACCACCGGCCCGTGTCCACAAAACATTCAGCTGTAATGTATAAGTAGCAGAAAAATGGGGTTACGAGTAGTTTAATTTGCTTCATTCTATACTATACTGGAATCTTAAACTTTCATACATACAAAGACCTTAACCCTTTTCCCACATACGACAAATCTGCAGAAGATGACTTTGAAAACAATTGGGCAAAAATTTGGAATATCTCTAGGTCGAGGCGTTAAATCTCTAGTAATCAACCTTCAAGCTTTTATGTTCAAGGTCATTGTAACCTTGACCTTTGAACAGATAACCTCATATCAATATTGGCCATTAACTGGTGATGTCTAACATACCTGCCAAATTTGAGGACCGTAGGCCTAAACATTTTGCAGTCATCAATCTGACAAGCTTTTGTGTTCTAAGTCACTGTGACCTTTGCCTATATAACAAGATGACCTCAAAATCAATTGGGGTAATTTACTGGTCATGCCTAAACTTTCTGCTAAGTTTGAGTACTGCAAGGCCAAGCATTACATAGCAATATACCAACTCTTCTTCGAACGGGGGCATAATAAAGATGGAAATTTCACAATGTTTTCAGTTTCTGAATTAAATTGATTGATTGTTGTCATACGACAATTCTGCAGCAGACGACTTGCAACATATTTTGTCAATAAATCGAAAATCTCTATAATTGAATGGATAATCTATGACTTAAAGTGAAAAAACATTGTGGCAAAAGGAAAAATGCTCGTCTTGAGTAATTTCTTCTTTCGTTACTATGCTTTCTAAAAGCCATCTGCAGCAGAGGCATCCGAAAGCGTCTTTATGAAGGAAAGGATTAAAGACAGGCAAAGTAAAGAATACTCATTAAGCAGGATTAACCATTTATCTGAAGTTGGCTGCTTTGATGATAAAATAGTTTTTGTAAAATTGAAAGTTTAGTTTTGATACAAATTAGATAACAGTGAGAAACAGATAAATAGCTCATCTTCAGCAATTCCTCCTTTTTTCCTAAATCTTTTCAAAACTTGTCTGCTGCAATGGCATAAGAGGAAGTCTGTATCAGTGAAAGGATTAACCCTTTCCGTCATACGACAATTCTGCAGCAGATGACTTTGAACATATTTTGTCAAAAAAGAGAAAATCTCTATAATTGAATGGATAACCTATGACTAAAAGTGGAAAACATTGTGGCAAAAGGAGAAATTGCTCATTTTGAGTAATTTCTTCTTTTGTCACTATGTTTTCAAAAAGCTGTCTGGTGCAGAGGCATCAGAAAGCATCTATATGAGGGAAAGGATTAACAAGGAAATGGTTTTCTTAAACCAATTAACCAGACTTCCTGATTTCTCGACTTTGTCTTTATTTTTTTATAAACTCTTTTGATTTTATTTTCACTTTTCATTCAATCCATTGATTATCATTTGTGCAATACTTTGACCTCATACAGGGTCCTTAAAATCAACCTGTGAAGTGCATGACCAGCCTGTGCCTTAGCCTAGACTATTTAGCATCTATCCTGATCACATCCACAGCAATTGAGATTAGTCTTTACTTTTAAAATCCAGAAGGTCTTTTGCAAACCATTTGGGGGCCAACTTTAATATGTTAATTTTAGGATAAACCAAAATACAGAGTTTAGGATAAACCAAAAAATATGTGAAAAGGAGACATTCACTGTAATTCATTATGCCCAATTTCTCCTTTTCTATAGATGATTTTGTAAGTCATTTGGTGCAGAAGTATTTAAAGTCGGCTATTTCAGAGAACAGGAATAAAACAGTAAAATAACCCTGACTTATATACAGACGCTTTCTGAAGCATCTGCAACCGACGACTTTTTAAAACATTGCGATCCATTTACCTTTTGGCACAATGTTTTAAACTTCTTGATAATTTATAGAGATCTGCAGATTTGTTGTTTTGTGGGAAAGGTATATTGAAGGGTCGCTGCTTTAGAAATAAATAGTACAGAGATTCATCCAGACTTCACAATAAACAGTGATTCTCGTTCTGTCTGATAAGATGCAGTCCTGTGTATTATTATTATGCCTTTTCCAGATGCAGACGTTTTTTTACGGTTTCGTGCATGCAGCATAAGAGTTTGGAAAACATTGTGAGGAATGGGGAATGCAATTGCTCCCTTTGCCACAATGTTTTCAAAACTCGTCTGGGCAGAGGTCATATGTTGTCTGTATCCAGGAAATGTTAAATTAAACGCTTTCTGGCAGATGACTTTTGAAATCATTGTGGCAAAAGGAGAAATTGCTCATAATTTGCCACAACGATTTCAATCATATTCACTAATCATACTATCATTTGCAGAGATTTTCTATATTTTGAATTGATAATTTCAAAGTCGTCTGCTGCAGATTTATTGTAGGGTGGGTAAGGGTCAGAAAGGGAAACTCTCCAATAGAATTCCATTGCATCATTTTTTTTTCTCCATGCAAAATCACGTGGAATTCAATATGTGAATCTAAATAAATGAAATATAGCTAAATCTCATATTATACCATTTAGGAGAAAATGTAATACATATTGATGTTTTTTTGTTGAAAGGTCACAGTTTGTTTTATTGCAGTATCCATTACAACATTTGGGGAAAGCAATTTAACATTTAACATACCATCCTCGTTAAACCTCGGAATAGTTAATCATTTTAAATACCAACATGAAATGGTAATAATTCACGAAATATATGGGCAAAAGTCAGACGGAAAAAGACATTCGGAATTTTCATATAGATGCTTTCTGACGCTTCTGCAGCAGACAACTTTTGAAAACACTGAGGCATTTGGCACAATTTATCTCTATGACTGAACATGGATATATGAGCCATGCCGCGAGAAAACCAACATTGTGGTCTCTGCGTAAAGCATCGACCCGGATCAGCCTAAGCTTGCCGCGCAGGCTAACCCGGACATACACTTTTTGCCTCCTGTGGATTTTCTGTTTCAGGAATTAATACTCTATACCTCTATCCACCTGAGACAGAATGTGTCAGCCCTGATTAACCTGTGCGGACTGCGTAGGCTGATCTGGGTCGATACATTATGCAGAGTCCATAATGTCGGTTTTTTCATGGATCCGCTCATATTGATTAATTGATTGATTGGTGAACTCAGCTTTCAATTTTTTTTCAGTTATATCACAGAGTTTCCTGGGTAAGCTACCAGTACTTCTGGTCCATTTGTCCTGACACCAGGCAGTCAGCGTAATGCTTACCACGCTACCCTGAGCGCCAAGAAGGGCAGCCATTACTACCATTTTTAAATTCTGTGGTATGATCTAGCGGGGATTAAACCAGCGACCCCCTACACCTGAGGCGGAGGCTCTACCACTACACCACTGAGGCGGAGGCTCTACCACTACACCACTGAGGCGGTGAATATGGTTTAACCCTTTCCCTCATACGACAATTCTGCAGCAGACGACTTTTAACGTATTTTGTCAAAACATAGAAAATCTCCATAATTGAATGGATAACCTATGACAAAAAGTGGAAATCATTGTGACAAAAGGAGAAATTGCACGTTTTGTGCAATTTCTTCTTTTGTCACTATGTTTTCAAAAAGCCGTCTGCTGCAGAGGCGTCAGAAAGTGACTTGGTACCTAAACCCTTTCCAACTTGCAGATGCATTTGATAACATTGTAACAGTTGTTAGTTTATTTGTCTCATGTCTTCAAAGCAGATGGCCCTTAACATATTTCCTACATACACCAAATCTGCAGCAGATAACTTTAACCCTTTCCCTCATATAGACGCTTTCTGACGCCTCTGCATCAGACGACTTTATGAAAACATAGTGGCAAAAGAAGAAATTGCTCAAAACAAGCAATTTCTCTTTTTGCCACAATGTTTTCCACTTTCAGTCATAGGTTATCCATTCAATTATAGAGATTTTCTATTTTTTGACAAAATATGTTTAAAGTCATCTGCTGCAGAATTGTCGTATGAGGGAAAGGGTTAAACAGAAACATGGGTAATGAAAGCATACTTATTGAATAGGTTTAAAAATATTTTGACAAAAGGAGAAATTGCCAAGCTGTTTTAAACTTCCGCTGCATGTGGGAAAAGGTTAACCATTTCCCTCATACGACAATTTTGTAGCAGACGACTTTTAACATATTTTGTCAAAAAATGGAAAATCTCTATAATTGAATGGATAACCTATGACTAAAAGTGGAAAACATTGTGGCAAAAGGAGAAATTGCTTGTCTTAAACAATTTCTTCTTTTGTCACTATGTTTTCAAAAAGCTGTCTGCTGCAGAGGCGTCAGAAAGCATCTATATGAGGGAAAGGGGTAAATTGTATAATTGTCTGGAATTTGCAAAGAGATTGCCCTATCAAAACTTATGGTATAGACTCAATGACTGTTATTCCACAGAATATGCACCTGTTTTGCAATATTTAGTCTAACTTAATTTTTATCTCCCATTATCATCATCTCATACCCTATCCCTATTCCCACACGTAAGCGTGTTCTGACGCCTCAATGCATCAGACGACTTTCGAAAACATTGTAACAAAAGGAGACTTAGCTCAACATTTTCAGTTATTATACCTTCATTTATAGGTTGAGGATTTCAAAGTCGTCTGTTGTAGATTTGTTGGATTATTGAAGTTGCTCGTTTTGAGCAATTTCGTTTTTCGTCACAATGTTTTCAAAAGTTGTCCGCTGCAAAGGCATCAGAAAGAGTTCAATATATGGGGAAGATTAAAAGCAGACAACACAAAATAGCATATTAGGTAAAAAGGTAAAGTTTCCCAATCCATCATCAGAACAATATTCTCACCTGTGACTTCCTCTTGATCTCTCTCAAACAAGTTTGCCTCTGTGCAATCTTTCTTTACATCCCGTTTGGAGGGTAGACTGTCATCACAGATGGGGAGCTTAGCCACTGAGTCGGATTGCTGAACTACGGGCCACTGTACATAACACAGCAGGTCCTGCATCGCTATACAACTTTCCCTGAAAATAGAAAAAGGAATATACAATTCTTCTGATTTTTAAAAATGTTTTTTTTTTTCCTTCAATAGTCTAATCAGTCATACAATTAAAGTCATTTATCCTTTTTTTCCCCACAGAATTTCAAAAGTTTGATGTGTCATTAGTCATCTAGGTCAGGCACTGTCAGAAAAACATGTTTGGCCACCCAGAGTAGATGAGCATTTTCTCCTCTTTTCATGATATTTTCAGAATTGTGTGAGAATTACATATCCAACATCCCAGATATCAGAATTGTTCTGCATATATTTTTCAAAGCAGATGACTTTATAATTGTCATATCAGTAGATCATTTAACATGAATGGTCGGTCTCATCAGGAAGGGTTAGACTGCATCAAAAAAGCAATCCCCCAGAATTCCCAGCCGATGGAAACAGGTGCAAACTACAGGACTATAACATAGTAATGATCAACAATAAACAAATTTCTGAGTAAAAAAACAATACAGGTGTTTTATCACAGAACTGACACATAGCATTATCCTAGAACTCTGTTGGTCCATGCCATGCCTTGGCAATTGATTCTTTTGATGGATCAACCATTTTCCACCTGGAGACAAATTTGGACAAGCCACTGAAGCATTTTGAAAACATAGTGGCAAAATCAGAAATATTTAATGAATATACATGTACTAGGTAGTTTTTATATACTTTCGAGTATTTTATTTCAAAGTCGCCTGCTGCATATTTGTTGTATGTGGGGTAGGATTAACCTCTCCCCAAAACAAAATGATGACTTTGAAAACATCCAAGACAAATAAAGTCAAACCTGTGTTAAAGACAACCTTTGTATAGCAATTCCCTGTTTATAGCAACCACACTTTTAATTTCTTAATTAATTGTTTTCTGCATAAATGAAACTGCAATTAAAGACCAGCTGTGAACAAAGACCAGATTGTTCTCTTCCCATGGGTGGTCTTTTAACAGAGGTTGGTCTGTACATGTAAATCATCATCTGAATGGCTAGCAAACAGAGAAGACACTGATAAGACTGCATGTTGGCTGCTGGCTTCGATGGTCACAAATATACTTATAAAGATTTACCATCAAAATTGTCTAATTGATATTTAACCCAAGATGAAAAGGGCCATAATTCAGGGTTCCTAATGCAATAGTAAAAAGCTTGGAAGGTAACATTTCTTGATTGTCATTAACAATTATATAAAGTTTAAGGCCCTTTCTCATTTATAGACGCCCTTTGATGCATCTGCATCAGACAGATTTTGGAAAAGTTATGACAAAAGAAGATATTGCTCAAAATTGAGCATTTTCTACTTTTGACACAATTATTTCACCTTTATTCAATAGTTATACTTCCACTTATTGAGATGTTGATAACGTTTAACTACATCTGCTCAAAGTCTGTCTTCTGCTGCAGTTTTGTTGTATGTGGGAAAGGCTTAAACTAAATCTCTCTAACCATGCCTTACACATGACTTACGGTTGAGGATAATAGAGGAGAAGAAGGGTTGCTTAATTGTATTCAATAAATTACAGAACTATCTAAATTTCCTGGTGAATGGTTTCCTGGATTTAGCAATCAACACCGCTCACAATTTCCTGTAACCTGAACATCTCTTTAAATAAACTTGAATACATTTAGACTCAAGGCATGGACAAATGATACTCTAACAGAAAAACATATTTCATTCAAATAACGGGCCTTTCTTTGAAACAGTCAACTGATGACGCCATTTGCAGCACACTGACTTGAAGACATACCGAGAGACAAAAGAAGAAATTGCTCCAATAAACTTTTTTTTCAATTTGCCCGAATATTTTCAACCCTATCTCTAAAGCTTATCTTGAATTTTCCACTTTTAAAAATTTATCTTTAAATATTTTAAGAGCAAATAATCTAAAATGATATTCGAGTAAGCAGAAATCTTAACACTTTCACTTATACGACAATTTTGCAGGAGACGACTTTGAACTTATTTTGTCAAAACATCTCTATAATTGAATGGGTAACCTATGACTAAAAGTGGAAAACATTGTGGCAAAAGGAGAAATTGCTCGTTTTGAGCAATTTCTACTTTTGTCACTAGGTTTTCAAAAAGCCGTCTGCTGCAGAGGCGTCAGAAAGCGTCTATATGAGGGAAAGGGTTCAGCCTTTTCCACTTGCAGATGCATTTCGAAGCATATGCAGCAGGCGACTTATGAAAACATTGTGGTAAAAAGAGAAATTCTTCTTTTTCTTTTTTTTTTTAACTCATTTCAGTATGTACACTATAATTTATAGGGATATTCCATATTTTTAGCTAGATGATTTCAAAGTTGTCTGTTGCAGATTTGTTGTATGTGGGAAAGGATAAACAAGTATATAATAGGCCATGCCACAAGGAGAATAACCTTCAAGATTTTGCATCCAGGAAAGACCCAGAGCATCAGACTGCAATGCTGTAGAGTCTGATCAGGATCTTCCATATTGACTTTATTATCAACGATTCTACGCCAGGAGATCTATAGTTTAACCCTTTCCCTCATACAACAATTCTGCAGCAGACGACTTTGAACACATTTTGTCAAAAAATAGAAAATCTCTATAATTAAATGGATAACCTATGACTTAAAGTGGAAAACATTGTGTCAAAAGGAGAAATTGCTCGTTTTGAGCAATTTCTTCTTTTGTCACTATGTTTTCAAAAAGCTGTCTGCTGCAGAGGCGTCAGAAAGCGTCTATATGAGGGAAAGGGTTAACCCTTTCCCATATACAGCAAATCTGCAGCAGACGAATTTAAAAAGTATTTGCAAAAATGTGAAAAATCCCTAATATACTAATTGAAATTTTAGCAATTTCTTCTTTTGTCACAATGTTTTTAAAAGTAGTTTGCTGCAGAGGCGTCAGAAAGCCTCTATATGTGGCAAAAGGGATAACCCTCCTTTCCGACTTACAGTCCTATTTAGACAAGGCTAAATTGCAGTAGACGATATTTGAAAACATTGTGGAATATAAATATAAGAATATTCTCCATTTGCCTCCATGATTTCATTGCTATTCATTTATCATACTATACATTTATACAATATACTGTCTAGAGTTAACATATTTTTTACTAGAAATGTCATCTGCAGCAGATTTGTTGTATGTGGGAAAGGGTAATTTAGTGTTTTGATACAGGCATGCATTTTGCTCTGAATCATCTAATAGTTTAACACTTTCCCACATGTCAACGGTCAACCCTTGAATATATTACTGTTGAAGGAGAAATTACTCTATAACCAGAAATAACTAGAGATTGCTTTTTTGAAAAAGCGCTTGTCTCCCCATTTGTGTGGTCGTAGGGGAGGAAAAGAAATGATGGAGATGATTTTTTTAGTTTTGGACTGGAGATGAAGCAACAGTGACAATCCTCAGTTATTGAGCAGAAACCATTTTTCAGCTGAGGGTTACCATGACCTTGGTCTTTGACCTAGTGACCTCAAAATCAATAGGGGCCATTTGCTGCTGGTGACCAACCTGCACACCAGGTATGAAGGTCCTGGGCCCGAGCAATCTTCAGTTATTGAGCGGAAACCATTTTTCAGCCAAAGGTCACCGCGACCTTGACCTTTGACCTACTGACATCAAAATCAATAGGGGTCATCTACAGGTTAGGACCAAGCTGCACACCAAGTATAAAGTTCCTGGGTATAAGCGTTCTTGAGTTATTGAGTAACACACATTTTTCAGCTGAAGGTTACCGTGACCTTCAACATTTGACCTTGTGACCACAAAATCAAACAAATTCAATAAAGGTCATTTACTGGTTAGGACCAACCTGCACACCAGGTATGAAGTTCCTCAACATAAGCATTCTTTAGTTATTGAGAGGAAACCATTTTTCAGCTGAAGGTTACCATGACCTTGACCTTTAAGCTAGTGACCTCAAAATCAATAGGGGTCATCTACTGGTGGTGACCAACCTGCACACCAAGTATTAACTTCCATGGCCTAAGCATTCTACAGTTATTAAGCAAAAACAATGTTTCAGCTCATTGTCACTGTGACCTTTCAGCTCAAGGTCACTGTAACCTTGACCTCAAAATTAATAGGGTCTTCTACTGGGCATGGCCAACCTGCATACAAAGTATGGAGTTCCTCGGCCCAAGCGTTCTTCAGTTATTGAGCGGAAACCATTTTTTACCTCACAAGGTCACCATGACCTTGACCTTTGACCTACTGACATCAAAATCAATAGGAGTCATCTACTGGTCATGACCAACCTGCATACCAAGTACGAAGATCCTATGCCCAAGGGTTCTTCAGTTATTGAGCGGAAACAAGTGTGACGGATGTGACCTTGACCACTGTGACCTTGACCACTGTGACCTTGACCACTGTGACCTTGACCACTGTGACCTTGACCTTTGACCTAGTGACCTTAAAATTAATAGGGGTCATTTGCTGGTGGTGACCAATCTGCACATCAAGTATGAAGTTCCTGGGCCCAAGCAAAAACTATTTATCAGCTCATTGTCACTGTGACCTTTCAAGCTCATGGTCACTGTGACCTTGACTTTAGACGTACTGACCTCAAAATCAATAGGGGTCTTCTACTAGGCATGGCCAACCTGCATACCAAGTATGGAGTTCCTCAGCCAAAGAGTTCTTCAGTTATTGAGTGGAAACCATTTTTTACCTCACAAGGTCACCATGACCTTGACCTTTGACCTTCTGTTATCAAAAACAATAGGGGTCAGCTACTGGTCATGACCAACCTGCATACCAAGTATGAAGTTCCTACGCCCAAGCGTTCTTCAGTTATTGAGCGGAAACAAGTGTGACAGACGGAAGGACGGAAGGACGGACGGAACGGGCAAAAACAATATGTCACCCCCATGTAATGGGGGAGACATAATGACCAGAAATTTCCCTTTCTGCCAAAAATGTCACAACTCTGTTCAACCCTTTCCCACATAACTCAAATCTTCATCAGACGATTTTGGAACCATCTAGAAGAACTGGTTCATGAAAGTATAACAATTGGATAAAAGTTGAAAACATTGTGGCAACAGGAGAAGATGCTCATCATGAGCAACTTCTCCTTTTGCCAGAGTGTATTCAAAAGCCGTCAGTTGTGAAGGTGTGAGAAAGTCTGTATGTGGGAAAGGGTTAAATAAATAGAGAAATTTCATATTTTTGCAAAGTTGTTTTCAAGCTGTCTGCAGCAGACAGCCTTTTGAAAACATGTTGACAAAAGAAGAAATTGCTCAAAACAAGCAATTTCTCCTTTTGCCAGAATGTTTTCCACTTTTAGTCATAGGTTATCCTTTCAATTATAGAGATTTTCAATTTGTTGACAAAATATGTTCATAGGCATCTGCTGCAGATTTGTTGTATGAGGGAAAGGGTCAAAATGGTGATGTTTTATATGACTCATGGTGTGCAAATGATAATAATTCCTAGCAACAACATGTTACATGATTGGAACATAATGTTTGATGATTTCTTTTTCTCCCATTATATTTAACCCTTTCTGACGCCACTGCAGCAGACAGCTTTTTGAAAACATAGTGACAAAAGAAGAAATTGCTCAAAACGAGCAATTTCTCCATTTGCCACAATGTTTTTCTACTTTAAGTCATTGTAAGGTTATCCATTCAGTTCTAGAGCTTTTCTATTTTTTGACAAAATATGTTAAAAGTCGTCTGCTACAGAATTGTTGTATGAGGAAAAGGGTTAAGCCATTTCCTACATACAACAACATCTGCAGCATGCAGCCTCATAAACATCTTGACAAAACTATGGACAATCTCTGTAAAAGAAAGAAGAATGATTGAATAAAGTTGAAAACATTGAGGCGAAAGGAGAAAATTGCTTGTTTGGTCTTAATACTTTTTCCTGCTTTGTTTTAAAAGTAGCACTCTTGATCCTTTCCCTCATATAGACGCTTTCTGAAACCTCTGCAGCAGAGGACTTTTGCCACAGTGTTTTCACCTTTATTTTATCATTCAACTCTCATTTATTGGGATTTTTGAACATTTTGAAAAGAAGTTTTCAAAGACGCCTGCAGCAGATATGCTGTATGTGGGAAAGGGTTACATATATTAGATTAAAAGTTAAGCCAGAATGCGCTGAAGATACATGCTGGTTTGCATCATAACTTAACTATTTTGCTCATATTTCTCAATCCATAATACTTGCATGTTTTTTTGCATTATTTGGTTCTGACAAAATATTTACTCTTTCAAACCTTGCAACAAATCTGCAGCAGATGATAATAACGAATATCTAGACAAAAATATGGAAAATAACCATAAATGAAAGTGTAATTTAACGATAAATTGCTCATTTTGCCACCATGTTTTCAAAAGTCATCTGCTGCAGAGGCATCAAAGTCTGTCCTTATGTAGGAAATGGTTAATTCAAATGTTGTAATAATGCAGATGAGTCAAAATCCGTCTGCTAGTGGGAAAGGGTTAACGCATTACTTCATACTGACAACATTTGACGCCTGCTGTTGCAGAAGACTATGAAAACATTACAATAAAAGGTGAAATTGCTCAAAAAAAGCAATTTCACCTTTAATTGCAACATTTTCAACTCTTTGTCAAAAAGTTACTTCCAGTTTACCAGATTTTTCAACTTGTTATTCTGTTGATTGTAAAGTAGACAACATTTGAAATATCATGTGAAGTAATGGGTCAAACATTACAAGAGAGTATTCACCCTTTCCCTCATACAACAATTTTTGAACACATTTTGTCACAAAAATAGAAAATCTCTATAATTGAATGGATAACGGTTATGACTAAAAGTGGAAAATATTGTGGCAACATGAGAAATTGCTCGTTTTTATCAATTTCTTCTTTTATCACTATGTTTTCAAAAAGCCGTTCGCTGCAGAGGAGTCAGAAAGCGTCTTTCTGTGGGAAAGGGTTAAAACACAAGTTTTTGCGGAGAGTTAGATAATTCTATAAATCAAGTGCATTCAAACTCACGAGATTTGTTTATTAATGAATCTAAGAGAAATGCACAATGCTATTTGATAGAAGACATCTGTTTCCTCGTTACATCACACAACTCATTCCCGCATTTGACAAAACTGCGGCCTACAACTTTGAATATATCCAGGCAAAAATTTGGAAAATCTCTATAAATGTACAATTATTGAATAGAGTCGAGACATTTTGGCCGAATCGGGAATTGCTCATCATGAGCAATTTCTCCTTTTGTTGCAATATTTTAAAAAGTGGTCTGCTGAAGATGCGACAAAAGGTATCTTCATGTACGAAAGGGTAAACCCCTACCCAGACAATTGATGTGATTGCAGCAGATGGCGTTTGAAAACAGTGTTGGCAATATTTCCCACATACAACATATCTGCAGCAGACGACTTCAAAAACATCAAGGCAAAAATATGGAAGCTATCTCCCTTTAAATGAATGTAATAAGTATAATCATTGAATAGATTTAAAAACATTAGAGCAAATGGAGAAATTGCAGTTGTCTGCTACAGATGCATCTGTAGGTGGAAAGGCTATTATGAGTTGGCAAGAAATTATCACTAGCAAAAAATATAATGGAAGTTCTGGCTCATTTGTTTGAATGCTTTTTGATGCTGAATGAACAGTTTTTCAATAATCCCTTTCATATTGTAAAATTAGTATAATTATTTAATCCTTTTCCTCATACGACAATTCTGCAGCAGACGACTTTGAAAATATTTTGTCAAAAATAGAAAATCTCTATAATTGAATGGATAACCTATGAATAAAACTGGAAAACATTGCGGCAAAAGGAGATTTCTCGTTTTGAGCAATTTCATCTTTTGTCACTATGTTTTCAAAAAGCTGTTTGCTGCAGAGGCGTCAGACAGCGTATATATAAGGAAAATGGTTAATAAGAGTTGAAAATATTGCTGTAAACAATTTCTCAACTTGGCACAATGTTTTCAAATGTAGTTTGCTGCACATCAACGTTTATTGGATTAGGGTAATGAGCTTACAACTTGTGAAGTATTGCAGACAAAAAACAACACAATTAGTGAAGTTTTGCAGACAAAAAACAACAACACTTGAAGTATTGCAAACAAAAAAAGAGTTGTCTGTAAGACAGCACTAGACTATTCCACCGCTTATTAGTCGCTGGGCAGAAGTCCGCGACTTTTATTTTTAATAGGTTTTTCGGAAATGACATGGGAGGACGAGTTATTATTAGAAACAAGAGCGCCAAATGTCACAAAATATGCCTGTACTGTTTCTTTGAGACCAAGTATAGTGATAATTGGTTGTATGTCAGCCAAACTTAGAGAGCGGACACTGCTAGGACATAAGTGTGTAGTGACTAAGATAACGTTGTAAGTTATCAAACCTGACCAAGATATTCTGCCCATCAATATAATTATTGTCTAAATTTGGTGATGATCGGATAAAGGTTTCACAAGTTATTTAGCTAACAAGACCAATTTTAGGTAATTTCTATAATCAAAGGGCAATAACTCTCTATCAACTAAAGCAATATGGCTAGTTACCGAACTTATCCAAAATATTATGCCAAATACACATTCTGACCAAATTTGGTGATGATTGGACAAAGGCTTCTGAAGTTATTAAGCTGACAAGACCGATTTTAGGTAATTTCCATAATTAAAGGGTGATAACTCTCGATTGACTAAAGTGATATGGCTAGTTATCAAACTTGTCCAAGATATTATGCCAATAAACATTCTGACCACATTTTGTGATGATTGGACAAAGGCTTCTAAAGTTATTGAGGTGACAAGACCAATTTTTGGTAATTTCTATAATTAAAGGGCAATTGCTCTCAATTGACTAAAGCGATATGGCTAGTTATCGAACTTGTTCAAGATATCATGTAAATACACTTTCTGACCAAATTTGGTGATGATTGGACAAAGGCATCTGAAGTTATTTAGCTGACAAAATACTGGACGCCGCCCGCCCGTACGCCGCAGGTAAAACTATGTTTTTTTGTTTTATTTACGAAGACAAAACAGTTTCTAGTACTGTATTTACATAATATTATACTACATGTAATCACAACGCGATAACTACAAACCTTTACGTGGAACAGTCTCATTTTTTTTACAAACGCGCACCTGCTAGACTGACAAACTGTATTTTATTTTACTATTGATAGCGCGATGTTACTGTGTACAGTCTCATAGTCAAGTTTGGTCAAAGGGAAGTAAATCGGATCGGCAAAGTAAGTGTAATGCATAACTGCAGTATGGATTTCCAGCAACATTGATGCATTGCATCAACTTTCTCTTGTAAGTTACTTAGATATGGACTCTAATGTAGATGCATGCAAAACATTAACCAGACTTTCTTAAAGAGTAATAATTTGCATCATATGCAGGATAGAGTTATCTAACTTGATTATTTTTAAAAATAACTTTAATAACCGCTAAGTTAGATTGGTGGAATTGGACCCAGTACTGCTTGTAAGCTTATCCTGACACCAGCACATTAGTTGTAATGCAATCCCCACAACCCCTGAGTGCCAAGGAGGGAAATCATTACTTGCAATTTTAAAGAGGTCAATTGTTTAGCCTGGTCTACAGAACTCCAGGCGGAACCTCTAACCATTACACCACTGATGCAGTTTACTTAATAAAATTTCTAAGAGTAAATTGAATCTAAAATTTTACAACACCAATATCAAATTTAGAAGCAACAATGGTAGTATGTAACCCTTTCCCCAAATACAGAGGCTTTTTGATACCTCTGAAGCAGACTACATTTAAAAACATTATGACAAAAGGAGAAATTGCCGGTCAAGAGCAATTTCTCCTTCTGTCACAATGTTTTCAACTCATTTCTTGAGATTGTTCACATATATCTGATGTGTTGCATGTGGGAAAGGGCGGGGTTAAACCCATCCCCACATATAACACATCTGCAGCAGACGACTTTGAAAACATACCCGGAAACTCCCTTTAAATGAAAGTACAATAATTGAACAGGGTTGAAAACATGGTGACAAAAGGAGCAATTGCTCGTTTTGAGCAATTTCTTCTTTTGTCGCCATTTTCAAAAAGCCGTCTGCTGCAGAGCCATCAGAAAGAGTTATCAACAAGAAGCAGACTTGACTGCCAAGCCATCTGTATAGTCCTGGGAATTGCAATCTTATCAGGTCTTAGATAAAGTCTATCTCAAATCTTAATGAATCAAACTTTTTAGTGTTACGAGGGAACCATTTCAGGATACAGACGGCTTTTTACACCTTTGAGAGGACCATTACCGGATACAGATGGATTTTTACACATTCAAGAGAACCATTCCGGATACAGATGGCTTTTTACACCTTTGAGAGGACCATTTCCAGATACAGATGGCTTTTTACACCTTTAAGAAGGACATTTCTGGTAAAGTAGAAGCAGCTTAAAAGAAAATTTTCTCCTTTTCAATTAATGCATTGAATTGCATTGAACTGCTTCCAGTTTTCCCTCCCTTTCCCATTTGCATATGACCTTTGAAAACATTATGGCAAAATTTAAGGAGAAATTGCTCATAATAAGGAATTTCTCCTTATGCCACAATGTTTTCAACTCTCAGGGCTCGAATTTAAGCACTCGCCACTCGCAAAATGCGAGCTGTATTTTAAAAATGCGAGTTGATATTTCTTAAGCTGGCCTTTTTTTGCGAGTGGATTTCAAGTTAAGTACATAACTGTTTATTTAATTTGATTGGATTAAAAGAATAAACACGTATGTTCAAGGTAAAACAAACTAGGTTTAACCTCTTTCTTTTTCTTCTCGCCATATTATCCCCGTAGCAACAGGTTATCAACAGCATGTATACATGTTTACATAAAGAGTAGACTGCGGATAGTATTTTTCGATTACGCACTCACTCTATGAACTGAAAAAAGTTTAAAACCCGTCAACAACAAAAGTGAGTAGACTGTGTCTCGTTTATCGATTGCGTTTCTCTATAGTTTAATTAAAAGTTGGGAACCCGTCAAATTCGTTGTTTACATATTTTGTCGACTGCTAAAATGGCTGGCAAAAATATATCGTCTTTTTTTTCAATTGAGTCGACGACGAATAAGAGACAAACATCGAATGAGTCCCCTAAACAAGAGTCACCAATCAAGAAAAAAAGAAATAACCCTTCAATAAATACAGTTCAGAAATGGGAGCGAGAGCTTAATATCACTCTCGGTTACAAATTCGACAGTGACAGAACTGTTGCTGAGATTTGGTGCGTCGATTGCAGAAATCACGCGATCGACAGATCATCCACGATAATAATAATTTATTTCTATTACTATGGTATCACAACATTTAAACAATCGTCCTTGATGAGTTCTAAATCTAATTTTAAAAGAAAGAGCCATTAGCTACCACTATATATTGATTCTATATTGGATCTACTATAAATAGAAAAGAGGGTATTCCAAGATTAAAATAGACAATTTCTCCTTTTACCACACAGTTTTGAACCCTATTCAATGAATACATCCTCAATGTAGGGAAAGGTAAAGCATGGAAAATAATGAGTCATATCGATGGTGAATGAAATTGCTTCGTAGTAGATTTCCAAATAAGGAAATGTTTACTACAGCTTCAAGAAAGAGCGGCAAATAAATATCACGTGATATGTATGCCCGCGAAAATATCACGTGGTGTTATTTCACATCCATTGGATGAAGCTCTCTTCTTTTAACTATCTCGCGAGATTACAAGTTAGGAAAATAATGTACACTGATCACGTGGTCAACATACATTGTACTAGCTATATATAGTATTTGAGTGAGTTTTTAATAGAAAGGTACCAGGTTTATCTTCATTCTTTCTCCCCGTAGACTATAGATCGATGCATTAAATTGTTATGATTGTTAGACTTACAACAAGCATTTCATTCTTTATTAATATGAATTGCAAAAGGCAAGTGATTTTCTGTGCGTGACAGGCGATACGCTCTTGGATTGATTAAAAACTGCTTACGTGCCTTTTGAACACTGCCGGGCGTCTATCTGTCTGTCATTGATAAAGTCATTGAAGGGAGATATTTGAATTTATTTACTCGGTAGTCTAATATTCCATAATGTGACTATATAAATAGTAGTGCTGGTGGTATTTTTGTGAGTTGACTCACAGCCAAAAGACCAACAACATTGCCATATGGACCAAGGCATTAAGTATTAAGATAATCATGAGAAGGACTGACTGTGGTTACAGTGAAGGACTGATAAATTAATCATTTAAAAGTTAAAGAACTATGTCTCTCACTCACAGTTTCTGCACTGTCACACTTGTTATTGTTGAATCCATGATTCATATTTCTGTTTTGATACTTAAAGTGGTCATTAAAATGATTTACTACTAATAATAAAGTCTAATACTATTTGTCAAATGAGTACAGGTTTTGAAACAAATAATTTTGTTTTTTAGCCATTTCGGCGAAAATTGTTTTGGCTAGTTGGTTTCACATTTGGCCAGTTGAAATTTTAGGCACTGGCCAAATTCGCAAGTGCACAAAAAAGTTAATTTCTAGCCCTGACTCTATTCAATATTTATTCTTTTATTTTTAGGATTTCCTTATTTTTTGTTTACATTTGTTAAAAATTTTGTGCTGCAGATTGGTTGTATGTAGAAATGGGTTACATGACAAGTGCAGATAAAGATCTGTCTGCATATTCATAAAATCCGATCGAAATGGAAGAAGTTACTTGATACCTTTCATGACTAACCCTTTCCCCACATACAAGAAATCTGCAGCAGACGACATTTGAAAACGCCGAAGAAAATTGGGAAAACCTCTCTTAAAAGAAAGAATAATTATTGAAGTGAGTTGAAAATATTGTGGCAAATGGAGAAATTGCTCATTACCATTTTCAACAATTGTTCCGAGTCATATATCACGGCAGCAAGTTCACCTACCTATGTGTTTTGAAGCTTTCTCACACACGTAACCCACCCAACAGTCATTCTAAGCAACTGACTGCTTTTCCACATGGACTGATTACTTGGAAACAGGTTATCCCTTTCCCTCATATAGACGCTTTCTGACGCCTCTGCAGCAGACGGCTTTTTGAAAACATAGTGACAAAAGAAGAAATTGCACAAAACGTGCAATTTCTCCTTTTGCCACAATATTTTCCACTTTTTGTCATAGGTTATCCATTCAATTATAGAGATTTTCTATTTTTTGACAAAATATGTTTAAAGTCGTCTGCTGCAGAATTGCCGTATGAGGGAAAGGGTTATTATTGGTAGATATGTTATCATATATGTTCATATTTATTTACTTTTCAATGAAATTTTTTTTTTTTAAAAATACCCCGAAAAACAACAAACATCCTTTCAAAAAGCCTTCACGAATTATCAACTGCACAATGTAAATGTTCTTATGTAATCATTCTGCTCTACAGATAATTTCCGGTTGTAAGATAATGTCACAGAATTATCTTGGCACCCATTATGCAGCCGATGATCTAATCATGATGTAGTGCATTTCTATGTTTACCCTTCTTTACTTCAACTGGCAGCTAATTAGTCCTTTCCCACTTGTAGACACATTTTGACGCATCTGCAGCAGACAACTTCGAAAACATTGTGGCAAAAGGAAAAGTTGCTAATATGATGAGCAATTTCTACCTTTGTCACAATATTTATAGTTTTGCCTAGATGTTTTCAAAGTCTTCTGCTTCAGATTTGTTGTATGTGGGAAATGGGTTAAGTATCTTTACACTTCATGTATCTCTATACTGAAAACAGTCGAAAGAACAGAACCAAAATTCTGCATGATTTTGAGACGCCATAGAAAATATTATTGGAAAAAAAGAAATTATTTTTTAATCTGTGAATTACCACATACAGACAACTTTTGAAAACACTGTGACAATAGGAACAAGAGGCCCATGAGGGCCTATGCTCTACTGGGATGGGGACAACAAAGAAAAGAGGAATAATTATCATATACTAAATGGAGACCATAATCCAGCCTTGCATGGGCGGATCTGTCTGGTTTGCGAAAGGAACCAAGCTCTCATGGATATACTGTATAAGTTTGATTGAGATACAATCAAAATTGGTGACTTTATCGCGTTCACAAGCTCTATTATAGCAATCAAAACTGTCGACTTTATCGCGTTCACAAGCTCTATTATAGCAATTTTGACAATTTCAAGGGCCATAATCCAGTCTTGCATGGGCGGATCTAGATGGTTTGCCAAAGGAACCAAACTCTCATGGATACCTAACTACTGTGTTACTTTGGTGAAGATCAGATACTAAATGGAGCCTCTATTGTGTTCACAAGCTCTATTATAAGAATTCTGACAATTCCAAGGACCATAATCCAGTCTTGCGTGGGCGGATCTGGCTGGTTTGCAAAAGGAACCAAGCTCTCATGGATACCAAACTACTGTATAAGTTTGATTGAGATACAATTAAAACTAAAGACTTTATCGCGTTCACAAGCTCTATTAAAGCAATTTTGACAATTTCAAGGGCCATAATCCAGTCTTGCATGGCCGGATCTGGTTTACAAAAGGAACCAAGCTCTCATGGAAACCTAACAACTGTGTAAGTTTGGTGAAGATCAGATGGTAAATGGAGCCTCTATTGTGTTCACAAGCTCTATTCTAGCAATTTTGACAATTTCAAGGGCCATAATCCAATCTTGCATGGGCAGATCTGGCTGGTTTGCGAAAGGAACCGAGCTCTCATAGATATCTAACAACTGTGTAAGTTTGATTGAGATACAATCAAAACTGAAGACTGTGTCGCGTTCACAAGCAATTGTTTACAGTTACCAGTAGAGCTAAAAATTGCTCAAAACAAGCAATTTCTTCTTTTGCCATAAATTGTTTTCAACTCTATTTAATAGTTGAACCCTCATTTATTGAGATTTTTCAAATTTTTGTCAATATTTTTCAGTCATCTGCTGCAGAATTGTTGTATGTGGGAATGGGTTAAACAGGGTTTTTGAAAATTCCTCTTCCACAATGGACAACAAATGAATTGCACCAGGGGAAGCGTTTCAAACAATTTTCTTATAGGTAGTTGCAGACACCTACGATTCTGTACATTTTATTTATAACATCATAAATGAGCCACATTTAATTCTCATAAAGAGATATCTTGGGACCCAGGAACAGAAATTAACAATTTTCATAAAACTAGTCACAAAAAGGAGAAATTGCTTAGAATGAGCAATTTCTCCTTTAATGCCACAATGATTTCAACTCTATTCAACAATTACACTTTCATTTATGTAGGCATTCCATACTTTCTTGCTTAAATTGCCACAATGTTTTCAACTCTATCCAATAATTAAGCTTTCATTTATAGGGGTTTTCAATATATTTTTGCCAAGATATTTTTCCAAAGTCGTCTGCCGCAGGATGGGTGTACGTGGGAAAGGGTTAATGCAATATGCACATCAAGTTCCAAGCACAAGTACACAGCTGGCAAGTAATTTCATGCCATGTTTACAATTAGTTAGAGACATTAAGTTCTTGAATTTATTGTTTCAACATTGCTATTATGCTCTATGTACGGGGGACACTTTCATTTGAGCTGTTCCACGAAAAAACCCAGTATTGTGGACACTGCGTAGAATATCGATCCGGATCATCATAAACATGCCGCGCCGGCTAACCCGGACAGACACTTCGCCTCCTGAGAATTTTCTGTTTCAGGAATCATTACTCTATACCTCTATCCCCTTGAGACGGAATGTGTCGGCCCAGATTAGCCTGCGTGGAATGCGCAGGCTGATCTGGGTCAAAACATTACGCAGATGCCATAATGTTGTTTTTTTCACGTGGAACGGCTCATTTGTATTCCGCTTGTCATTAAGCTTCAAGCACTTGAAACGCATGAATCACGGCTTTGTAATCATTTTACACAATTTATTAAGTGATATGATCTTTCCCACATGCCAACATAATTTGGAACCATCTGCAGTGGAGGACCTTTTTAGAAGAGTGCTGCAAAAGGAGTCAGTGCTCAGACGGATAGCGGCCAAGGCAATGCTAAAATGATAAACTGCTCAAACTTTTCCAGCAAATATTTAACATGTATGATGACTGATTAACCCTTTCCCACATAGACGCTTTCTGACGCCTCTGCAGCAGACAGCTTTTTGAAAACATAGTGACAAAAGAAGAAATTGCTCAAAACAAGCAATTTCTCCTTTTGCCACAATGTTTTCCACTTTTAGTCATAGCTTATCCATTCAATTATAGAGATTTTCTATTTTTTGACAAAATATGTTCAAAGTCGTCTGCTGCAGAATTGTCGTATGAGGGAAAGGGTTAAAGCACCATAATAGTTAAATGGTTAAGATTATGTGTTGAGCAATGCCAGAAGTATTCACATGTTCACAATAAAAGTTGAATAAGAAACAGGCATAGTTGGTGCAATATATTGCAGGAAGCAATTTCCTCGCTTGTCATTCTACTTGGAATAATTAGGACTCATGTTTAGCATGCAATGATGGGAGGAGAGGGGAAAAAACACAGACTAATTTGTCGCTGAATCACATCTGAATCACATTTCTCGCATGTCTATTTACTAACAGACTTGTGTCTATCCTTTCCAACATAGGGACGCATTTTGATGCCTCTGCAGCAGACAGCATTGACAACATTGTGGCAAATTCTTTTGTAACAATATTTTCAAATCCATTCAATAATTACACTTTTATTTAACCCTTTACCACATACAGACGCCTTTGCAGCAGAAGACATTTAAACTATTGTGGTAAAAATAGAAATTGCTCATAATAAGCAATGTCTTCTCTTGCCACAATGTTTTCAACTCTATTCAATGATAACATTTTCATTTAAAGAGGTTAACCATATCTTTAACAAGCTGTTTTTGAACTTTTTCTGCTGCAGATTTGTTTAATGGGGGCCAGAATTATATAGATTTCCCATATTATTGCTTAGACATTAGTGAAGTCTTCTGCTGCAGATTTGTTGTACGTGGGAAAGGGTTAAAGTCTACAAATTGATTGCAGCTTCTACTTGTATCTCGTTTTGCTCATTGCATTATTCCATTCTGATAGAGCATGCAGATTTACAGGGGGGACAAGTCAAGTGAAAATGGTAACAACTTAACGCTTTCCCATATGTAGACACTTTCTGATGCCTCGGCAGCAGATGACTTTTTAAAACATTGTGGGAAAAGGAGAAATTGCACATGATGAGCAATTACTCCCTTTTGCCACAATGTTTTCATCTTTATTCAAAGTCCTCTGCTGCAGTTTTGTTATATGTGTGAATGGGTTAACACTTTCTCATATACCACAAATCTTCAGCAGATGACTTAGAATTAACCCTTTCCCTCATATAGACGCATTCTGACGACTCTGCAGCCGACGGCTTTTTGAAAACATAGTAACAAAAGAAGAAATTGCACAAAACGTGCAATTTCTCCTTTTGTCACAATGTTTTCCACTTTTAGTCAGAGATTTTCCATTATTTGACAAAATATGTTCAAAGTCGTCTGCTGCAGAATTGTCGTATGAGGGTAAAGGGTTAACATCCAGGCAAAACTACGGAAACTCTCTAAAATTGAAATTTTAGTAGAATTATAGAGTTGAAATGTTTGTGGCTCTATGTTTTCAAAAGTCCTCTGCTGCAGATGCACCATACTGGATATGGCAGAATTTAACCCTTTCCCACATCAACAAACCTTCAGCAGATGACTTGGAAAACATCTAGGCAAAACAATAGAAATTCTATACAAATGAATTCATGATTATTGAATGGAGTTAAAAACACTGTAACAACAAGAAACCGCTGAAGACGGCAAGGCCGGATTGTCGGCAATTTGACCTTGAAAATCGACAAACCAAGGTCAAGGTCAAAGTAACCATAGAAATCAATAGAACTTGTTACTGGTTACCTTCAGGCAAAGTTTCAAGTTTGTAACCCTTTCCAGTGCTGAGATTTTGCCTTAACCTGAAACTTTAACCAAAATGTTGACGGACAGACAGACAGACAGACAGACAGACAGACAGACGGACATTGCCAATCTATAGACCGGAATTGCTAGAGCAATCCGGCCAATGAAAGCAGTTATTGCACAGAATTGAAGATATCCATGTGAGAGAGGAAAATGCTCATTATTTCAAAAGTCGTCTGCTGCATAATAGAGGTTAAAGAGTTGTAGGTGTTTTTTTTAGGAATCAAGATGTTACATCTGTTAACCCTTTCCCACATGTAAAACAAATTCGCAGCAGACGACTTTGAAAATATAAATATCGAAAATCTCCATAAATGAATGTGTGATTACTGAAAAGAGCTGTGGCAAAAGGAGAAATTATTCATTATGAGCAATTTCTCCTTTTGCCACAATGTTTTCAAAAGTCTTCTGCTGCAAAGGCGTCTGTTTGTGGGAAAGGGTTAAAGTACCAGTATAATTTTGATATTGAGTTGAAAACATTGCAAGAGACACATGTGATTCTTCGAGCACGCACATTCAAATAATCATTTATCCCTTTCTCAGTTAAAGACCTTTCTAACGCCTCTGCAGCAGACAGCTTTTCAAAACATTGTGGCAAAAGGAGATACAAATCTGCAGAAGACGTCTTAGAAAACATTTAGTCAAAAATACAGAAACTCTCTAATGTATATGCATTTTTTTCTTTTGCTAAAACGTTTTCAAAAGTCGTCTGCTGCAAAGGCATCAGTAAGCGTCTGTATGTGGGAAAGGGTTAAACATAATTTTGACACAACATTTAATGCAGTATAAATGTCATGGAATTGAACATTTATATATCAGCATGAGCTGTGTATCATATCCCTGTAATATCTGGCATGCTTTTATAAAACCTTTTCCCACCTGCAGACGCATTTCGATGCAATAGCAGCAGACGACTTTTGAAAACATTGTGGCCAAAGCTGAAATTGCTCATGATGAGCAATTTCACCTTTTGCAACAATATTTTCAACTTTATTTAACAATTAAGCTATTTTTAATGGATATTTTTCAGGTCTCTGTCACTGTGTTTTCAAAGTTGTCTGCTGCAAATTTGTTGTATGTGGGAAAAGGGTTAACTCTTCCCCACATACACAGGCTTTCGGACTCTTCCGCAGCAGATGGTTTTTGAAAACATTGTGGCAAAGGAGAAATTGCTCAATTTATAATGAGAAATATATTTTTTGCCTCACTGTTTTCTGCCCTATCCAATAATTATATTTCAGTTTATAAATATTTTTCATATCTTTGCCTGGACGTTAATTTTCAAAGTTGTCTGCTGCAGATTTGTTGTATTTGAGAAAGGGATATCTGGCATGCCAATGATGATAGATGTATAAACCCCTATTAGATTAATGGTAAATCCATGTTCATAATGCATTTGAATCTATTCAAAATCACGTTACCTGCTTCATCGAATGCCACTTGAAAAACCCCTACCTTCAATCTCTTGTGCATGCGGACCAAGTTATGACACAGATCTAAAGGATAGACTAGAATCACTCCTAAATGTTAATGTATTGTTGCAATGCTTACTTAGTTTAACCTTGTCTTTCAAGCGTTGTAGAAACTTGATGCCATTCATAATCTCCTAAGTGCCTTCTATGTACATACCAAGATTTACCAAACCTTAGCCTTTGCACCATTCTAAGTTATCACATAATACAATTCAGGGCTTCAGGAATTTCGAAATGTCAATCGATCCATTTCTTGTTTCCTTCTTCATAGAAAAGCCACTTGAAAACCCTTCCTTCAATCTGACTCAGACTTGAAGATCGACTGGAATCAAACCCTGATGTTAACCCTTTCCCTCATATAGACGCTTTCTGATGCCTCTGCAGCAGACGGCTTTTTGAAAACATAGTGACAAAAGAAGAAATTGCACAGAACGTGCAATTTCTCCTTTTGCCACAATGTTTTCCACTTTTAGTCATAGGTTATCCATTCAATTATGGAGATTTTCTATGTTTTGACAAAATACGTTCAAAGTCGTCTGCTGCAGAATTGTCGTATGAGGGAAAGGGTTAATTATGTACAGAGGACTAGATAAGGAGGAGTAAATAGGTCTTTTCCATCAATATCTCTTGCATGACTCAACTTAGCCCTATGTTGTTGGTACTCCAAAGAATCGTCCCACTGAGACGATTCTTTTGAGCACCCACAACATAGGTTTTGAGAGTCAAATAAGGATTTCGCGATGTGAAATACTCGTCTTATCTAGAGGCTAAGACTAGAGCTCAGTATGTACATACCAAGTTTGAAGAAACTTTCTAATTATTGCATTTTACAGTTCCAAGCTCCAGAAATGTTCAAATTCTCAAACTGTCCGTTCAAAATCTTAGTGTTACCTGCTTGATAGAATACCACTTGACAACCCCTTCCTTCAATCTCTGGTAGGTGGGGGACTGATGTTATGACACGGATTGAAGGATAAACTGGAATCAGTCCCTACTGGTAAAGCATTATTACAATATCAAACATTGAATCACTTTTATCTCTCTTTCTATGAGTATATATAATTTAAATTTGACCTGTGAACCATTGACTGTAGATTTTCCAGGAATTCCGTGGATGTTCCCTGGAAAATCCCCGGAGTATTCGGACAACTTTCCAGGGATACTTTCCATGGACACCCCAGAATGTTTCCGCGGACACCTCGGAATGGTTTCATTGACTACCCCGAAACGGTTCCGTGAAAACCCCGGAGTAATCGGCCATTTCCAGCATTTCTGTAACATTAAAAACATTAAATTCCTTGTTTTTACCATGGCTTCCCTGTATTTTCGTATTTTTTGTTAAGTGTCCCCTAAAAAATTACAGCCAGGGTTTGCAAATAAATATATATATAAATCAATCATTTTAATTTCAATAGACAAAGTATTGATTCACCATAATGCACACTGGTATTGCTGTCAATTGACTGCCATTATAAACATGGTTTATGTGACAAAAACATATTTTTCCTGAAAGATCATGGCTCACAGGTCAAAACATTACCCTGAGCTCTAGATAAAGGGCGTTTGGCATGTTCTAAAATCCTAATTTGACCCTCTAACCCTATGGTGTGGGTACTCAAAACAGACGATTCTTTTAAGTACCCACACCATAAGGTTTGGTTTAATAATGAGAGAGAAATTGTGGGAAAAAAGAGCTGAATACTCCTCCTTATCTGGACCTCTGAATTCCAATCCCCCCCATTAGTAAACATCGTTTGTTGAGTCAGAGAGATGTCTTGATTATATTTTAATGCAAGTTCATGTATCTGTGAATTATCCAAATATGTCCAGCTTGAGAACGCATTTTGACGCATAAGTGATGCTAATTACAAATTCACATTATGAAAGTAAAAAACAAGAAACCGCTGAAGACGGTAAGGCCGGATTGTCGGCAATTTGACCTTGAAAATCAACAAACGAAGGTCAAGGTCAAAGTAACCATAGAAATCAATAGAACTTGTTACTGGTTACCTTCAGGCAAA